>VZRX01005577.1:15570-81212 GCA_013398075.1 Notiomystis cincta | reverse complement strand
GCTCGGTGCCGCCCGCATACGGCACAGCTCCCTCCGCTCCCGGCCCGTCCTGCAGCGCTCAGCCCCGTCTGAGGAGAGAGAGCTCGGTGCCGCCAGCATACGGCACAGCTCCCTCCGCTCCCGGCCCGTCCTGCAGCGCTCAGCCCCGTCTGAGGAGAGAGAGCTCGGTGCCGCCCGCATACGGCACAGCTCCCTCCGCTCCCGGCCCGTCCTGCAGCGCTCAGCCCCGTCTGGGGAGAGAGAGCTCGGTGCCGCCCGCATACGGCACAGCTCCCTCCGATCCCGGCCCGTCCTGCAGCGCTCAGCCCCGTCTGGGGAGAGCTCACCTCCGCTGCTCAGCACCGAGCTCTCTGCATTGAGGTTATTTTGTCGCTGTTTCAGTAGCAGAGCGCGGAGAAAGAGTTAAATAAATTGGGCAGCGCGCGTGTGACCGTGGAATTACGAAAAGCCCTGGCTGCTCCAGCTCGGCAGCAGCTGACAGGGGATTCGGGGGGTGTGGGGCTGCAGATGGCACCGCGTTATTACAGCCGCAGGATTGACGAACGTTTGCTGCGGAAATCTCTTGCCCTTGCCACGGAGACTGACCTTGAAATGCTGCAGAATTCCTGGGGTGGATTTCTGTGTGCCCGTACCAAAAGCCTGTGTTGGTTGGAGGTGTTTGCTTGCTCTGCCATGTAGCTGTAGGGCTGGCACTGCGAAAGGGGCTGGTGCAGACTACCTGAGAGCTGCCTGTGTCGCTGAGCTGTCTGAGGGAATATATTTGATTGCATGAGTCTATTTCTGTCTGCGACTGCTAATGTGATATCGTTGTCTGATGTGTTTAAAGCTTGCTTTTATGCCTCTCGGTATCTGCTCCTTAACCTTCTAAAATATATCCTATCTGTGAAGGTGGGCAAAGAAAGAGAGAGAGTGAGGTTGCTCGTTTCTGCCCACCAAAATGATCCCTTATCCTGCTGTTTCTCTGCTTATAACCATTTCTGTTTGGTTTTTTATGTAGCATAAAAAGTAAAATTTAAAAAAAAACAACAAAACCAAACAAACCAAAACCCACCAAATCCTCCAGCAAACCCCAAACCAGAAAACACATTAAAAAAAAAGAAAAAAAAGGGACACATTTATCACTGGCAACACGTTATAACAGAGACTTATGAAATTTTAAATCTATATTTCTTGGTGATTTATGATGCACTCCTGTACAAACAACCTGAAGCAACTTACAGAGGTAAGGCAAGGAGAACATAGTCAACTCAGAAAACTGACTGATAAGACTTCATGGAAAATAAGTCTCAGGAAAATGTTTCTCAGGAGAGACAGCAGACCTTTAAAGAAGTTACTCTGAGGTTACAATTGAAAGTAGAGGGAGGCTAGAGGTTAAAAAAAGCAACAATGGGCAACTCCTGAATACTTTGATGACCTTGAGCAGAAAAAGGAATTGTGCAGATTCAGAAAACAGATCAAGTTGCTAAACATAAATATAAAACAATAAAATTTGCTTGTAAGGAAAAAGTCAAAAGGATAAGATCAATAAATCAAGATGCATGTTACATAGACTGTAAAGGATAAGAGGTGATTATGTTATTAGTAAGAAGAGAAAAGGAAAACTTGTCACTATTCAAAACAGAGAGAAAACTATCAAATGTGATGAAGTCTGAAATTCTGGAGCTCCTTGTTTTAGTTCTCACCAAAAAAAGACATTTCTCAGATTATTAATACAGTTAACAAAAAAAAAAAAGATAAACCAGAAATATTTTGCAGACTTAAAGAAAGTACAGGTTAGAGAGTATTCAGAAGACTGATTCACTCAATTCGAAAATATCTAACATTTATCCAAAGCTCCTTAGAAAGCAGGATGAAGCAAATTCCAAAAAGTGAAAGGTTACTTTTGAAATCTTATGAATAATACTTGGGGTTTTAGAAGTCTAGAAAAGGACAAATAAGATTTCAATTTTCAAAAGGCATGAAGAGGGAGCTTGTGGAATAGAAACTAATGTAATTTCAATTCTTGCTAAAATAAACAAGCGAGCCAACAATCAGAAATTATAATATAGCTATTTGCAAGATATTAATGAGCTGCAATGGAATCATCATGAAGAGCTGTTGGAAACAATGTGCATCAAATCAGTCTAATATGTTTTTATTAAAGTGACATATTCTGGGGAGAGGGAGAACCATAGATATTCTGACTTTTGGGATTCAAGCTTCTGATATTGACTTGCATGATGTTTAAAAGATTTACATTCTGGACAAAACTACTATATTGCAGGTGTAAACACTGAAAAATCATGCTGACAGTAGTTTGTTTTCAAGATAGAACATTGTGTTTTGCATTGCTTTGGAGGCTTGTTTTGTTCCTGTCTCGAGTTTTAACTTGCTGAATGTTTTAATTCGTTATATGGCTAATGGAATGAAAAATTTGTTTATTAAATCTATAGATGATATCAAGGTGGGAAGACCTGTAAATGCCCTGGAGGAGAGAATTAGAATTAGAAATGAGCTAAGAGAAAAAGTAAGATACAATTCTATTCTACAAATTCTGCTTTTTGGCATGTATAATCAGCTGCATAAATACAAGGGGAAGAAAAAGTTCTTCTACAGAAAAAGATCCACAGGTTATGGTGGATGCAAATTGCATGAGTCAAGCTGCTGTTGCAGAAAAATACAAATGTGCTGGGATATATAAATCTTGTCTGGTAGATGTGGTCTTGCAAGATGAAGAGTCTGTTGTTAGTTTTGGTCACTGTGCTTGGAAAAGGTATTGTCTGACAAGACAGAGTTTGAAGGAGAACAGAAAAAATGTTCTCTAAAAAAGGTCTGTACTGAGGTTAAAAAAAATGCTCTCCAGGGAGTTAATTTGTGTTTCATTTGTGTCTTCAAATAAAACAATAATATTAATAACAACAACAATAGTACTAGTAGTAGTAGTACTAAAGCTGCTTGAGCAGGGTTGGTGTTCCAACTGACTTTTCCTATATGGGTAAAGCAAAAAGTAATAATTTTAAATTACGACAAGGGATTCTGCAATTAGGACTCAAGGAAAACTAGTAAGAATAGCAAAGTCTGGGCAGCAGCTTTCTTGAAAATATGTAAGAACTTCCTGTAAAATCCCTGTAAGAGATTGGGAAGCCATCTGTCTGAAGCAGTACAGGAGTATCAGGCTAAGGGATGAAGCAGATGAAGTCTGGAGGCCTCTTTCAGGCTTTCCTCTTTAAGTTTTTATATTTGCTGCTTAGAAGAAGAAATGTTTAGAGACAAATGAGAGTTTTAGGGGCAGGTCTTCCCTCTCACAATGTACTGCTATATCCAGGATTTTTCCAGGAACCATCTTAGAGTCATCTTATTTGGTCAGACTCCAAGGAACTGGCTCAGTTTTTCTTGTTAATGAAAATTAACAGTTTCAATAAATGCCCTTAACCTTTGGTGCTTATTGAGCAGGGTATATTAGAATGGGCCCACACTTAGGCTAATAGCAGTGTCAAAAACCTTTCACACCGGGTCTTAGGTGCTGATAAGATTTATAGGTTTCTACTTTTTTTCTTCCCATGAAAGAGGACTGAAGTTCCTCTCCCCTCACTGTGAGGCAAATATTGATTGTTCCCTATTATATATATAGTATATAATAGCAGGAGTCAATAAGTATCAGAGCTTCTCATCTTGACAGTAGGAAGGTAGGGAGGCATTAACTATACTTGAGTCCCACACCAGACATTTTGGTGATGCTTACAAGTAGGGGAAATTCACTTCTATGTCTGGCATCTTTTCATGAATGGTTTGGATTTGTGTTTTTATTAAAACAGTTTAGCATCTATCATTAGTGTTGCTGTGCTATCTTTAAGTGCTTTGTTGTAGAATGAGCCCATTAATATGGCTCTGTTTACAGCCTAACAGTTCAGCTGTATGATTTTGTAAAGACATTGTGGGTTAGATGTTTCTTTGCCTTTTAGATATAAATAATAGATGACTTCTTTGAGAAGTACATTGCTTCTAATTTAATAGAAAATAATTCAGTAATTGAAAGAGCTCTTTGAATATTATGTTGACAGGTTTGAGAAAACCATAGTAGACTTCAGGTGAAATAAATAAAGGTACACATATCTTGTGTAATGATTGCCATTATTATTCTTATTAATAATACCACTACTCCCAGGAAATAGTAAAAGAAAGACTTTTTTTTTTTTTTGCCACAGTCTGATACAACTCCTTTCTACAGCCTTTCTCTTATCTGGAAGAAATGTCATACAGAACAGCAGCCACACACCTTAAATTAGAGTCCAGTGAATGTGGTTATGTTGAGGAGTTCTGAGAGACAGAGGTACTAATTTGTAGAAAGATAATTAAAGAGAATCTACATGCTGCATGTCATATCACAGCCCAGGCTCTCCTTTCTCTTCTACATTGCTTCTTTTCTGACAGAGGGCTCCTAATTTGGGGTTTTAGATGCCTGTAAGAATAGGTATCTCACCTGGGTGAGATATAAGTATCTTCCCTTCAGAATAGGGAGAGAGAGTGCCAATTGCTATTTTTAGGGATGATCATACTAAAAGTCAGTATCCTGGCTTCAATCCACTCCTGTTGTGCTGGGTTCAGCTTGGGTAGAATTGATTCTCTTCACAGGGGCTGGTGCAGGGCTGTGCTTTGGATTTCTGCTGAACACATGGTCAATAATATAGAGATGTTTTTGTTACTGCTGGGCAGGGCCAAGGCCTTCTCTGCTTCTCATGCTGCCACACTGGTGAGGGGACTGGGAGTGCCTGGGAGGGTGGGAGGAGACACAGCTGGGACAGGCAACCCCAACTGACCAAAGGGATATTCCAGACCACGTGGCATCATGGTCAGTATATAAAGTGGGGGAAGAAGGAGGAAGGAGGGACATTTGGAGCAGTGAAGGTTGTCTTCCCAAGTCACTGTTAAATGTGATGGAGCCCTGGTCTCCTGGAGGTGGCTGAACACTTGTCTGCCCATGGGAAGCACTGAATTAATCTCTTGTTTTCTTTGCTTGTATGTGCAGTTTTGGCTTTCCCTATTAAACTGTCTTTATCTCAGCCCATGAGTTTTCCAGCTTTTACACTTCCAATTCTTCCTCTGATCCTGCTGATGGGAATGAGTGAGTGGCTGTGTGAGGCTTGGTTGCAGGCTGGAGTGAAACCATGACACCTATCTAGATAGGTTTTTTTTCAGCAGACAAAAATTTTGGGCTAGTGATGTTAAATAAGCTCTGCTTTCATTTTTGCAAGTATTTAGTAAATGTTTGGCTTGTGCATTTGTTCTCTCCTGTCCTCATCTGCATTTGATCCCCTCAGAGACTGGAAAGGAAAGCCGGGATGAGAAGGATTTTTTTTTTTGTTTCTGATTTTGCAAAATGCCAAGTGTGCTGCAGCAGTACTGAGATGGTCACTAGAAGCATCCCTGTAGGCACTGTTCAGAAATCAAATTATTGTTTGTTTCTCAGCACATGTAGAGTGTACTAATATGTATTTAAGCTGTGCATTTCTTGCTTTCACATTTATCTGCTATTGTGGCACAGGTCTTGTGCTTAACTTCTACGGCAAGCAATTTGGAGAAAATAGGAAGAGGAATACACATCCTATATGGTTATTTGCCTTTCTTGTCACATGTATTAATGTGTCCAGGAAATGCTGCAGAGAGGTACTTTCTCTCTGATACTCAGTTTTTAAATCATGGTCAGAAAGCAAGTTGCTGTGAGGTCCAGTAGTGCATGGTCTCCCTGTATGTCAGCTCCCATGTGGTTAACACCTGTCTATGAATTGTTTAGTGCCTCTTTCACTGAGGGTAAGTTACCTCACATGTGTGGGCCACATGGTAAAAGATACACATTCTCAATCAGTGACTGAAAAATAATTGGCAAAGACTGGGTTTACATGGTACTGCTAGCTTGTTCATAGAATAGAGGTACTCACAGGGTAGGCAATTTTATCAACAGTGACCACTGCAAATTAAAGGCTTGATGAAGTCAGAAATAAAGTCTGCATGCCATAGAAACACTTAGAATATGTTCGTTGTCTTTCCTTTTGTTTGTGGTCATACTAAGATGTTAGAGCCGGAGGTAATTTTTCTGTATTTCTCTTTCTGTTGGCACCTTAAAGGCAAACATTAATTTCTTTACTGAACCTAGTCCAATGTAGCTGACCTTGTCCATTATTTAACAGGACAGATACAAAACACAAAACCATAGGCTCCTCATATTTAGTGCTTGAAAAGGAGCCAGGCTATGTCACTTAATTTCTGTAAGTGGTTGGATCCTTTACAGCCTTTTAAGAATAATGGCTGCATGACCCACTGTGTTGCATGTGCTGTGTTCATGCAGCTGAAGTATCATAACCTCCTTCTTTAAGAGCACCCTCATTGCTGTATACTGAAGTTGGGAATTTGGATACCTCAGGGAAAAGCACATGCAGAATTGTGAGTTTTTTCTAAGTACCCACTGATTACTAAAGTCAGGATTGCTGTAGCTGCGTGTCAAGAAGGTGATGAGGCATATGGTTGTAAAAAGGGCACAGGTACAAGTTTCTCCATGGCTTAATGGAGGCTCTTTCCAACCTATTAACTGGTCTAGCTTGTTGTTTTACTTCTCTCTTTTTATTGACAGCAGGCCACTGTACAGCCACGGGTGCCAAAATGATGAAACCAACAGCTGAAGGTGGTCTCCACGTGGGAACAGGCAAGAGGCAGTCTGAGTTATCAGTCTGGGGGCTTGGGTTCTGCTCACACACCCAGGGTGGTTTCTCAAGGCATGAAGAGCCTTGAGATTTCACATTGCAGAGACTCTTCTACCCAGTGCAAGGCCTGCAGGGGCTCTGGGCTGGACATCCATACCTCACACGAGAGTATCTCAAGGCTGCAGGAGATCTCCCAGGGTTTACCTCTTCCTTGCCCTGCAGCACTTTCTATTTCCCACTCAGGTGTTCCTCTGCTGTGCATGCTGACTTCGGTCAGTCCCAATTCTGAAGCCATGGCTATAATTTCTTGGGCATGTAACTGTTAATTATGGTGGATTTTGCATCCCTGTGTGACTATGAATGTTGCAAATGAGCCTATGAATACAGGCTACATGATAAACAGAATTTTTTGTTACTGTGTGGTAATAACATGTATATTAAAACATTGGTTTTTAAACACATATGTAATTCTGAAAAAGGAAAAATAATGCCCCTGTGATGAGTTAGATTTCACTCCCAGTGCCACAAACTCCTCATTTAAGAATAAATTATCAAGTAAGAAATATTAAAAAAATCAAATTGAAGCATAAAACAATCCTTTCTCTCCTTTATCCTTAGAATCTAAAACAAAAAAAAAGGTATTTTAAGGGAAGCTGTCAAGTTAAAAAGGCACTGTCATTTGCATTCTTCTGGGAAGAGAGGAATATCTATAGTAAAACTGCAGGAATTGGATTCTTGCTTTCTTTCAGTATTTTTTTGTTGTATGAATCTCTGTTGATTATTTATGTAATGTGATTTAATGTTTTATATCTATATAGGCAGTTTGGCCCTGGTCCTGCAAAGTCATATTTTTTATATCTTTCATGACTTTCTTGAAACAATAGGATCTCAGCATTACTGATACAAGGACATTTATTTAGCAGCAGAACATTGCATAGCTCCTGAAAATCATGGTATTGATTCAAAGTGGAAAAGGAATGTGTCTGCATTAAGCAGATTTAGTAGTCTGGGACTGCATTCTGTGACCTGTTTTCCTACACAGAATTTAGATAGAATATTCTGCTTTAGCATTTTAAAGTAGCTGACTTTTTGAATTTGGTTAAGATAACTAAATACTAGAGGGTGGGAACTGAAATGTCAGGGAGCATGAAACTAAGCAGTGTATATCAGTCTTTCTTCCCCTATGGATTGTAATAAAAAAATATTATTTTATTCACATTTGGATTTTTTTTCCTAATTTTTTCATTATACTGTTATCAGGGCATGAATGATAGTACAGCTTTTCAAATTTAGCATAAAATTTAACATCCTAGTAAAACAACTGCTGAATCTAGTAATTTTCCATTTGGCTTTGTACAAACCTTACTTGCTGCAGTTGTTTTTTGCTGTTTTTTTTTTCCTGTCCATTTTCCTCAGGCTTTCTAATGTTTTGAAAGGCTGTTACTGAAGCTCTTTTGTGCTTGATCAATTCAAGGCTGCTACTTCTCTTCCAGGGATCTGATTATTGACAGTCCTTTCTTGCTGGGCTATCAGGTAACTTGACACCAGCTAGATGGTGGGACTGTCCCAAGGCATAATTTTAGGATACAAATCTGTAGTGACACTTCAGTGATTCAAAGGAGAGAGAGGATTCATCTGGCTGCAGTCTGGCCTGAGATTTTGCAATTACTGCAGACCTACCTTAGGTAAAACATACAGGCTATGCCACTGCAATGCCAACACTTTCCAATCCTCTCTACAGAAAATGTATTCCTTTTACATTTCTAGATTTTATTTTCCATATTAATTATTGTTCTTTTACATCTTTTGCAATAATTGTTAATGTTCTCACTGCACCACAAATTAACAGGACTTCTGCTTTAAAATTGCTTTATTGCCATTAAGGAACTGCAGTAAACAGCCAGACTCTGTCTCACGCTGGCATGGTTTGTTTGGAGACAATTCTGTGCTAAATCCTAGTCCTGTTAAACACTGATTAGCTTGAATGGAATCTGTCCTTGCCCATTTAGTGCTTTTTACATTAATTAATACCTTGAGATCTTGTCTGAGATGGCACCTAGATCTGAACTAACCAATTTACAGACTGGTGCTGAAGGAGGATGCTGTCCTGGGTGAGTGCCTGGGCTGGAGGGGCCTCAGCAGCAGGGGAAAGGCAGCAGGGGGAGACTCAACACCCCACGGTTGGGTCTCACCCCAAACTGCTCTCTATTCCCTGCTGCTTTAGTGCAGTAGTTTTCCAAACTGCAGCAGGGAGGTAAGTGAGCAGCCAGGTGTCTCAGTGACTGTGTGGAGCTCCTCTGTGTTTGCAACACGTTCACTTCTGCCAAACCAGGAGTTAAAGCTAATTATACAGAGAATTTCTAAACATCTCATTATTAATATTAGTTCAACTCTCCTTTCTGCCTCCTAGACACTTCCCACAGTCCTGGAACCCCCATTTTTGATCTTAGTTATTTCCCTTGAAAAATTCAATTATTGGCACTATTCTTTACCAGATTTTAGATCTGGGAGGAGTTAAATACTATTCAAAATTGCAACAGAGTCAAACTTATCAATATCTACATCTAAGCATGAGAACTGTAGCATGCTACTTTTGTTACTCCTGGTCATTAGTTTGTCCAGTAATGAATACAGACTTTCAAAGGGCAAATAGGTAAAATTAGGTCATGAAATACAGAGGAGAGATGGTACTGCATGAAAAGAGGATATAAAAATGAAAAAAAAAAAAAAAAAAAATAAAAAGGNTGCTACTTTTGTTACTCCTGGTCATTAGTTTGTCCAGTAATGAATACAGACTTTCAAAGGGCAAATAGGTAAAATTAGGTCATGAAATACAGAGGAGAGATGGTACTGCATGAAAAGAGGATATAAAAATGAAAAAAAAAAAAAAAAGAAATTAAAAGGCATGGGGTGAAAACTACCCACAGTATATGTGGAAACAGTATCAAAATCTGTGATAAAATAGAGCTGACAGAAATATAATTTTCTTTTTTCCAGGTGGCTATGTGATTTTTTTTCTATACAGCTTTGTCATGTATTTTATCTGGTAGCACCAGACTTCTTAACACTCTCAGTTCACTTGTGAGACTAAACAGTTCCTTCACTAGACAATGCCACACTTTTTGTAAGAATCACATCATTCTCATTAATTTTAATGAGCATTTAATGCATCTCGAGTGTGTTATTTTTACATCCTGAAATTTGTGACTGTTGAAGGGTTAGAAGCATGAATTTTTATTATTATTTGGCCTGCACTGCTCTAGGATAGAACTGACTGTTCCTGGCTAAGTGATGGAGCAGCCCTGAGTACGGAATATCCTTCTGAGTGAAGAATGAAAGGTCTGGCACATCTGTGCCTTAACACAGATTAATGAAACATACAATTTTAAGGCAGTCACAAGGCTTTTAAAGTGGTGTCTTCTTTGGTTTAACTAAGCATTAGAAATTCACAGGGAAACAAAGAAATTCAAGTTGTCAGAGGAGTATCGTTGTCCTGTCAAGGCATCCAGTCCCATCTACGTTGTCTGTCTATTATGCAATATTTGCCTGAGTTTAGTTATTGTTATTTATGTACATTTCAAAAAAATAGGCATCTCTCTCTTATCTCATTCAAAGAATTTTACTGATAATGCCAGTCTTTTTCCAGGTAGCTGACCACTGAATGAGAGAAAGCCACTTCCTTAAATTATACAGCTGGACTTCATACCTGTATATTAGGTTGTATTGACTTGATTAAATTCTGGTTTTATATATTTTCATTGGCAGAACTTTCTGCAAATAGGATAAAGAATTTGTAATTTGCCTCTTGCTTGATCAGGACATGCTGTTCTCCCCTTGTATTCCCCATACTTCCTCTTCTTGATCAAATTCTATTTGCTCAGATTAAGAGCAGTGACAAGACAGCCAAAACCGAAATCCAATCAGCAATGCAGGTTTTAAAAGTAGGGACTAATATTCAGTGGTGGTGGAATCTTCCTTTACTGCCATTTAAAGCTTAGATCTGAGGCTGATTAATTACTACTAAAAGGTAATTTAATAGTATTTTAATAACAGTTACTTACATCTCAGAGAAGAGTTCAGAGATCCAGGAGGACATCCATTTTCTGTGCAATACTGTCCCATTTAAGGAAATTAAATAGTAATCTGCAGTTTAATTGCAGCAACATAAAGGAATAAAGATGAAGTAGCATTTGAGCATGAAATAATTATTTGGTTTGTGGCGTTGTTTTTGGTCTTGTGACAATTCTAATTAAATTGTCCAGCACTTTTGTTGCACATGTCCTTGCTTTTCTGGCATTCTTCACTACCCTGAATACTTTCCAGGTTCAAAGTTTGTTAGACAGGTGAAAAAGAAAGTTTTCCTAATGGTTTGTTGCCTCTGGGATCCTACTCCATCAGTAGTGACTATGAAAGACCTCTGTAATAAAAGCCCAACACTGCAGTTTATGGCTGTACTGTCCAGCGAGGTCAGAGTTCACTAATGCATGTGTTGAGCCTTGTATTGAGACAGGACTTTTTGAACAGGTCCAAAGCAGTGAAAAGTAGGGATTTTTTTCAAATGGGAATTTTTATTTTTCACTAATGATAGCTCATTGGTGGCATTATGTCTATCTCAAGGTGGTAACGTTTCCCAGCTACTATGCCCTGAATAGCTCTGTAGTTTCCAAGGATTAAGTTTGGGTTTAAATAGTTGTTTGTATAAAATCAGTAGTCACAGGTGATTTTTAGGATATGTTTTTCAGGTAATTAGGAAGTATGGATCTGTTCCTGTAACATTTTCTTGTGAACATTCTGATAAACAATATGCCCTTGTTTGCAAGGCTGATGCTCAGATGCAAATGAGTACAGCAAGAGAATTCTCCCTGTAGTGAATGCAGCAGTCACAGCCAAAGATTATAAACAATCAATTGGCTGAATTACAGTTGCAGAAAACATTTGTTGAATAGTTTCAATTAAGGAGCAGTCTTGTGAGAATCAAAGTTGCTCAGCATTTGAGCAGTGGCTGTATTAGTTCAGCTAAGTACGAGCGGTTACACTCAAGTCCACAGTGTTTTTCCATACATCTGAAATTTGATGTCTCCCCTGACCCTAATTGTGCTGTAGTTTGTGGGGCTGAAGGAAGCTTTTAGGGCTCATGTGAACTCTGTTTCTGTAGGGTGAGAAGAACATGATCTCCATGGCACAGTGAGAAGCTGTAGGATCCATGCTGCTGCTGCTGCAGCAAACATGGCTTTGCACCTTGCAAAGGAGTGACCTGTGCTTGCTGTGGCAGGACTGCTGCTGGGAGAGGGGGCCACAGGTGACCCCACCAGCAGGGCCTCCCCCAGTGCTGCTGGTGGAGTTTGGGGACAGAGGGTGGGAAGGTCAATGAGGGGAGAGAGGGACTTCCAGTACCTTCTCTTCCTAGCATGGAGCAGCATAAATTGGATGCAAATTCTGTAGGAAACCTGTACTGTGAGTTTAAACTTTGATTATAATCACAAGACAGAGGTTGAGCTACAGGTCTTTCTAGCCTAATATTCTGTCTCTAGCAGTCAGTGAGGCCAGATACTTAGGGAAGTGTATAGGAACATAAACAGTGATCCTTCCCCTGTTAAACCCTCTCAACAGCCAGTGATTTAGGGATTATCCAGTTCAGCACTCTACTCAGCAAAAGAATAAAATATCTAGGAAGATCCCATATTTTGGACATCTGTACAGTCTTTGTGGAAACAGAGAGATTATTTTTGTTCCATCAGAGGTCAGTTCAGGCAAAGTGTTAGAGTTTGTCATGTTCTGGAGTGAGAGGACTTGACTGGACAATATATAACTCATTGCTGTCTGATATTTGCAGTAGAGGAAGGTGTAAGTTCTTCAAGGGAGAGAGGTCTGCTATTTTGGGCTGTATGTACACAGCCAGTAGAGAAATCTGTGCCTCTTTCTGGCCTGATGTGTTTTAACATTCACAGCACTTATCAACAACTGATCTGTCTCCAGTCAATCGCAGCAGAAGATGCAGAAAATCGGAGTATAATCATTCAAATAAGGACCCATCCTAAAACTGCCTTGTCTAGTGAAATAGCAGGAGAAAGATGAAGGGGAGAGATACTTCTATCATTTGTGACAGTCATAGCTGTTTGCAAGTGCTTTAATGTTGTGTGCTGCAGCTTCAAACATAGAGTGAAAGCTTGGTGCAAAGCACGCTTGCAGCCGTCATTCTGTAAGATGCAATTGATAGATGTTATAGGAGACACGTGGATATGTAGTTTCTGCTCTTTTGTTCTGTTTGTGTGCACATGTGTGGGAAGCTAAGTATTTTTCAGGCTTAGGGAGAAATGGCTGCATTGCAGTCAATGAGAGTTAAATCCCAGCTTTATTGAAATCAGTGGTTAAATCCAGCATGTAGGAAGTTGTTTTTTTTTTTAAAAAGAGCAGAAATCCAATTTGAGATTTCTTATTACTAACCTTGTGCAAATATAATTCTTCTATATGAATTATCTTCATATCATGTCAAAAGCAAGAGAGTATTGGAATAGTTTTTCCCTAGAGCTCTGTCAGAGTTTTTCCATCAGCTGAATTTTATCATTGTCACTGATATATTTTTCATCCAGGATTTTTCTTCACCAGAGTCTGATAATTATGCTGAATGGTTTGGTGACTATTTCCATGGAGAGCTACCCTAAGAGCACCATTATTCTTCTCACTTGCAACTGCAGCATATTTTGAACCTGTAAAGGAAATGTTGGTGCATTAATCTAATCCTTCTGTGTAGGGGCTGAGAGGGGAGAATCTGGACCAAGACTTTAACTTTTCCTAGGGTATTTGGAGTTCAGATTCCTGAGAAAGTTGGAACAGTGCTTTGAGGCTTGGGATGCATATTGGACATGATCTTGAAACATCCTGCCTTGCTAAGCTAGGTAGTGTTAAAGCAATATGGACTTGAAGGAGGAACGGCAGTCAGTTCACTGCCTGGGATCAGAGTCACCAAGTGTTTGTAGCTTTGGCTTCTGGAGGGAAGATCCTGCCATCCTGACTGACCTTCTGATGACATTGTACACTTTGAGAAGCAGAATGGTGAACACCATTGGGGACTAACACTGCTCTGCTCGAGGAAAGTAAGAGATGATTTCCGTGTGAAGTTTTCCTTGAAGTTTCTCCGCCTTCTGAGGCTACTGCCCTTATTATCCCTACTTATTTGTATATTTTGAGCTATTTTATGACTCTATTTTTTACCCAGTCATTTTATTTTTGATAAGTATTAAGGACCACTAATTATTAGGCAGGTAGCATGATAAAACAATAGGAAAATTAATTGTAAGAGAACATGAAGTAATTCAGTTAAGAATAAAAGCCTTAGAGTGGGTGAGCACTAAAATGTTAGTGGATGTGTAGTGATTCATCTGCCTACTTTTAACAGCTGCCATTTAAATTAAATTTAAATACTGTAAACAAAAGTCTTTTTGTGATGTGCTTGGAACTGTAATACAGCTGCAAAGTTCCAGAGGAAAATGCTGCATTGCAGCTCTCCTGTTTTGCAGCAAATCTCTGCTGGCATGTAACATGCAGAGGAGGAGCTTCAACACAAGCAGGCTGTTTTCAGCTTCATTATGCAGATAAGTCGTCTCTATCATCCACGTTATAAAAACATCTTTAACTTTCTTTGGGGATGGAGAAGAAAGAGAGTAAGGGAGGAATGGGGGGGAAAAGTAAGAGGTCAGACAGCTTACACACTGATTTCCCTGGGTATTGCTGTTTCAGTGTTTCTCAAAGTGCACTGATTTTGCCTTTGTACAGATCCAGCTGATTTTGACATCCACGTTGTTTAGTTTCAACTATTGCTTATCACTGGGATTTAATATTAGATGCTGTGGCAGCGCTTTGGATGAGTCTGAGAGGAGTATTCTGAGTTGCTTTAGCCAACAGGCAGCCCTTCCTTCTGAATGCTGTGATTCATGTCTGGTTGCTGACACCAGGGAAAGTGAAGACCTTCCAAATAACCTTGAAAGAGAGCTGGCTGGCAGCCTCCACATGCCTTTAAATATGGGGGAAGGGAGTGTGTGTGTGTGCATAAAAAAACGAGGAGGGATTTAGGAGTCTCATACTTTCACCATTCATGTTCAGTAACTTACCTCCTGAAGAAAACTCCCTGGTTGTCTGTGGTTTCCCACAATTGTTTATGGCAAGAAGGAAAAGCAAGTGGTCAGAATGGTCCAGTGCCAGTCTGAGAGCAAGGCAGTCCTCGAATGGTCTCAGAGAACAGATTTACATAAATGGGATGATTTAGTGCTGTGTCATACCAGGTGAAAAATGGGATTTGGGGAAGGTTTTGCAGTCCTCTCAGCAGGACCCTTCAAAATTTCAGAGAGGAAAACATCAGGATCCTGCAGGACAAGAAGTAATGTTGGAACTCCCAAGCTTCCATCCTACTCAATAGAGACTAAGCAGATTATCCCTTCCAGCAAGAGCAGATTTAAAATGAAAACAGGAGAGCTATCATAAGGCTTTTTTCCATTGACATGGTAAGGGTTAATAAAGAATATTCTGTTGCCTTCCAGAAAGCTCAGATATCTAAAAAGATACACAGAAATCTTCCTCCTTGGATTTCAGCAAAGAAGGGACTGAAAAATCGAACCTTTTGTTTTTGGACAGGGGTGTGAAGGAAATGGGAATGGAAAGATTTTTTAAAAAAAAACCAAAAACCAGCAACAACAACAACAACACAACAAATCTACAAAAAACCAGCACCACCAAACCAAAGTGCAAAACCAGTAACAAACCAAAGTGCAAACCCAATAACATGTTACCACTATTTCTCAGCTATATTTTCAACCTTGTCATATGTTTTCCCCTCTCCCAGGATAACTTGTCTAATTTGAGTAGAATTAGGAAGGCAGCGTATCCTGGAAGAGATGGTTTTTCTTGCAGAAAGGAAAAAATCAGCAGAAAACAGTTTTTAAAGGTAGGGGAGAGAGTTTGCACACAAAGCTTTTGTCCCTGCCTGTTTTGCAGCCCATGCCTTTTTCTGGCCCATGAAGTTCAGCCCTTGCATTTGAAGCCTAATGCTGAATCCATTACAGGGCTCTGGTGAGCCTGCAATGAATTCTAGTCATTCCTAAGAGGATGCTCATGGCTCAGTTAACAAGGTTGAAGTTGCCTGGCCCCGGGCTACATCTCCTATTTTGGGGTGGAAATACTTTGGTTGAAAGGTTGCAAACACTCTTTTTTTCCTTCTCCTGTCTCTTAACTTTTCATCAGGGATGCATCATTTTTGCTACGGTATTAAAATATTTACGGAATTGTTGGAAAACAGAAGAACCGTTCAGACAAAATATTCATAAACTTCCCCCATAGATTCTGCATCCAAAACTGCTTCTAACAGTGCATTAATTAATTAAAGTACCTGTCCTATTGTTTTTTAAAGTATTTGTCATTGCTGGAGTGCATCTGCTGTTGAAAAAGTAGCTCTGAAAAAAACAAGAGTACAATTATACAATATAGGTATTGTTTTTAAATTAAAAATATGGAAAGAAACTGTACTTCAGCCCTCTTGAGAATCAGTCTGTGCTATACTTTGGATACAGATCTCGGGTCCTTAAGCTTTTTGCATTTAGCATGTAGAAATAGCATTTCTCATCCTTGATCATGGAACCCACTCCTTGTTCAGATAAAAACTAAACTATTTGTTAGAATAGGACAAGAATTGCAAAAAAAAATATCTGTATGTTGAATACTTTCATGTGGAAAATCTGGTTTGGCAAACACTTCGTGTTTGGTAATTGAATGCAGGAAGCAGCAAATACAGTTAATGGCTTACCAGTGTTCAGGAAAGCTGCATGGAAAAAAAGGTGTGTGTTGTTCCCAGAGGTGATGAATGTCTTTTGCTCGAGTGATTTCTTTGCTGTAAATGTAAGTGCAGGTCAGATGAAACTATTTGTAAGTTTGTGATAAGCTTGTTGACTTTTCTTGACAAAAAACCCAGAGAGAAATAAAAAAATTTGAAAAGTTTTCACCTTTTCCAGTTTTCCACTTCCCGAGAAAAACTTGGCCATTTCGGCATCATCTGAAACAACTTCTCTTTACATTTTAAATTTAGCCAGGAAGCCAATTGTCAGCTTTTCCATGTTCCTTTAATTGATCCCCATCTGGTAGTAGATGATCTTTGCCAGGAAAGAAGACTGAGAACACTGTAAAGACTCCAGTCTTCATTTTCCAGCAGAGGTCACTTGTTACTTGAGACTTGATTGTTTTCACACTCAAAAGCATTAGATTCCTTAATTATAAATAGTAAGAACAAAGTGATTCTCATTAAATGTAATGTGAAGTTTAAACATATTAATGTTTAAAAAATAGATCTCTTTAAGACATCTTTAACTGTTCAGCTTCTCTGTTGAGAAAAGCTACTTCTTGCCAAGCAAATAGCTCTTCAGAATTTTCCTTATGGTCAGACAAATCCAGTTCCTGGTGATTAGTTTCCTAATGTTTTGCAAATTCTCTCTGTTGTCTATTACTGAAGGTGCAGCAGGCAGGACAGAAGGCTGGTACAACTGGGAGTAACATCAGAGCTTGAAAGAAAGCTCATCTTCAAGAAGCATTTTGTACCTTGAAGCATTATTTTCTGAGGAAGTGGGGGTCTTTAAGTGTCACAACATAAAGCTGTGGAAATGACAGAAGCAAAACTTAGAAGAAATAGATATGATGACTGGACTGAATGTTTTTGTAAGCTGCTACAGAAAAAAAAAAATGCCAAGATGATCTCACTTGGTGAATGGATGTGATAGACAAATAATGTCAATTAGATGTGCTTTTTAGAACACCTAGAATTGGGAAATCTCAACTCACTAAATTCTGTTCTGATAAAAAAATCTCTCAGCTGGCTATCCTCGCTTGCTAAGGAGAAGTTGAGAAAATCAGGTATTGTATCTTCCAGTGAATTGACAATCTTACCTTAAAATTTTTTTTTTTTTTTTTCACCTTCATGTTTGTATTTAAACATACCAAAAATGCATTTTCTTACAGCCTGCTCCATACTGCAGTTTTTCTTGTCTATTATCTAATTACTACCAGTGCTAAAGTCTTTGATGAAGTGAACGATTGTTACTGGTCCCAAACCTGCAGCTTGGCTTCTTTGTGTCACAGATACCATTTGAAAAACACTGACTTGAAGGAGGAGTTTCAAATGTACTCAGTCTTCACTAGAAGCTACTCATGTGGAAGTCAGTGGCAGAATTCACAGGAAAAGTTGTCTGTGAGACCAACCTGAATGAAGAGCTCTCTAAAAATCTGCCTTCCTGAAGTCCAGTCCCCATAAAAATAAGGCTTGAAAACAAGAGCACGGGGGAGATCTGATCCCTTCCCTAGCAAACCAATGTCAGAAACACACAGCTGAAAGGTCAGGAGGTTTAGAAGTCCACCAGTTATCCATCTTTGAGAAATAAAATTATTTAACTTAGTGGAAACCTATTTGAGGAGTGAGCAAAAGTAAAAGGAAAGCATTGCCAAGCTGTCATGTTCTGCTGCAGAAATGCCACACAATGGTGTGTCTCAGCACAAAGGAAGCACAAAATGCTTTGGGTTGGAAGGGACCTTAAAGTCCATCCAGTTCCAACCCCTCTGCCGTGGGCAGGGACATCTCCCATTAGACCAAGTTGCTCAAAGCCCCCTCCAACCTGGCTTTGAACACTGCCAGGTTTGGGGCATCCACAATTTTTCTGGACAATCTGTTCCAATGTCTCACCACTCCCACAGTAAATAATTTCTTCCTAACATCTAATCTAAACTTACTCTCTTTCAATTTGAAGCCATTCCTCCTGGTCTTGTCACTACAGTCCCTGATTGCCTCTCTGGCTTCTCTGGAGGCCCCCTTCAGATACTGGACGGCTTCTTTGAGGGCTCCAAACAACCCTCTCTTCTCCAGGCTGAGCGGCCCCAACTTCCTCAGCCTGACAATGAAACTGTCCCCTCTACAAACTGATAGTGCAAAATCACTAAATACATAGAAAACATGCAAAATACTTAAAATATATTCTAAAAGTAGCACATGAATAAAGTAGACAAGTCACATTTGAAAACGTATTGTTTTTTGCATCATGCAATGTATTGTGGTCATTGCAAGTAGCTTCTCGCTTGGATAAATTTATTTTCTTCAGTATTAGGTAAATAAAAATAAATGTCTTAAATATTGGGTAAGGAACTGAGAATAATATACTACTATTTTCATTAGTGTAGCTAGATCTGTACTGGTCACTGTGGAATATTAAATATTGGAAATCAATAGAGTAGCTGTATATATATAATATGCTTTAGGAGTAATTACTAATACCTGACTTCTCTGCATGCCCACATTCACTTCAGCAAATAATACTGGGTTTAATGGTGATAAACATGTAGCATGGACTGGCTGGCTTAATTAAAACTGTTGGGATGGAAAAGCTTAATGTTATGTGAGGTTTTAGTCAGGCTTATAGCAGGTTCCATGGAAGTGTGTGCCTGGTCATTATAAAGCCCCAAAACATATGCCATCATTCAAAGCAAGGCAAGGTGTAAGCCAACATTTCAAGGTCCCACACAACCATCTGTGAGGGCAAAACCTCCTGCAGCCATGGAGGAAAGCAGAGACTGCAGGGGGCTGAGGTCAGAGCAGGACAGCAGCTGCTGAGCCCCAAGTATCTGGGCAGGTGGCAAACTCTCGCTCCAGCCTGTGCCTCCCAGGAAGGCCAGCATATGCCCTAGGTAATTTAGGAAGGGTGCTACATGGAGATATTGTATTGCTACTACCTGTGAGTATGACATAAGTTGAAGAATGGAAAAAATTCATTTTGTCCTGCCCTGCTGAGGAGCTTTGGGCCAGTCCTGATTTGCCCTTGTCCTCCTGTCTGTTCCCTGTTGTCACAGCATAAGGGTGCTTCACAAGAGCTAATAAATTTTCCCTTCCAGAAAGATATTTTTAGGGACCTGAGGCACATCAGGACATTCTGAAATGGAGCACAGTGGAATTTCACTGGTTTCAAACTCAGACACATTCAAGCAGATTCAGAGTCACTGTTACAAGTCCTCGCCTTGACCTAATGCGCTTGCAAAAACTGTGCCAGAGCCAGGAACCAAACCTTGAGCTCTTTAAATATATAGAGATATACTCAAAACCACACTGCTGAAGTATCTATTGTCAAAAGAATGTGTAGCCAGCATTCATACTGTGTTTTTTGTCAACTATGACAGTTTTTGCCAGGAAAAATAATGTTTTCTAGGTGATTTTATAGTTGCATTTCCAAAATGAAATATTTCAGTGTTTCCCTAAGAAGTCTCTCTAATTTTTCTTGTGAAAAGGAATTTCAGTTTAGTTTTTACAGACCTGTGTAGCAGAGACTCACTGAGCCATTTCCCCAATACAATAAATGAAGTATATTAAACTTAATAATAGTCATTATTTTGGGCACCCTACATAATGGGAAAAAACCTCAAGGAGAGCGCAACCAATTGTTTCCTTTCTGGTATTCCATGTTATATTTTTAAATTATTGTTTGCTCAGGGTGTTTCACCCTAATGTAAGCCTTTATTAAATAACTCAGTTCAATCATTTTCTTTTGCATTAGATCAAACAAACTTCCTCTAAGTTTTGGTATGAAGTACTTTTGTAGTTGATCTGTGTAGTCTTTCAGTCTGCCAGATTATAATGTACAAAAAACAAAAGACTTCTACTAGATTCTTTCAGGCTATGGTTTTTAAAAATTATAGGCCCACTGACTCTCAATATCACTGTAAATACAAAATTAAAATAAATGAAAAAAGAAAAAAACAGAAACGAGTAGCTGTAGTAATGCTGAAATATGTTTACTTAAATTAGATCAAAATTGTGTTTAAAAGAATTCTCTGAAACAATAGTGAAAGAAAGGGGAAGTATGTGGTATTTGGGAAGAGGGGAATGCTGGCAAAATGAGATATCACAGACATGGTTGATGTCCAAAGACTTTTCTGATGAAGTCCAACAGAGGATGCTTGTGCTGATCTTTTCTGAGTGGCTCCAAACAAGTAATGATCTGATTTGATGGCTTTAACTCTCTGTCATTATCCTTTCGACAGGGACTCAGGTATGGTACCACTTCTGCAAACTCATCCTCAACATGTGATATCCCAAAGCCAATGTGGTAATTTCCTTCCACAGGAAGGCAGCACTGCAGATAGATGGAATTGACCAAAATTTCCACCATCATTTGTGCCACTCTTCTTAAAGCTCTTTAGAACTAAGCAAGAATTTTAGAGTTTAGAATAAACTACATCACCTCTCTCCTTACCCTGCCCTCCCTTCGCAATGGGGTGTACAATGTCAGCTCCTTGTTTCAGTCCCATCCAAACATAAACAGAAGATCAATTATTTGGTTTCTTCTTAGGAAAACAGAAGGTTTGGCCTTAAGGACAGCTTTTGTACAAAGTTGCTTGAATTTGAATAGCTGCTCACCTGCATTTGTGAAAGCTTTTTCACTGCTAACTATCTGCTAAGAAAGTGTTCTTCAGACACATTCATTTTGTTTCAGCTCTACCTGAAGTATATGCAGCTTTAAAATACTTTTTCATAAAAGAAAATGAAGGTTTTACTTTCATATCAGACAGATACAGCCGTACTAAAACTAAATAGTCACATAAAACTGCCAGTGGATTCATCCACACAAAACCTTTTTGGCAACTGCTTTGTCCTGGGTCTCTGCTGAGGTATCCAGCTCAAACTGCATGTACTGTAGCTCAAGGTTTGAGGAAAAAACCCTATAAACCTCCCTTGACAGAGATTTTCCAGGAAGAATATAAGCAAGGGGATAAAACAAGGTCTCTCACATCTCCTTCCTTCCCCAACAATCACTGCAGTCTTTAAACAAAAGATTACAGTAAAATGCGGTATTTCACGGCGCTGTTCCCCACAGCCACAAGAGGGGGTTTGAAGAACACGATCTGCTTCCCACTTCCAGCCGAAGCCAAGCCTTCCCTTCCGCACATGGCATGTTAGAAGTATCATGAAACCAGTGATTTCCTGAAATGACTGAAATTTTCAGTCATTTTGCGAAATGACTCCTTCAGTCACTCATTTGGTAAAATGACTCAAAGTTCCACGCGTTGCACGAAGTGACTGACGCGCCGCGTATTCCGCCAGGCTGTTTGACTGTGTGTTTCACCCAGTAACAGGCATATTGTGAAAAGGGAGGTTATTGGATAAAGATCCTTGCTTTTTTCTGCACTGACTGCTGGAGATGACTGGATTTTGAAAGCAGCTTCAGAAAAGAACTTCGCAAAAAGTATGAGAAGGATCCCAAACTCCATTCAGGACTTGAACACTACTTTCTTGTAAATAAGTTTGAAAAAACAGTCCTTTTCTTTATTTTTTTTTTTCTTTCTGTTCTCATTGTAATTTTTGTCTTCTTTGGTTATGGAATTGCTGGTTAGTTCTTTTATATTTCCTCCACTGCTCATAGGTGCTCATTCTATGGCTGGTGACAAGTAGCAGCTAATCATAAAACTCTGGACTAAAGAAGCATTTTCCACATACTATGTGAATGTTGAAGAGAGGTATGATATTGCCAGAAAAGCAAGACTTGTTACCTGTTGTTGCTATAAAGCATTTATCCTCTGAATATGCAAACATTAAAAGACAGACTGCTGAGCTCTTGAGAATTTTTTGTTTTGAGTGCTAAAATCCTTGACTAATGGTCTTGCTATAAAACTGACCATTCAAGGAATGAATACTCATCAGAGCCCAGGCTGACTTTATTGGTCTGCCTTCATCTCAAGGCCATTTGAAGGATGTAATGGTGTACCATGACCCTCTATTTAGATTTTGTGTTCTCTGAGCCCTTACCTCAGAGGGAACCAGAAAGAGCCTTTCAGCTTTTCAGTATTTTTCTCCTACTTGGCAACTCTTGGTTGGGTCTTGGTAACCCTACTTGGTTGGGTTGCAGAATGATAAAAGTGCTGAAATTGCTGCCAAAATCATCCAAGAAATGAAGCTTCTGTGGCCTCCCCTTGGCTTGGTGTATGGAAAAGCAAGATATCCACAAATCCAGGGGTCTCTCAAAGGGGATGATAAGCAAATGCTCTTAGCATGGATGCCAGACAGTAATTCATGGGACTGCACTGTGAGGACTCACTTTGTCCAGTTCTCAAAAGCACCACCCATCAATATGGAATAAACTTCACACTCTATGCAGCTTGGTTCAGTACCAATCCCAAATGTGGGCATAGCTCTACTTTTCTACTATCAGGGATCATCAGCCACCTCCACAGTCAGCAGAATCTGCAATCAGTGTTCAGTGCTCTTTCTGATGACCCTGATGCACCCACATCCCCATCAGACACACTGCTCCCCACGTCTGGTACTGTGCTAGGCAATCAAATCACTGCTAAACTAAACTAAAGCTTAGGCCAGTTCCTGTAGCTCAGGCTCTCTCAGAAAGGATTCATCCAGATCCACCAAATTCTCCACCCATCAATACTCACAAGCTAACTGGCCCTTCACTTTTAAGGCACCTTGCCAACCACTTCCTTCACAATCCTGCCCTACCAGCTCCCCTCTGCCCTTGTCAGCTGTCCTGGCCAGCCGGAGGGAGCCTGGGCAGCGCTGGCTTTGCAGGCAGGGCTCTTAGTAAAGCACAGTCTTCAGAGGGAGGAAAACACTGAAAAGCAAAATGGAGATAATACTGATGTTACTGTTACCTTGGTTATGAAGACAAGTTCCGTTCTGGCATGTGAGACTGGAAGATTTCCGAAATAAATGTAGATGTCCATATGGCTTTAGAAATAAATAAGTTATAAAAACCTCATTTCACATGGTGCCTCCCTACTTGTTTCCCAAACTTCATTAAAGGTGTGAAACTTTCCCTTATTTCACAGAGTAACTGAATGAAACGGCCATTTTGTGAAATGACTGAAAATTTTAATCATTTCCTGAAATGACTGGTTTCAAAATATGACTGTAACATATACAACTCTGGAGTCACCCATTACATTTTCTCTAACATATACTTCCCAGGAAGGCACATGGAACTGAAATATTACCCATAGCTTCATTTTATGCTGTGCTGAGAGGGGAGAAAAGAAAAAGAGGCATGTGTTTTAAACCCATTAAGACATTTTGAGCTGTACGAAGTGAAAATTGTTCTCTAATGACACAATATAACATATCCTAAATTGGATTATAATATACACCCTCCTTTGCAGTGTATAGTTAACTATAAGTTGCCTTTCTAGAAAGCACTTCATGATTTCACTGCAGTTACACAGTTTAGAATAAAATAAATCATCCAAGTTGGGGAGAGTTTTTTCATGCAGTCCTGTGTCCTTTGAAAGAATAGCTTTGATGCATTTTTTTTGCAGTGCTCTATATCATAGGATCGTAAATAAAAGCTGCTTCACCTCTAATGTTTTCCCCCACACTCCCACCTTGTTGTTTTCTTGAAATGTCTCATGGGTCAGATGTGAGTCTCATAGCTCCAGCCTATCCAACCTTTTCATTAACATCCCTGTTCCTTGCCATTTACCTTCAGTCTGCACATTTTTAGTTCTTTAGCTTTTGTATTAAATAACCATTCTGCAATTAAGAATACTGCTAGCTCTTAGCCCCATTTTTTCCCTATTTTTCTTGCTCCTTTTTAGAAAACTTAATTGCTGCCTTTTTAACTTCCAGGTTAGAGCAGTAGGGCACAGAAGTGCAGTTCATGAAAGCCATTGTATTGATGCTGATGCCTAAGTTGCCTGACATGGGATACCACAGACTTGCAAAGGTTCATTATTTCATTTATATTTGACACATGACCTTGAAAAATGTAAATGTTATAACTATGGCAATTTGAGAGTTTGCCCTGTCATTTAATATGCACAGCCCCCTTTCTCCTCTTTTCCTTTTTCTTTTTACCATAAATTTTCTGTCCCCAAGGAAAAAAAAAATCAGATGCATGTTATCTGAATTTAATTACAACTGAAAGGTGATACCCCAAAATCTTATGTTATGGAAATCCTATAAGCCAAGAGAAGATGTCTGTGAAAAAAGCACTCAAGTTCTGTTAAGGAAAAAAACAACCCATACAACAAGAAAAACCCCACAGTAACCCCCAATTTTCAAAAATGCAAAGGATGTTGAACACCCTAATTCTTGGTTATCTACCTGGAGAGGTGTCAGAGGGTCTGACCCAGACTTGTTGTTGATTTCCATCACTCTATACACAGATCTCTTGCAGGTGCCTGTCTGGGAAGCACTGAAGATGCAGTATTCAAAATAATTAGTCACTTCCGAAATTTTTGGCCTTAGGCAAATGCTTCAAAAACAACTCTCCTGTCTCCATCAATATTTGCTGAGCAGATCTGTGTTCAGAAGGGTGTTAGCAGGAAGCAAACATTGTATGTGGCTTTGCATGGATATTTGAATTAAAGTGTTTGGTGGCCTTTTGAAGCTCTTTAGGAGTCATTGTATGAGAAAGCAGTTGCAGTGATAACAGCTACCAGGCAATAGGAGCAATAAACAGATTGTGAGCCGCCCATTGGCTGCATGATGCTTCCATGAACCATTTGCAGATTAATGTTTATTGACAAGTAAATCTGCAAAGCTTTGAATCTTTCAGTGAATTATTTTCAAACAAAAGAAGCAGCTAAATATGTCCAACTATTTGGAAGAAATTTAACACTGTTAGTTGCTTAGTTGAGCATAAATTTCGAGTATGAGAATCTATGACTGCCTTGCACTGGTTTCATTCTGAATTTGCTATCTTGCTGAGGATCTGTCAAGAAAGCAAAATGTTTTTGCTAAGTGCATCGGAAAGGTAAGTCAGCTTATTCAAAAAACCGTGGGAAGGAGAGTTGTAGCTGAAAAATCGTTTTGTACATTCAACATGATGAGTCATAAAATACCTTTAAATACCATAAAACACAAAATATTTTCAAAAAAGGATACAGCATGTGAACCCAGAGTTGTTTCCTTTTCCAGAGAGAAGAATGAGCAATGAAATCAAGAAAAAGTAAAGAATAATTTACAGACTGCTCTGATGGAGGCTTGTCCTTGGTATAAAGTGGGCATTAGAAGCAGAAGCAGCAACACTTTGTTTCCCACTCCCTGTAATACATGAACTCTGCCATGAAGGAGCTGAAGCCTTACTGTACCTTACTGATTTCCTGTTACCATCCTCTCCTGTCACCTCTGAATCTCCTTTTCCAGGCTGAATCAGACCTGATGTCACACCATTCATGGGCCTTTCTTGTTTTTACAGATTTTTATGATCTTAACACTGTAACTGTTGCTTCTGCATTATATAAATCCTCGGAAAATACTCCAATTCATTTCAACAGATGGCCATAAGGGACTTCATGAAGAGAACATGCCAGATTAGGGATAAATTTTAAAGAATGGTAGCCAAGAATAAAGTAATTATTGTTGACTGAGTCCAAGCAATCTAGACATTTTACATATGACCTTGTCATATGGAACTAAATGAAACAGGGCTGAGGAAGTATGTTTAAGTGCAAGTGTCATTGAGGGATTTAATTCTGCCAAACTCTTAATTTTGGAATGGACTCTGAGAGGTTGGTGAACAATCCTTTAATTTCATTAGCCTGGTGCTTTGAATACGTGATAAAGTTGGTTTATTTATTGCTTACATTTAAACCATTTTCATCTTCAGATACTGGGATATTTTCCTCTGTGAAAGTAATACACTTTTCGTTATGATTTGCTATTTCATGCTGGTCATTACTTCTCTGCCCAAACCTGAGCTGCAGTGCAATCTCTTACCAATAACTGAAGCTTCTGGTTTCACCTGGAGCGTGTGGCATTTTCACAGGGTGGTGAAGAAATTTTTAAACTTAGGTGGCTTTATCTGAAGTGATAGTTAATGACATTTGTTACTAGGCTTTTCTTGTTTAATTTTGTTTGTTTGTTTGTTTGTTTGTTTGTTTGTTTTTCTTCCAAAAGCCATAAACAATTGCTGTAGTATGGAATTATATGTATATAATTTGCACTTACTATTTATAACACAGCAAGACCAGAAGTTATATGTTGCATTTTGTTGTTGCTGCTGTAGAAAAATCTACATAAGCATGGGAAATATCCTGAAGACATTATTAAGATCCAGTCAGAAAATGATATTTTGTTCTCTGGGAAATTCTCTTTCCTCAGGGAAAAAAAGATCTTGGTCAGCAGGCTTATATTGGTGTAATGTGAGATAACATATCATGGAGAAAATAGGATCTTTTCCTTCACAAAAATAATCAAAACTTAATGATTTGAATGGTCCTAGAACATATTTATTTAGTGGTTCTCAGTTTTGTGAGTGCTCTTTACAAATTGTGATCACCCTACAAAATAGTACATATCTTTTCATAGTGTTTTCTTTCTACTCTCTCTCAGTTTTGTTTAATCCTTTTAATAAGGATTCCCTAATTGTGTATTTCTCTGTAGATAGTATTATTTCACTCCTATAAGCATTATTACAAAGCTGTCTGTGTTGGTGAATCACAGATCTGTGGCAGTTCTCCCTGCCACAGTTACCATTCTTTTGTAAGTGTCTTCCCAAAGTTATTGCTCCTGCTTACACTCACACAGGTACATCCCCTCCTAGTCCTGTCCCTGTGGAAAATATCAAGGTGCTTTCCATTTTGTACATTTGGTTTTGGGCTGAGCCTGCCTACAGACTCCTCTAGTCCAATCTTACAGCCATATGGTAAAGGTCAGTTCTGCAGAACATCTTCAAGCTACATCTTTTCTTGTCCATCACAAATGGGCACAATCTGTACTCTTCTCCAGCCCTTTACAGGGTAATTACTGCAAAATCTTTTTCCTTCACTACTGGCAGCTGCCAGCTTGGCCCTCCAATGTCCTTTTAGGGCCCTGCTGCAAAGGTAAAGAAGAATACCTGAAGAAGAATGCCTCATGGTCTCAGAGGAACTGAGGCAGTACGTTTTCTGAAAATTCAGTTAAAGAATAAAAAAGTCCTGAATCAAAATGGAGACCCCACTGTTTCTGGAACATAATGCTTTGTTGTGGTTAAATGTACCAAGTACATATCTCAGCTGACTAGCTGAGAAGGTGATTCTCACAGGGCAATGGAGACAGAACCACACATTCATTCTCACCAACAACAACCCCAAGCTGAAATGTGCTGTAACAAAGAGCCTGAGACAGCCTTCCTGCCCAAGGACCTTTCCACTGCAGAAGGAACAATTTAATTCTCTTTCTTGGAAGGCTCTGTGCTCCTCTATCAGAGAGCAGAGTGGAGCAAGTATTCTGTGAACACAAGGTTACTGTTTGTGCCTGTCTGGACTGAGGGAACGAAGCCCTGAAACTGCCCCACACCATCCATGGGAATCAGCACGTAGGTGCTGGAGGGCTCCACGGGGAGCACAGCCCTCTTACACTGCCTCCATGGCACAAGCAATGACTGTACACTTCGAATGCCTTTAGGCATTTACATTTTCAGAGCCTTGGATTGTGATTTATTATATTTACATGCAAGGCAAAGTAAAGAACAATACAAAAAAGCTAAGGAGTGGGGGAGGGTTGATGTCTGCCTGGCATGTTTTCATAAAAGCTGCCCCCCCTCTTGCTTATAGATGGAAATAACCCCTGCAGCTACTGCTGGATGGATGTTTTAGGCTTAGGTCATAGAGCATGCATGATACCCTGGGGCTTGAATCTGCCTGGGTCCTCCTCAGTACTGAGCCTTGTGATCTTGCCCCTTAGGTGCAGCTGACGTTAAACCAAGCATGATTGTTAAAAACAAGTGTCTCTCCTCCACACAAACCCATCATGGTTGTAGATTAGGCTGCAGTTGTGCTAAGTCCTGCACCAGCACAACAAAGGCCTGGAAACCTCTGGAGGTGATGGGGCATCAATGCTTAGCTGGAGACAAAAATTAGAAATGTCCTACAGCAGATCTGTCACAACAGAGAGAGTGTCTAGTCTGTTTGCTTCCCAGCTTCACAGACTCTTCCCCTCCAGCTCTTTGTTCCTCCCCTCTTGGTCCCTTGCTGTAGGCAAAGAGGGTTATGTGCCATCAGCTGCCTGCTCCCCTAGAACTCAAGTGGCAGTGTCCTTCTGCAGAAGCCCTGTGCAAAATGCCTCACCTCCAGAGAATCTACTTACCATAAATTATGTTAATCTAAATGATTTTAGAGATGCCAACTATAGTTCTGGTTTTTAAAGTCATGGCAGCAGTGTGAGAGATGAATAATTTCCTTTCTCCTTGGAGTATAGGTTCAGCTCTGTGCTATTTAGCATGTATCCATCCTGCCTAAGCTGACCAGCCTTCCCAGGGACGTGGTCACAGCCCCAGCCTGACAGAGTTCCAGAAGTTTTGGACAATACTCTTGGGCACATGGTGTGACTCTTAAGAATGGTGCTGCACTGGACCAGGAGCTGGACTCGATGGTCCTTGAGGGTCCCTTCCAACTCAGCATTGTGATTCTGTGGCTTCTGCCACCAGAATAGCTTAGTTCCCATGTTATTTGCATGAAAGTTGTATGATGAGGATAAGCTGCAGAACTCTCCACAGTGAGATTCTCCACCACTGTCAGCACTCACCATGCCTCTTACTCCTCATTTCTGTGCTCTCAAGTGATAACACTGCTGCATTGCTGCATAAAACAACAGCTGATATACATCTGGTGCTTGGCCTCCCCCTCCATTTCAGTATAAATACAAAGGACATGGCCTGACTGCACTCTAACAAGGGCTAGAAACTAGCCTGAGGAAGTCAGCACTCAAATCCTCCAAGAGACCTGCTCTGAACAAAGACTAGAGGAGTATCCTTAGAGCATGAGACAAGAATTTGGCTCATTTAACAGCTTTGAATTCTATCACGATCTTTCTTTGTGGGAAAGACACAATATATCTGTTTCATTACACGAGTTGAATTTGTAATTTGTAATCCTACACTTCTGCTTTTCTCAAACTATAGAGGCAGATAATGCATTGATTTCAGATGACAGAGCTAATAAATGCACATTTTGCCAGAATCATATCTATTTACTTCTTTATTTAGGCAGTTTAGACTAACTTAAATTAGTGTTTACTTCTTTTCTCCTCTCTTGACAAGTAGCAGGATGACAAGATCTTGTGTTCAGGCTATTCATAGTAGAACACTTTCATATCTGTCATGTGTTTCTTCTCCTTCTCGTGACATAAGTGTAGCATGAAGAAATGCCAGTGATCCATTATTTGTTTTTAATAGTAAATCCAGTCCAATGCTTGTAGATGGAAATTTTACATGAATAACTGTCCAGCTGGCAGCAATTTGTCATTGAGCTGAAATTATGCATGGCTTTCTCAGATGTTGTGGTCAGTTTTTGATCAGGGGAGCTCTTGGATGTGCCTTCTTGATAATCTAACACAAAATTTAATTTCATTTTTACATACATTTACAATTACAAAAATTATTTAGATATTGGTGTTTATGTTGCTGTTTTCCCCTACCATATTTACAGAAATTATTTATGGTGGCAGCTATTTAAAGTGCATTTTTCTAGCTCCTGTTGGCCTTGGAAAAACAGCAGGAGTTTTGTGGCATATCTTCAGATATTTCCTTCCTTCCTGAGGAAATTCTGTGTAACCAGTGTCCTCGGTCTGTGCTATATTCCTTGTTTCTTTCCAGTCTATAAAAAAGTGATGTTTGAAATGCAGTGCAGTTAGCTATCTGTAATTCATAAACTTGCTAAAGTGTTTAGTTCATCTTGAAGTATCCTAAGCTGTGACATAAAGATGAAAATCTCATGCTAGTAGTGATTTTATCTGCCTGCCCTGGCTGCTCAGCACACTGGAGTTTCTCTGGGCAGAGCTGCTGTCGTGGCTCTGTTAAGGCAAAATGTCAGGCAGTCCCCCCACCTTCTCCCTTCTCAATTTGATAGGAATATTTTTTTTTCCCTTTTTTTGTCTGTTTAGGTGATAATCATTGGAATCCATGTGGTAGCCTATGACACCACAGCTGTTGGCAATTCCACTTTCTGTATTTATGCAACTCCTCTGGGGCTCTGGTGAGGGAACATTAGGAAGCCAGAAAGAATTACCCTGTGTGCATTTGGTTCACAATGCATTTTTTTATATAGATCTTTTTACAAGGTTTTTATTTTTGGAGCAATGGGGAGAAGAGTAGGAAAATAGCCTATATTTTGGGGTAGTTTATAGGATTTTTTTACTACTATTTCATGAAAAGCACAAAAGTTGTCACATGCTTGAAATAAAGCAAAAAGTCTCCATTTCTGTTTGAACAAGAATAACACACTCTGAGGCACTGGCCTTCAACTGCTTTGTCTCACTCCTAAAATATACTTACATATCACAAACTTGTACCAAATACAATTTCTCAAGTTGTTGTCTTTAAGGGAAAGAGCAGTTGAAGAGAAGTTCAACAACTGATAGGAGGAAGAAAGTGTTACAGGAAGTGAAATGCAAATTACAGGTAACTGAAAGAAAAATCCACTCCATGTCCTGCTCAAACATTGCTGTTGGGTTTGGTTTTGTTTCTTTTTTTTTTTTTCTTAAGGATGACCTGTCATGGCAGCATAGGCATTTGTCATCTTCCCTCACTTGAATCTTTCCTGTCTAGGTTAAAAATTAATTCCTAAAATTTATAAATACAAAACCCATTTTTTCCCAAATCCCTCAGAAGTTCAGTAATCCCAGCCCTTGATTCACAGGGGATATTTTCCAGGCCTAATCATATATATATAGCACAGGTACAGAGATGAAGCTGAGGCTGTAACTTGTCTCTATCTAGCTGAAGAACAAAAATACTCTGTAATCTCACTTTTTTTTCTTCCCCTTACAAATTGTGGCATCTCTAATGTAATCTACTCTGAATACTATGTGCATTTTGACTGGTGAAAGGAGGCATGTAACCATTTTTAATGTTCTCTTAGAATGGCCAGTTACCAAGCATGAAAGCAGCCAAAGACCTGCAACAGATCTATAGCTCTTCTCTGGCACTGCAGGTTCATGCTGCTGTAGAGCACAGGAGAACATTAGGATGAAGGAAATAACTCAATTTACTTGTTAGGAATGAAATTACAAAGACAGTTCAGGAGCTGAAAGCTGTATTCCATGAGAAAGATGAATGAATGTCTTGTAGTACTTTTGTAGGAGGAGACAAAATACCTGAAAAATAGACAGGGAAGGCAGTGCTTTGTAGGGTTTTCTGGCCAACTTCTAACACCTTATGCTTCTTAAAATATTGTTGGTTTTTTTTTTTAATTTAATTTTAAGAATGGTGCAAGAATTCAAGCTTAGGAATAGACTAGCTTTTTTAGATATGGGGATAGTATAATTAATTTTCCAACTGGACTCTACTGTAACCTGGTGAGAGTTTGTATTTATTTTTTTGCTTACAGAAGGAAATGGGTTTAAATAGAAAACCATATCTCAACTGTACTCTTATAAAATAATAAATAATTACTTATTTAAGATTTGTGGGAGAAGTAAGATCTATTATTAGATTTTATGCCCATAAACCCCTCTTCAGGTCTAAAATAGAAGTAGTTTTCTTCAAAGCTAAATACACGTGAAGCAGGGTTATTTTGAGTTTAATTTGGTTGCTAATCAGTTAGAATATCTTAGAAGAAAATCGGTAACTGAAACTGCAGCTCTTCCTGTGAAACTTCTGAACGTTATTTCTCATGAAATTATGAAATCTTAGATAGGAAACACATAAAGTGCAAATAATTTCTGTATTGTCAGGAAAAATATGCCTGACTTATTTCATCCTTTTTATTTGTCTACTTTGATCAGGATTAGAGGACCTTGGCCATCTAATCTTAATTCCTTCCAGAGACACACCACGAATGCTGAACACAAAAATATGTATATGAGCTGTGAAGCTATCAGTGTATGAATGGAATTAGACCAGTAAAGAAAAGCACTGGCTGGCTATGACCTTCCAAAAGCTAAGAGGTGGAGGAAGAGAAAACAGTGCTGAAGGCTCTGAGGCTATTGTGATTCTCCCTTGTAGAAAGTGAAAATCTTGAGTCTGGCATTGTCTGTGAAGACTGAGAAGAGTCTGTCATCAAGTCTAACCTGAGGACTTGTGACTCAGCAGAAGGACCTGCTCTGCTGTTCTTTATTAACTCATTGTTTTAGCATTTTAATCTAACACATGCCTTCTCACAGCATTTGTAGGAGGTCAATATAGTCCCCATTTTATGGACAAAGGAATAAGAACCAAGATGATTCCCTTCCCTCAGGCAAAACGTTCCACTTTGTGACATCTGAAAAAGCAGAAATAACAAATTATCTGTCCTTATGATTTGTGATTCAGTATACAACTTTCCACACGTGTGCTGTGAATCCATGTGTGCTGGATTCTGCTGGAATGCTGGAACGTGTTCCCTCCCTACAGTAGATGCTCCCTGATCTCTTTTGCCATCCGTAAGCACCAGGCTCTCAGTAACACATAAGAAAGGGAACACATTTTCCTGCTTCTACTACCTTGGCATGTCTGATCTGTACCAAAATATTATCATTCCAAAGGCTGGTTTTTAATGTTGCTAATGTAGCAAATCATTATTATGCTTATTAAACAGCCAAAATCTTGTAAATTCAAAATTTACAGAGTTCTTAAAAAAGCCCTAAGTGACTTCTGATTTAAAGGAAACACACTGTTGCTGTAGCTTTACTGTTCATATATTCTGTACTTGAAAACCTCTTTCCCCCCTTATAAGACAGACACAAAATTCAACACTTCTAGAGTGTGAAGATTTAGTTTCACAAGGCAACAAAGAGGTAGTTTATTTTGTGGCTTCTTATTATCAGAGCTTTATAAATAACTGGAGTTATCTAAAATTCTCTATCCTCAGGTTTCACAAAGAAGCACCAAAACTCCCTCACAAAATCAAACTCAGTCAGGTTTTCCACTGAGATCTGTAACCTTTGTAGCTGTCCCTTACATCTGAGAAGAAGCAGCAATTCTGCATTAGACATTTTGTTATCATCCAGTGTGTATTCTTGGCTGAAGTATGTCTTCCCTTTGTTTTACAGTCATGAATCCTTACAATTCACAAAGCAAATAGACATCTGAAGGTGTCTTTAGCACAACTCAATAAATTGAGTTATCTCTGAATAAAATTATTGAAAAGGAATATGTTTGTGTATGGGGGGAAAAACAGACTGACTCTTACCTTTCTGTGGCAAGATAAACTAAACTCAGTTAACTGGAGATAACCATAAAGCACTAACAAAACCTTACACTAATTGAGTTCATTATTATCTATACAAATTAAAGAGGAGAGAAGTGACCTTCTCTTTAAGTCTTATTTGCCAAATTTCTGATCAGATCAATACATACGGTAATTCTGCAAAGCACATCAATATAATTAGCAAAAATAAAATGTAAACAGTGTGTTAAATAGTGAATGAGCATCAGTAAATATTATTTTAAAGACTGAAAAATAAAACCAATATTGTATTTGGGATTAACACTTTGAACAATGGATCCACAGAAGAAAATTGGTAGACTTTGATGAAATTGTGATTTCATTGGACCAATTTTGCAAGCAGGGTCCATGCATCATAGGAAGAAAAAAGTACTCTGTAAGGAACTTCTTTTGATTTGAGACATTTTCAGAGGGCTATTTTAATTTAATTAATGAAAAATCATAGGTTAATTGCCTTCTGCTTTAATGTGAGAGTATTATGCATGCAGGCATATTTTATTTATATCTTGACTGTTTGATGTACACAATCAATTCAAAAAGGGATAATGAAGAAGTGTTCCGCCCTGTGTAGAATAATAATTAGAGACTAGTGCAGGTTTTTTTTATTAATTGTGCAGTTCTGTAAACATGTTTGACATAATGCTGAGAAAAGCATTTGTCAAATTTTTCTATTCTTCTCTCTTCTTCTTCTTCTTCTTCCCATCCCTTCTACCCCCATCCTTTTCCCCTTGTGGTCAAAATACCTTGTATGGCATTAACCCTCACTGCCTCAGCAGCAGTCTGACTTTGTAGGACAACTGTGGATCAGTCAGCAGGGCATGGAAGAAAAGCTGCCCTTTGAAGAGCTGACGTCACAGGGAGTATGTGTATCAATAATGTTAAAGTCATTGGGCTTTGGAAGAGTCTGTGAAAGATGCTGAGCTATAATGGGGTCCTGTGTCCTGTAACAGCAACCAGGAGGTACTGGGCAGAGCAGTCACTGGGGCTACAGGAATACCAGATCTTCCAAGCCAAGGCCATGGAAACTCTCTGTAGGATACTGCTAACAACATGTTTGTCTTGCTGAAGGTAAAATGAGTGTTGTCAAGATAAATCCAGTCACTTGATCTTGAGAATTATGAGCCCGCACTAAAGGGGTTTTCCTTTTCTTGACATATTTTTAAAAGGCAGAAGGCAGAGACAAAGCAATTAAATGAGGACAAAGAAAACACCCTCCAAGTCTCCAATTCTCTTAAACCATGTAGGGAACAGGGGAGCTGTTGAATTCATTGGTCCCAGAGCATGTTGGAAAGTGGGAGGCACCAGGGCAAAAGAGCACTTGTCTCATGTGGACGTGTGCATACGTGCACTCATCCTTCTCTTGGTAGCTGGGAATTGTGCCTGGTCTCAGCAACTCTTCAGTGGTCTTCTTCTGAAAGCGTGCAGTGGAAGGATTATTTTCAATACCAAAGCTGCAGCATATCTGGATACATGGACTGTACTCAGACCTGCACTCAGCAAGGTGAGTCTGCACCTCAAATCCTGTGTGCAGTTTTGGGCCACTCATTACAAGACAGACATGGAGGTGCTGAAGTGTGTCCAGAGAAAGGAAATGAAGCTGGTGAAGGGTCTGGAGGACAAGTGTGATGAGGAGCAGCTGAGGGAGCTGGGCTTGTTTAGCCTGCAAAAAAGGAGTCTTAGGGGATGCCTTATCCCTCTCTACAACCACCTGGAAGGAGGCTGCAGCCAGGTGAGAGTCAATCTTTTCTTGCAGGTAACAATGACAGGCCAAGAGTAAATGGCCCCAGATGGGGCCAGGGGAGGTTTAGATTTGATATCAGGAAAATATTCTTTACTGAATGTGGGGCCAGGCATTGAAACAGGCTGCACAAGGAATTGGTGGGATCACTGTCACTGGAATGTGCAGAAATGTGTGGATGTGGCCCCTGGGAATATGGTTTAGAGGTGAATGTGGTGGTTCTGGGTTAACAATTGGATTTCATCACCTTATAGTTTTTTTCTCAACTTTAATGGTTCTATGGTTCTATGATACTTAGATCTATGGAGTAATGAAGATTCCTAGGAAGAGTTATCTTCACTTGGAGCCTTCTCTGCCTCCCTGACATCCTCACTGTTAGAAGGCTGAATTAGCTGACGTTGCCTTTGGGAAAGTTTATCATAGAACAGAGGTCTTTGCTGGTTTTGTGGTGACTGTGTTGTGTAGTACTATGGTGAAAATTCTGATTCTACAGTTGTATCTTTACACATTCATGTAGACACAGTCTCCCCTCTATTATCTGCTAGGAAAGGGAACATAAACAATCAGGTTGTATCTGTTCCACTGCTCAATAGACTCTCTCCAGTGGGAGCAGGCAGCCAAAGTATCTTATATGCAGAGGACATGGATGTTGAGTCACAGGTGACTTGCAAACTGCTGTTCTTTTTCCCAACAGAAAATATATGCATTGTTTGATTTTATTTCAACAGAGCATAATCAATTCCTCACACACGATGAGCTTTTTTTAAGTACTCAGATCCCAGAGGAGAATCTCCTAGTTTCATTTGGCTTTTCTTGGAATAATCTTAGTCCTCACAATAAGATAATAAAGCCTTGCTAATTCATACTTAGTAGGCTATTGTATTTGAAAGATTTCAGATGCCATAAATAAAGGCTTATCTTGGATTTCTATCTTACCTTTATAAGGAATATCTAAGCTTTTTTACAGAAGTGAAGTTTGAAAAATCACTTGAACTAGTGTAATTCAAGGGCAACACCACTCTTTTGTCCTATGAATAAGCAAAATAAGACCTGTTAAATAAACATTAATGGTGAGAAACTCTTATATGAATCTATCAAAATTAAATCACCATCAATAGGTATTTGGAAGGGAGGTTTAGATGAGCATGATCATGTGCTATTTTCTGACTATAGTTCAATGCTACTTTCCAGAGAAAGCAACAAACTATGACTATGTGACTAAAACAACACGTTAATCAGGAAGAGTTCATGAGGACCAGAACTCATGCATTCCTTCAGATGAAAAAAGCCAAGAGCTCATCTCAATACAGAGATAATAAAGATGTTGATCAGAATTTCTCTGTGTTTCCAGCTCTGCAATTAGAACCATGGGTTTACTTATAACTGCTATCAGGTAAATTAAAGAGGACTGCATATCCATTAAATAATTATTTCAGTATCCTCCATTTGAGTTTCTTGAATTTCTGACTGTGTACAATTTACATGATTCTTGCAACTGATCCCTATTGACCTGTATTCTAATGATGTGAATATGAATTTCTCAGCCATGTCCTCCCAGGCCTAATAATTTCCTGTAATAACATAGGTAAGCCCCTAAAACTTTAATTATCCATTTTGCCATTGGTAAAATTTTCAAGAGTTCAAGTGAAGCCCATTAGTGGACATGAAGATAGATCACTGTTCAGTAGGGAAAGGTCACCCCCAAAGGATCTGAGTTATTGCCTACTTGGATATAAAATCATCTAACCTAAAATTATACAAAATTATTCTCTACTAAATTCAATAACTTCTAACTGAAATATAGTATCTATTTTTGGAGGATTTGCTGTCTTGATTTAAATAAGTGACAAAGAAACCAATGCAAATCCAGATAACTTCTCAATTGTTGTTTTCCTTTATTTTAAAATTATCTGTTATTTCAATACTGTGTTGATTCAACAAGAGTGATCAAGCTCAGCCTCTTGCTGTATTTTCATCTCCCTAGCTAAATAATTCTACTAGATCTCAAATCTACATTCTCTTTGAGTAATTACATGATCATATTTCCTTCTGAATAGTGTACACAATAGAGAGTATCTTTAGTTTCTCACAGTGATCAAGGTTTTCTAGTTACTGGAACAGTTCTTGGAGCTCTCCTTTTACATTCTCACATATGATAAACATAGAAGCCATTGCCAGTCAGAGGGTTTTGCTAATTATGTCACTGTGGTATAAACCACTCTCACTTTCTAACTGATGTTCCCTTGATCCCCCAGTAAAGAGCCATATCCTCTGCTACAATGAAACACTGTGTTGGTTGTCCTGACCTCAAAATCCTTTAACTGCTTTTCTTTCTCATAAATACCACCTATAATCCTGATTCTTAGATTTAGTTTTGTTAAAATGCATTTGCTGCAATAAGCCAGTTTTATCTTTGAAATTGATCTGTTCTTTTTAACTGCTCCATAGATTTTTATATGGTTGGAAAAATCCACCTCCAAAATTTTCCTCTTGACTGTTGAATACAGCACTGGACTAGGAGGAGATTACTGCCTGGAAATATCCCCAGAAGATGATTCTTCCCTTTTTAAAGATTTGTAGATTAACCGCTTTTAAATCCATTTAATCTGCTCTAGGTGATGCTCATAAAAAAAAATCAGAAAATATAATGTTTAACTGAAACTCAGAGAGCTTCTAATTTCATCAGAATGAAGCAAGACTGAGTCAGGAGGTTTATAGAGGCTAACATATATCTATTCATAGAGAAACCTTGGGCAGCCAAATCTGGAGTTGTATCAAAAAAATGATACAAACTTTGTCTAACAGAACCTTTTTTTTTCCATCATACACAGACACACAGCATATAACTTCTTTTCACATCAAGTTGAATAACTGCTTCTGCTGTTTGTGCATAATTACTGAAAATATTACCATATTGATGTAGTATTATGCTTCATCCAGTAATACAGTATGAACATAAATGATAAACTCTAACCCAAATAACATGGAGGGTATTGGATTTTGGTAATTAGCAATTTTGGTAATAAGAAAGGGGAAAACAGAGATAGAGTGAAAACACCCAAATCCAACAACAAAACCAAAAAACATTGCTCCGAAGCAGGTTAGTTGTTTTTTCTGTAGAAGAAAAGAGAAGTAACAGGAAGAAGAGAAGGAAAACTTTAAAATGCTGCTTTCTGGGGACTGTGTAGCAAGAGGGGAGCTGCAAAAGTCCCTGAGCTTGCTGGGCTCTGTTTGTGGCCCGTGGATTGATGGGGCTGCGAACCCCTGCGAGGGGTAGGTGTTGTGAGCTGTCCCAGCCCTGGCAATTAGATAGGTTCAGCAGTCTTTATGAGTGGCTTACGTTTACTGATTAATGTTCCACTTGTGCACAGATGTGATTTAGCTTTCTGCTGAACAAACACAACATGGGGATGGAAAGGTGATAACTGCCATACTCAGCAAAAAAGAAGGAGCCTATAAATATGCCAGTGGGTCAATAGAAGTGATTTCATTCTGCCTTCACAAGACTGCTGATGAAGTCTGACAGGGAGCTCTACTTCATTAATGCATCACAATGGTGAAGAAAGCCTGAAGGGCAAAAAGAGCCACCTGCAGCAGATTGGAGCCTGGGCTGCAGCTGTCAGAGAACAGCCAGGGAGAAATGAAAAGGGCTGCAACAAGGAAATAAAGAGGATATCATAGGCGGATAGGGTGTGTTTTCGCTCCTGCCTGAAACGGCTGATAGGGGAGGCACAGTGCTCAGGGCACTGACTGCAGATGAAGCTGTTCTGCTGATCAGAAACAATTCATGGAGGAAGCCCTGGCAGCGTGAAAGATGTTTTGGTTAAGGCACTGGACAGAGGACAGAAAGCTCTAAGTCTAAGGATGGGTAAATGCAGCTTAATGATTTATTAAAAAATAAGAGTATCTACTGAAGAAAAAATGCTCATAACACAGCAAGAAAAAATAATACATGTGGGAGAAAGCACTGGGAAAAGTATCAGAGAGTCAGTATATAGTTGACAAGTGCTGTTACTTGCTCTGTTTCTGAAGGTCTCCTCATGAGCTTCTGCTCACGACTGGTGTCTCTACTGGCTCCCCAGCCTCTGAAACTGCAGATCCTGCCCATCTGAAAGGAGTATGTTGCTGAATAAACAAAGCAATGCAGAGGGTGAAAAAAAGGAAAACAGGGAAGGATGTGATTGCCCTCTATTAAAAATAAACTCCCCAAAGTCATCCATGGACCAGGTTGAAATTGCACAGTGGTGATCTATCCCAGGACAGGTTCCTTCACTCTGTGGTGTGCTGGGTGGGAAGTGTAGAAATGAATAAATAAGAACAAAATTCAGCCAGGACCTAGGCAGAAGCCCCTGATCCATACCTCTGAACCTTTGGTTTGACTCATTCACATCTGCCCTGATGTTTTCACATTGTCACAAAGCCTGATCATTGCAAAACCCCAGAAACAGCCCAAAACAGTCTGACTCTCCTGAGATCAGCATTAAACCCAACATTGACTCTGTCCCCACACCCATTTCCCATTCCTTGCAGCTGGATCCTGTCTTTAACCACTGGCCTTACCTGGATCATAAGAGAGTCATCTGTGCTCTACTTGTTAGGTGTGTGCTTTATTTTATTGAATTTTTTATTTATTTCCCTATTGTGTTCTTATCCTGTGTGCACAGTGGCAGGAAGGAGGTACAGATAGATTGCTTACTGATCCTTTTGAATGCTTTCAGAAAATCCAAAGATTTCTTTTTCTCTTTTTACACTGCTGGGCTGTCTTTCTCTATCACTATGGTTTCTACACAGATAATTATTACTTACAGACAGAAGTAAATTACTTACTTTCACTAACTGAAAAGACCTGAACTTTCCACAATGTGTTTCAAAATTATTTTTTCCATCTCCAACACTTGTAGCCAGACAGAGGCAAAAGCTGAATCTATCACCTGTGGTACTTCCAATTTTACACAGAAAAATGCCACTCTTGTTACACTAGATTTTAAATGAGATGGTCTGCTACAAAGCTGACTTCCTGAGGTGAAAGAGAAAATTCTTAATATAAAGATATTATACTAGAGAGAAGGCCATTGAATATATTTTTACACAAGCCACAGCTTGGGAGATTAAAATTAGAGGCACTTAGAAAAATGCTTATAATCCTCAGAGGGCAGAGATCAGTACTATACAGTTCTGAATCCTCCCCAGCTGACTGTTCCTCACTCGGCTATTCAGTGATTAATGACATATTCAGATGACACAGCTTGAGCTGAAAACACTTATGAGGATGGTGCAGTCAAGAAAATGAACTTAGAAAAGCTAAAAACAGACGAGGAGCAGTCACCAGGCATGAGGATCTGCCATTTTTTTTTTGTAGGAGGGAGGAATTAGCTCTCTTTGCAGGGGCATCACTCCCTGATTTGCTCTTGGGTTAGGCCTTTGTAAGGGAGAGAGCTGAAACCTCTACCTGAGCATGGATTGTTAGGTCTCACCTGTAAATGGGGCCACACAAGGTCATGGGAGGAGGAACTTTCCTATGGGCTCACAACCCACAGAGTAATTCACAGAGATTCCAGCAATGTCACTGCCTTTTCTTAAGTCTCCCAGGCTTAGGAGAAGGACTGGGTCATATCCTTGACCTCTCTTTCCTTTGAGATCTCACAAGGTCATGGTGGCCCAGGTTTGTGGCAAGATCCACACACATGGAAAGGATATGGCAGGGAGAGGCAGTGATACAATGGGTGCCCATTCTCTTGTGTGACTCTTGTGTGGCAAATGACATGGGAGTGGTTCTATTATGAGCTCTCTCTGCTCCTCCATACTAGTCAAAGTGGTTACCCTTAAAGTGCCTTTTGAGGAATGTCTCTCTCAGTGGAGCTTCCTGTGGCTGGGGTAAGTACAGAAATCCTTGGCAGCATAAATCAGCATAGTTAAGATTCATATGGACAATGATGGAGTTCATCTGTCTGGCAGCTTCAATCACCTTTAGCAGTCCACAAAAATAAACAATTTGGACCACACAACAAATAGATCCAAAAGCAGCAAACTCAGTTAAGTTACAGAAATCATCGATGACCAAATAATGTCACAAGTCTGGCATCTGACTTAAGCAGTTGCTCTACAGAGGCTGCTGTCATGGAGATGCAATTGATCAGTCATTCTGCTCTCAGCTTATACCCAGAAAACAACCCAAACACCGGATCCCATTAGCTGCCAAAGCAACCCAGCTTTCCAGTGGGTCAAATACCTTGTGTGCAGTGCAAAAAACAGCATTCCTGTTCCTGTGCTCTGAGGATGATACAGCATTCCTGTTCCTGTGCTCTGAGGATGATATATTACTTCAGCTCACAGCTTTGTGTGAGGGTTGTGCATACCTGTGTTTAAAAGCTGCATGTTGCTGACCTTGAGGGGCTGCATCCTCTCAGGTCTCTCCCATCAAAGCACAACAATTCTACAGCCTTGCCTGTAATAGACCTGTGACACACATGTTGCATTCAGGAACTGATGTCTCAAAATACAAACTGCATCCATTGACATAATTTGGCCCCCTGTGAGAAGTGAAAAACCCCAAGACACCTTTCTGGAGGCTCAGTGCAGCATATCTGCATTCCCAGCTGGATTTGAGCTCATGAGTCCCAGGGGCACCAAGTCAATACTCTAAAGTAGGAGCATTAGAGCTAAGTGCCACATTGGCTGCTGCTGTAAAGCCTCATATAAATATTACACTTCAGTCTGCAAGGCACAAAATGTTTGGTTTCTGAGTCTATTAATATATAATGAGGCTATGGTATAATTAATATAGTTTTGATTTTCCTATAAATCCACATTACTAATAAGAATGCAAAGTTATTACTCAAAAAACCTTTGCAACAAATGGCCATTTTCACTGATTAAAAATGGAGTTTGTGTTTTAAGTGATATTTATGGTTTTACTGAAATTAATAACCATTAGATTATTGAGCTACAAGATAATTAAGAAAAGTGGTTTTACTTAAACACACTTCAGAAGCTACCTCAGGGAGATGTCTTTTGTTTTGTTTTGTTTTCTTTTTTTTTTTTCTTTTTAAGACCTTCTAGAATTCCTGTATCTGCTTGCAGACTGAAAAATGAAAGATTTTTTGTTTTCATTTAAAAAAATCTGAACATTCCTGATGATTAATTCCCCTTGAGATGTGTTGAGGTTATGAAGTAATAACCTCTGTATTGGGAATTCTTTTGTAACCTGAAACATCATTGCAAGTGTATTTTCATTCACTCACTAAAGAATTAAAAGTTGATGTATCCATATAAAATGAAGCTAAATACCTTGGCCAAATTTTGCACATGAATATTGATGTTAACCCACTCTCTGTTGATTTAGAACTGTCTTAAGATTTTTAATTTTAGCCTTCACAAGTATATATGTAAATTAGTACATGACAAAACTGCATGCAATCTGAATGCATTCTTCATATTGCTGTACTTGTAGAGAACTCTGTTCAGTTGCTTATATCTGATTTTTAAAATGTTTTTAATTGCTTAATTAAGGCTATTTTGGTTTTAAACCTGAAGGGGAAATTCTTCTTTGACTTGGACTTACACAAGGTTTTTTCAAACTTCCGAGCAGCAGGAGAATCTCTCCCAGAGTGATCAAGCACAGATTTTGATCATTAAGCCCTTGATTTTGTGATTGGTGTGGGAAATTATAGGAACACTGGAATACCATTCACTGAGGGTATGTCCTCCTCATTATTCTACCCCAGTTTGTGACAGCTTTGAATCCAGAACTATGGACATTAACAGGTGTTCTGGTTTTATGTCCTGCATGCAACAGCATTCAACAGAACCTTCTCTGTAGGGCAATGTTGTCCCATTGTTTACATGAGATTTTCTGCCATAAAAAACTGCTAGGTGATAGAACTTTGGTCTTGAATTCCTGGGAAACTTGAAGTCTTCCAGTGTCATGCCTCAGATGGGGAGGATTACCCGAGTGCCAGGAAAGAAATTTGTTTCTCCGGTATATTTCAGTGGGAGGGAAGGCTGTCCAATGCAGAACCCAAAAAGTGCATAAAGAAGTCTCATGGGTGCATTTTTTGGCTGAAGTGCTTGTCATGTGTCATGTTGGTCCTGTGATATTTAAAGTCCACTTTCCATGCTTTCAGGTCAGGTAATTTCTCCTTCATACCCATGGGATCAGTGACTGCTCAGCAGCAGAGCAGGTAGGCTCGTGGTCATGGTTAGTCTCTTGAATCTGCCTCTTTACTTGATATTGAATGAAGCATCTGCTCTGAACAGAGTTAATAAATGTGTCAGGGAGAAGTTGAGGGCATCTCAAGTGAAACTGTTATTTATTTATCTTATTTTAGAATATAGTCAATAGATATCATCACGTTTTCCTCATTAAGTGCTTCCTCATTTACAGGCTATCGGTTTCCTATCCAATCTTGGAGCCAAACAGTATCAAATACCAAATGATCTTGAAGTTTACAATTAGGTAGAGTGAAAATGCTGGAAATGGGAAGACCCTCAATAATTCCATGGCATCAGAAAATTAAATTTCTGCAATAACAAATTACGATATAATGAGGTCACATTAGAGGAATAAGAGGCCCAGATGCCTCAATGATTTAATCTGTCTCTTCCTGTAGGCCTGCACCTAATTTTAATGAATATTTTGATAGATAACATATTTGGTTCAAAATAGGTCTTTAAAGACAGTTGTGAGAGTATTATATTTTAAAGATGCTATGATAGAAATTCATTTCATTAACTGCCTGATAAGAAAGAATCACTCTACAAATGTACTGGTATCAGCCTTACTATTATGACCCATCTGCTCTTATTGAGTGAAGTGACAGTAATATATCTTTATTGGTCTCTTCCTTGAATGCTGTAGAGGCTCATTTTCTCTGTCTAATGAAAAGCCAAGTGACACTAATGAAACAGGTACTGCATATGCCTGGACTTCAGCAGAGAAAACAGAACACCATCAAGTGAAAAACTCTGTAAAGAAAATAACCAGGTGTAAATATATAAGTGAGTCAAAAGAAAAAAAAAGGAGAAAAATAGCAGTTATATCAAGAATGCTGATTCATTTAATTTTTTGTTTTCCTTACTCAAATATAGGGTTTAGCATATTGGCAAGGACTATAAGAAACTTTGAAACAGAGATTTGTTGCCCTTTTGATGTGAGTTATTTTTTCAGCTGGAGAAAAATGGATCTTGTTCACAGTTTATTTATTTATATCACAGCTCAGAAGCCTTTCCCTAGCTACTGTGATATTACCCGAGGGCCAAACATAAGCAGATTTATTCTGAGTGCTCTCAGGTGGAGTGAGTTAGCCTGTCTCATTTTTGCCTGATTTCTTCAGTCCTGATGTAGTGAAACAGTGCTCATCACTCTGAAATTCAGCTTGCTGCTGTGTAATCACCATGCCATTCCCAAAGTCCACATTTTATCTCATGGTACACTTTAGCTACAGACTTTCAAAGGCATTTGCTGTAACAAAAATGGTAATAATGCAGCAGACATGCAGATACACCAAGTTTAGGTAGTTCATAAAAAATGGAGAATTTTGCATGCCTTCTGAGGGGACATGCCCTTCAGATCTCTATCTGCTGAGGCATCTGCTGAGCCTCTGTTCCCATGCATATGAATGTGTCATTTCTCACAAGAAAATTCAGAATTGGCCAAGGGCAGCCAAAAATGAAACTTATTTTAAGAATAAACTTTGTTGTGGTCTATTGAAGGCTTTGAAAATAAACTCTGACTTGACTTCAGTGAGAAGGAAATAGAGCAGAACAGATGAACAATATTAGCTGGAGTCCTTTTCTTCTTTGGAATATGTTGTCTGAACTATACAATGGTTCAAACCTTTGTATCATGTCTAGAATTTCTTCAGATATGAAAGACCTAATAAGGACACCATGAAAAAAAGAATATAACAGTTTCCTACAAAACTGTGCATGCTCAGGGCATGTTTTCTGTAGCTACTATTTGAGAGTTAAAAAAACCCAACCCTTCTCTAAATGTCCCCTTAACCTGGGTGATCTTTGAATTTTATTTACTGCAAAAAAAAATTTAGAATGTTCTAAATTACTTAGATCTTCTTCCTCTATCTAGATTCACATGGACTAGATCAATTCCTTATGAAGTAGGGATTGATATCACTTAATTGTCCATGTAGAAATTTCAGAAATTTACTAGTATATAAATATCTCTAAACAAAACCAAAACCAACATCTTACCTGGAAAGACTGGTGAAGTTTCACAGCCAGAAAATACCCAGTTAAAGTACCCTACAGTCTTGTATCTGCCAACTGTGTACAGGCACTACAATAAAGCCTCTAATCCACAAGATCCAAAACACTTTTTATTCATTCTTTTATGAGTGGTCCTATATGTTATTTAGTGTTTAATATCCAAAAGCTACACTGACCACAAATGTATTCTTTTTTTCTGGATCTTTAATCTGATTTTGATATCTGTGTCTTCTTTGTAGATATTAATAAATTTATTTATACAACACATTAGCCAGGTAATAGGATGGTGTCTCAGGTTTACAAATTGGGAACAAAATCACTGACACTAAAGCCAAAATTGCCCTATACTGATTCATTTTTAGAGGTTACTTTTCAAGAACAGAGCCTAAATTTTTCTGTTCATTCTGCTGCCTTTTATGTGCCAGGGCACAGTTCATATCAAACTTTTGCAATTATGAGTTCAATACTCCAACTGTTTCAGACTGGGCACTCAGAAAATGAAACAGGAGTGATCACAGAGAAAGAGTGTTCACAAATGCTGTGATCAGTATCACACAGAAAAAGTATGATTTAGACAGAGAAAAAAATCAGAGATCAAGATGATAGTCCAGGGACTTAATCAGGAAGACAGTTTGTCTTCTGGAAATTTTCATCCTGTTTCATGTAGTATATCCTGTTCTCAGAAACCAGCCAGAGATGGAACTCCTTCACATAACTGTCCACTTCACTTTGATTCATCCTTAGGACATGATCTGTCCAGTAAATTGGTCAAGGCAGGAGTAGTGCAGATGAGCATGATGTGCTGTGTTTATCATATAAATTCTTACAACCAAATATATGCTGCTAATGGATATGTGCCTATGCAGTTGTAGGTTATCCATAGACATGGTTTGAGGCATTTCACAGTCCTGAGACCTTTGCCTTGTAATCTTCCCAGTAGTACAGTGGTTTGTTGTTTAATAACCTTTTTCCAAGTTAAAAAAAAAAGTTCTCTTCTGCAATTGTTTTATTCCTTCCCTCTCTCAGAATCAGCAGGAACCTTAGGTAGAAAACCACAGCTGGTTTCATTCTTTGAGCTATCAGTGTATTTTAGTAGCCCTAGACCATGAATTTAAATGTTTATCTAGTTTATTCCTCTTCCATCTTTCTTATTTATACTGGATAGACCACTTAATCTAATTCAGAGTCCACTAGCAAGCTCTAAAATGGGCCAGCTGGCAGAATTAAATGCAAAATATAGTCGAAATAAAGGGCACAGTAGGAGGAATGTCCTTAAGAAGCTGATTTTAAGAGTTGCTTCTGACAAGGAAGTTGCACCCACTTTGATCCTTTCAGCACCTTCAACAGGCACATGATTCTGCAATTTGTTGTGGCAGCAGAAAAATGACATGCTATGTCAAAGACTGCAAGCCTAATTCTGTCATTACTAGCTTACAAAAGCTAATAAAAAATTCAATATCTGAACACTAATGGCAACATTGAAAACAAGTTTATGATCACAGCCTTGTCTCCACACACTGCTACTGCCTCAAATTATTTTCCTATTCATGGAGATGGAGGTTGCAGCTGAGGACAGGCTTGTAGTGTAGCGGGCATTGCTGCTTGGCATGTGAACTTTTTGGACCCTCAAACTGAAGGAAAAAGCAGTACTAACTTTTCTTAATTTATTATTTCACTATTTTATTACCTCTTTGATATTTAATCCAGTGTGTATGTACTTAATATCTTAGACATTCTTCTCAAAAAACACTGTTTCTGGTAGCAATTCTTCCTTCATGTTTCATTGTATTCCAGATCAGAAACTTAATTTAATTTGAACATCTTGTCTTTGATGCTTGTGAAGCTTGTCATTCGTATGTTAATGATGTAAAATGAAGTTGACAGAATTACATACGTGCTTGGATATCTGCCTGAGTGTGCTGTTTATTTGCCCTGATACCCTGTTCATGTTTAGTTAGTGAATTTGCCTTTATCTGGTTCCCTGTTTGGTACCTGATCATCCATTTTTGCCTTTGTGTTGTCTTGAAGGAAGAATCTTTCTCTCTGTAGACCCTCTTGATGACATTTAATCCATTCTGGAGCTCCCAATATGTGTGGTCACAGTTTTCTCTGCTTTCTGCCTCCTAGCTCGAGTACACAGAAGAGACATATCTGACCTGATCTGTTCAACAACTCATCTGCATTTTGGCACATACATGACTTAATCTTCAAATTTTTGCACAGAAAGTACATCCCACCAGCTTGAACTTCAGGCAGAATACCTCCATCCCTTTAAATGGCCTGGAACTGTACTTCTTGAGTTAGAAGAGACATCCTTTAATTTGATTTCTGAGCATTAGCTTTTTAACTGTATTGTTCAGAAGAGACATAGACAGCAATGATATGAACAGCCAAAATAATCAGTATCAGCCCAGTAAAGTGTGACAGCTCCTCTCTGTGATCTCTCACTGCTTTATGGGAATAGAAGCACACATTCATCCAGTGCACATATTGTATATTAACTGAGGAGATATTTTTTGAACAAAAACAGCATTCCCAGTGATCGTTTGCAACTCATTATATCTAGGAATGAAGCCACATACCCTGTTAGAGCTGCATCTGCTACAAAATGCAACAGCTTGTCAGCTTTCTGGTTGCTGTGTGTACTTCAGTCTGGTGCTCTTCTGTCTGTGTTGGACTCATCTTAGACTCTCAGCCTTGTCAATTCCTCTGTGGGATGAAACAGAGCTGCATAGGAATTTTTGCTCTCTGCCCCTCCAGCTGGGATTTTCAAGGAAATTATACTGGACTGGGTGAGAAAAGCAAGATTCCCTAAAAACCTCCCTGATTTAGAAGGAAAATGAGATCATTAGTGCACAAAGGAGAATTTACTTCACAGAACCCTGGCTGTGCTGCAGTGTGGCTCCCTTCCAGCAGAAATCAAGGAGGAGCATGCAGGAGCATTCCCTAACCCGAGCCAGTGCCAGGACATGCATGCAAAAGTGGGATCCCAGCAGAGCTCCTGGGTCTGTCAGTTTAGTTGTGACTGCAGTAAAGCTCCAGAACCTGTGACATTTCCTCCCAAAAGACAAAATTTGCCCCCTGACCCCCACACTAAGGACTCACATGATCACTGAGGTCGAGCAGCACCTCTGGGGACTTCTAATCCCACTCCCTGCTCAAAGCAGGGTCAGCTAGACCACGTTGCTTAAAATTTGGCAAAGAGGCATTTTGGATAACTCCAAGGATGAAGACTTGACAACTGCCTGGGCAATCTGTGCTACTTTTTGACCACTCTTGTAGCAAAAGACAAGCTTGCTTTCTGTATTTAAATTTGTGCTTGTTGCCTCTTATCTTTTCACTGGATATTACTGAGCTTGGCTTTGCCTTGTTTACTCTTTTCACACACCATCATTGAAACCTTCTGCATTGCTCCTGCCCTGCTACATTAACCCTCTGGAAGATATTGAGTTGATTATTCTTCCACGAGGACCAGGGCCTGCAAATGTGAAGCATTTTTCTCAAGAAAACTCACGTACTACTTCTTCCTGATCCTGGTTCTGTAACAAACAGCCATGAGAAGGTTGCTCATGTTGTTTTGCCTTCTAATCTAGGTCCATAAGGTCTCAGCTGGCTCCTCACCCATCCCAAATCAGAGTTTCATGGATCCCTGTTCTTCTCTCATGTACAATCTTCACCATCCTGGCACGTCCTTCCCAAAGAGCCTTTTTTCAGCCACTGCATTGTTCCAGTCATGTGAGCTGTTTCACCACGTCTCCATGATCCCAGTGAGATCTATACAAGCCTATAAATCCTACACCTGCACACAGACCTCTTAATCTTCCTGCTTGCTCCCCATCCTGCATGTGTTAGTGTACAGGCACTTCAAAGAGGTGCTCAGTCATGCTGATTTCCCCCAAAATTCATATCCTGTAGGTACTTCCTTCCCTGTGTGCATGTACTTGGGGTGAACTCCCTTCTGCCCTATTTTGATGATTAAAAGACTCCCTTTTCCACATCTCCCTGCACTCTTTCCCTATCAAACCAGTCCACCTCTTCCAGGGGACAATGTCATCATGGCCCTCATCACTCCCAGTTTAACTCTTACCAGTTTGGCCAGTTTGTTGGCAAAGATTCCCTACCTGGTCAGATGTCCTGTATTTTCCTGTCAGTTTTTAATCTTCAAAGAAGATACCAGGGCCCTTGAATTCAAATCCCTATTTTCAACCCCAGCTGTGCAAACATTTGTTAATGCACAGAATTATAGAATCCATCTAATCTTCCCTGAGTTCTCCTTCTCTAGCAGGTCCAAGAAGACACCAAAGAATGTCCATATCCTTGACTCTCATTCCAGAGCCCCAAAAATCACTCTTGGCATGATTCAGACCTCCTCTGGCAGTGCTATAAGTGCCCATATAGAAGAGCAGTAGGACTTCTAGCATGAGGGCCAGATAAGTCTCCATAGTATCCCACATCCAAGCCCCCAGTAAGTGTCAACACTCCCTAGACATCAGATCAGGCCAGCAAAGGTACCTTTGTGGCCCACTGCTGACCCTGTCACTTCCCTCAGTGCTGCCATGGGATGCCATTTTCACTAGCTTTGGTCATACCACTGAGGCAGGGCTGGGGCTTTGTGACAGCTCAGATAAGATCCAGGAGACCTCTTTCCTCACCCCTGATGCCACACAGATACTCACCAGTGCCCACCACCTGTGGGCAGGTAGCTCATCTTCCTGGTCTGAGCCTCTGAAGTGCCCCAGGTATCCCTGCAGCCCAGATCTGAGAGCCAGGTCTTACCCTCAGGAGCTCAAGATGAACCTGGAAGACTAAAGTTTATATCTTCATACATCCTTACACTGTTACAGACTCCAGCCATCTCTTCTACACACACTTACTGCAGAGGATGTAATTTAAACAAATAAAGTCTTTTCAGATCTCCACAGATAAGGAGAGGGTTTTTTGTCCCTAGCATGAAGAGCTTGAACAATTGGGAATACGTAATCTATCTGAAAAGGCTTTTTTTTTTTTATCTTTAGAGAATTACCCTATTATCTATCTTCAACTCCTGATACGTAAAGCTGCAGATAATACAGTGGATCATTGGTGTTTTCTGACAGATGTGCGGTTTTATTCAGTCATGTTTATAAAAATGCTTAAATGTTTTGATTAGACTAATTGAAATATGACACCAAAATAAACTTCAAAATATTTCCACAAAGCAGGGTGTTATATAAAACTGTCAAAAAGTGAGTTGGCATTGTACTGATTTTTGCAGGAAGGCAAGTACAAGTATTTATTTTGAAGTTGATAGAATGCAGAAGGATCAGAGAGACGATTTTATTCTCCTCTGCAAACCTCCTTCCAGATTCCTAAGTCTCTCACAAAGCAGATGTCATTTTGAAGATTCAAAATAGAAAACCACTAAAAAAAAAATCAGCATTCTTAAAGTATTCTGCTATGCTTTATTCCCATTTGCTAGTGGAAAGCATGTGTCTTGAATGCTAATTACATATTATTTTAGGAAGGCAGAGGACTTCACGAGGCAGATATGAAACAAGCTGCACAAAAGCACCATGGGATAACCTTTTTGGTTCCAGTGGCTGGTGCTTTTCTGTAATCTCTTCATATTACTGCAGCTGTTATTTACCCATCAGAAGCTTAAATGACACACAAGAAGCCTTAGGAATAAGGCTCAGTTCAACAAAATTCTATATTTAGTCTTTTTGGTAAGACTGCCAATATAAGCATTAGGAGCACTGAGATCCTCAGTTTCTGAACGTCTGATTTTGCAGGATGAAGGCAAAGAAAAGCAAAGAAACCCAGTCTGCTCATCAAAGAGGTGCCTCTCATCTGTGTTATAGCCAGAGTACACTGAAAATCTTTTCCATTGACTTCATAAGGCATTGATAGGAGCCTTCAATGGAAAGTGCAGAGGAATAACTGGATGACTTCCCAAGAGTTGCTCTAGAATGGATGGCTCTCTGGAGTCCTTTTTTTTTTTTTTTTTAAGCATCACTTTTGTGTAATTGTCTGAAAAATATGACATGATAGCCAAGTTTTACTAAAAGATGATACTAATCCCTTGATATTACAGATTGACTTAACATCTCTGTGCCCAAAATTAAGAACAGAACTGCCTATCCTCTCTGGTTTTAGGCCCTTTTTTATGAGTTGTTAAAGAAACAAGAAGTACATATGTTCTTCTCGAAGCTGATATTTGTCTGCTGATATCTCTGAGGTGGTTGGAATTGCAAAGGGGAAATATCCTTCCAGCTGCAAAATCAATTCACAAGAAAGTGCTGGGGCCTCTTGAGGCTAGATGATAGTTAAGGTAAGCTCAAAGAGCTGTGTTTTCCAGCAGAATTGCACTGATGCAGAGCTGCCTCTTTGTTTCCTGCACACTGCTTGACACTGAAGATGAGCAAAAATTAGAACCTCTGAGAACACAAGAGCTGGCTGCTATTTCAATGCTGTTGGTTTAAAGCAATACTCAAATACCTGCAGCAGTGGTGCCGTTTTATAAAAGATGTCATTTAACACTAGACTTACTCCAGAGTCACAGACATTGTAAGAGTCCACTTGCTGCAAAAAACTCTCTTGGTAAAGAGAAACTGCAGTTCCTACAGCTCTAGATCTCATCAGTGAAAGAGGCATCACAGAATTTCTTTCAATACTTAGCAAGTATGCACAGGGGAAAAAGATGCACAGATCCCTGACCTGGGGAGCACAGTTTCTTTAACCTTATATCTCAGCCACAGCCCTGACAAGCTTATCTAGCTTTCCTCACTTACCACATTGAATGCAATTGGAATCAAAACTGATCATTCCCAAGGGCTATTGCTCACAGCACACTACTCAGGTTAAGCAGCTTGCAACTTAATTTGGTTTTGAAAGGCTTTATGATTCTCAAAGTCAGTAAGGGCAAAATACATCACCAGGTAAACTAAACACTGAATTCATTACAAATTCCTATTTAGTCCTGTGATAACTACTAGTAGCTATGGAAGGTGTGATACCTGTTTTAGGCCCTTATTTCTAGTGTTGGTCTTTTCTCTTTGCAAAACAAAATGTGTAGGCTGAAAAGGCATACATGTAGAAATGTTTCAGCACAGAGGAGTGACATGACACACACAAGAAAATGTTCTCAAACCACTTATGGGTGTATTGTCGAGTGTGGTGTGGACTTTTTATTTGGTTTAGTGAGGAAGCAAACCAAGAATATGTTGAAACTTCTGTCATTATGTGGCTGCATTGTAACATGTCAGGAAGATGAATAGTGTTGGTTTGGAAGATGTTCCTAAAACAGTATGGTGGCTTACATTACTAAAACTAGCCTTTTTGATTTGATACCTAGTGTCAAATGCATCCCAAAACATGGTTTATTACCAATGGTAGAAAATCTTCACATGGTACTTCTTTGCTGGTTGACCCAACACAGGCTCCCGTTAAAAAAATATAACCCTTGAAGTCAACTCCCTGGAGAGTCCCCAAAGCATTTCCTGGATAATAATGATGCAATAGTTTCCTATCCTATTGATGGCTGTCCCAGAGCACCTCAGAACAAATGCTCCCATTCCCTGAAAGCTGCTCAAGTACCAGGATGCTGCTATAAATGGTTGAAATGTGATGCAGTTTCCCCTTCAACTTCCTCCAGATCAGCCTAATGGGGATTAAGAGCCATTAAAGGCTCTTTGCAGCATATGCAGTTGCTATTGATCAGTTGTTTTAGCCAATGATCTGATTACAACCATCTTCTCCTTACAGTGCTTTACTGGCAGAATGGAACATACAAACATACAATAAAAGGTGAAGAATGAAGGTACCAGGCCTTCCTGTGTGTGCTAAGAATTTCTTTACTTGCTAAAGAGAAATATTGCCATTTTTTTCCCCATGAGTAAACATTTCTACCTACAATCCAAGAAGCCAGTTTGAAGGAAAATCATTTATATGTATACAGCTCAGGGGGATTGTCTTGCCAGAGCAGGGTGTAGGACATTTTGCATTTGTTGCTGAATGGAGGCAGAGTTTAAACGAGATGATTTTGGCAAATGCTTTCCTGCCTTTCAGTGCTGCAAAGTTTAGGAAAACTTTCGAGAATTGAGTCCTGCCCCCTTGGACTGACAAAGTAGAAATCTGCTTTTGCATGTACTGAGTCAGACTTTTAACCTCATGGCTTCTTAAACAGAGACATGTTACCCTTTTGGATCACTTCTTAAAAGAGCCCAGAGTTAACACTTTGCTATAGCGAAGCCAACTGTGGGTAAACATTTGGACTCTGAAAGCAGGTGCTGATTGAGCCCCTGTGAAGGGTACTCTGGGGAGCATATGACAACTTTCTGACTCCTCTGGGACTGAGCCTTTGTATTGTTTTGGCATGGCTTGGTTTGGCAGGGGGGTCACAGAGGTGGTTCCTATGAGAAGCTGCTGGAAGCTTCCACCAGCAGAGCCAGTGGCTGATGGCTCTGGAGATGGACATGCTGCTGGCCAGGACTGGGCCAGTGAGAGAGGTTGGTAACATCTCTGTGATGACAGATTTAAGAAGGAAATCAAAACAAAGTCACAGGGTTTTGCTTCTTGTTAGAGAACAGTAGGGCGTGAGAACATGTGAGGGAAACAACCTGGAGACACCAAGGTCAGTGGAGAAGGAGGGGCAGGAGGTGCTCCAGGTGCCGTGTCGCTGTGAGCCGCTGTTGAGAAATGAAGATTTACTNTGTGTGCCCGTGGGGGAGCTCACAGAGCTGCAGGTGAGGTTTGGCTGCAGCTCCTGAGCGTGGCCCCACGCTGGAGAAGTTCCCACAGAAGTGTCTCCCGTGGGAGGGACCCCACGGCCTCACAGGGGATGGACTCCTCTCCCAGAGCAGTGGAAGAAAATCTCAGTGATGAACTGGCCAAACCCCCCTGCCCCATCTGCCTGTGCTGTCGGTGGGAAGGAGGGAGGGGCTGGAGGGAAAGAGGTGCTTTAAGGGCTTATTTTACTTCTCATTATCCTCCTCTGCTTCTGTTCTGTTAAATTCACTTTGCAACCTAAGTTGAGCCTGTTTTGCCCTTGAAGTGTTTTCTCCTGGTCCTTATCTCAACTCATGAACCCTTTGTTAATTTTTTTCTGTGCTCTGCCCAGCTGTGGCAGGGGAGGGGGAGTGAGTGACTCTCATGGGTGCCTGGCGTTGGGCCAGTGTCAAACCACAACAGCCTTCCAGGTCTGTGGAGGCTGTGAAGGCTGTGGAGGATGCACAGAGGCAGATCTGAAATACTCAAAAGTCAAATCTACAGGCCTCCCATGAGGGAAGGCAAAGCTGAGCAGAGCCTATCTGGAGAGCAATTATTTAGTGTCAGCATTCAGCCTCACCCAAATTCTGGTTTTGATGCCTCTGACCAAAATAGTCGAGCAATCATCCTCTGAATGATTTCTCTGGTAAGGTGAAGAGGAAAGGAAGGGCACTGAATTGAGAAGCCTGGAAGAAAAGAAATTCCTGGAAACTCTGAAGATCCTTTGTGGTCCCAGCATTTATTTTGCAGTATTAGAGGGCTCTTGGGGAAGAGATCAGGCTTCATTTGCCCGATTGTGACAGTCTCGTATGAAATAGTGGCAGAGTAGGGGTAGCACACTGGCTTTCCTGTTCAAAGCAATAGAACTGCTGATAACCCATTTTTTCAGCATGAAAATTGGTGTTAGGTTTAAGAGAATCGATTTAGAAGCTCATACAGATGATTTGAGATGGTACAGGATTACTTTGCTTTTTGTGACTGGATAGGAAATGCAACACAGCCATTCATGCTTTCCTCAGGACATAAATAATACTTCACTAAAAAAGTAAAAAATTTGTTCACCTAGGATGTGTCATTACTTAGATGGGCCCTAGTCTCTCAGGAGAAGATCCAGAGTAGGAAGATGTGTAAATACCATCACAAAAGTACCAGTACTTAGGAAACTACAGCATGAGTAAGTGTCCAGGACTGAAGTGAGATACCTGCCTGACAATGAAAGGATATGTTGAGACTGAATGTGGCTTATTGAAACAAGTTGGGGAGAGGTATCTTCCTTTTTGACCACTGCAGTAATTTGGTCTTGATTACTAGAAAGGGCAGAGTGTGTTTTGCATGTCACTTAATTTCATGACAAAAGAAACCCATCCCAGAACAGCCTGTGACTCCCTAAAGGACTACAGAGCTCTCCACATGCAGAGGACAGTGACCTGTTTCAGAAACAGGAGCAGAAAATGACACTTACTCATCTTTGGAAGTCCTGTGATTTATTGTCAACTGAAGGATTCCTTGTAGCATTTTATTGTTCTTAGAAAGGAAAAAACTCAGACAAGGCACAAATAATCGATCTAGTTCCCTGGTACCCTGGTGAAGGAAGTTACAGGCCTCTTCTGAGCCCCGATGATTTGAACACATTTGTTTCCTGTATGTACAACATAGATATTCATAGAAAATTCTACTGGGCCTTTATCTGATTCTTGAGTATTTTTCTCTTTGTGGTAGTTTCCAGCTGTATACTTTAGTTGTAATAGACACCACCAGTTTTGATTAAGTAAAAGATCCAATGCCCTAAAACCTTGACTCCAGCAGTCAACACCAGAAAGCATGTTTGCTATGAAACGTCCTCAGAACTCCATAGATCAGATTGTTTATTTTCTTCCTAGAGCAGGAGAGTTCCATGCAGGCTTGCACTGCTGCAGGTATTCCTGCTCCACACAGAGCTCCCAACACAAAGAGCAGGGAGCATCAGTGTCCTTGTGGACTGCTACTGGGCTAGAGGCATAACTCCTCAAGAGAAGCAATTTGTTACCCTTGACCTCAGCACAGTGATGAGCCAAGGATTGTCAGAAACTCCTGCTGCCTGAGATGCTGCTGGCACAAAATGTTTCCTCCACCTTACACATGGTGAAGAGGGGCAGCTGGAGGGAGCTGTGGTGAGGATCAGAGGAAGCAAAACACAAATGCCTATGCCAAGAGAAATTAGGGAAGGCTATTGCAAACACAGCAAGTGTTTGGGAAGGGAGTGTGCTGTCACAGACCTCTGTGTGGGAAGGAAACAAATCACTGTGGGCTGTCAGGGGGACACGTGATGAGACACAGGAAGAGCAGAGGGGAGGATGTGGTGTTTCCTCTAAGGCTTCCAGCATAGCTTGAGGGAACCAGGACAGTTGCACTGACATGATACATAAAAGAAGCCTCCAGTAAGTTCCTTCTCCAGGGCAAATATCCATCACTAGCACAAAGAACTCAGGAACTGTGAGACACAGCTCCTCTCTAGTCAATTGCTGCTACCTACCTAATTGCTGGGACCCCTACCTACTTTCCCCTCTTCACAGCCTTGAATTCAGGCACTCCACAGCACCTGGTTATTTTGTATTTGCATCTGAATCTTATCCATTGTGACTATAATAGGCAAACCGTTCTGCTGTGCTGTCTTGCCTCACTTAGTGTACTTAGGTCTTGTGCAGGGCTGTGTTCCCTCCAGCCACATAGATTGAGAGACTGGGTGCAGCAGAATGCTGCCAATAGCTACTTGCTATAAAAAGCTGATGGTCCTTTGTGAACCATGAGAGGAATAACAGGAACACAGCCTAAACTCTGGACTGCTTGCACTACCCTTTGATGAAACTGTGCCCTGACACCAGCATGGTGAGACCATTTTTTTCTCATTGCAGTCATAGCTCACCACAGTGAAGGGCAGAATTTGTCACTGTCAGTCAGTCATTTTACCTCTGACCTTGAAAATCTGCAATGCTGCCTACTGTTTTGAAAGCGAAAATCATGATTTTAGTGACAGTTATTTTGCTAATCTTTTAATAGTGCCTGGCAGGATCCCTGTGCTGTTTTATTGTCTTTTCTTAAAATTCCTGGCTCAGAATGGATTGTAATTTTCATGATTTTATATGGAAATACAGTCTAAATCCAAGCTGTCTGCCATTTCCTCAGAGAGCCGACTTCTAGCTCATTACCTTCTTCACTTATTTCATTGTAACTCTGTTACTTAAATTGTGGTCAAATTATTTCTGTCAGAGGTGATAAAAAAGGTGTATTTCTTCATATATGGCTTTTTTTTTTACATATTGCAATTACCCTGAAATTCCTGTCTTAACTTTGTACAAGCAAATTTCCAGTCCTGGAGCCTCTTGAGCTATCAACAAATTTTGGTTGTTAAGTCTTTTAACTTTCAGAAAGTTGGAAAACAAATACTTGAGTTTACCCCAGGTGAAGCATCTGGGGCAGTTATGTCTCATCTAATGCTTAATGGTCCAATTGCTTGGTAGAGCCATTCATAATTCATCAGGCTTCTGATTAAACATGGTTTAGTCTGACTCATGTGATAGCGTTTGCAGCTAATTTAAAGGCAGAACACCATACTTGCACAACTTGCCAGGATATGCCAGGGATGTAGAATGAACTCTCTCCTGATTAATATATGAACCTTTTTATATGGTTCCATATTCCAAAAATGGCAATTTCCTTTTTTTTTTTTCTGGGATATCAGATATTTCTGTTCACACTGATCATTGTTTCTTCTTTTCCTTCCTTTTTGCTTTTTTTCTTTCCTCGAAAACTGCAAGAAAGGTTTATAATGAAAATCCTTCATTCACATCTATTTCATATGCAGTGAACCACAAAACAGATTTATGAGTCCAAGGCTGGGCATGTAAAGGTGGCTTGGACAAGTCATAAAAATAATTTCTGTTCTTGAATGTTATGCAAAGTACAACAGAGGTACATTCTATTGGAATTCATCATTTGTTTTCCAGTTACAGTTCAGTATTAGACATTTTTGAGCAACCTGGTCTAGTGTGAGGAATCTCTGCCTATGGCAAGAGGGTTGGAACTAGATGATCTTTAAGATCCCTTCTATCTCAAACCATTTAATGATTCTATGATCATTTCCCTGATTTTGTAGCAAGTTGATTGTAGCTTTTAGAAAATGTTAAGTGACCATGGAGCAGTGCAGTTTTACCATTTATGAAATGATGATCTTCCTTTCTTTAATATCATAGCACAGAAAGAATCTTACCCAGTATATGTATCTCTTGAAAAGTTATACAAAATAGGGTAACTGACAAAATATTGGAGTGACAGAGCAACTAGTCTCAGCTTCAGAAAAAGAAAATGGAGAGCAATTCTGGCAATTAATTGTATGAACATTTTTATCGTATTAAATGAAAATGTAATAGTTTTACATAGCTTCACAAGGAGAGTGACCCATAAATAATTAAGTTCATAAGGAAATAATTCTTATAGGTAAATGTGATGACCTTTTCATAAAAGGTTAAATGTTGGATGTGTTGAGGGAACTCACTGTATCTTGGTATGGGGCCATCAAATCTGGTCTTCTGTAAAGTCTGAATTTTGTGCTTGAAACAGTAAATCAACTTTGTTTTGTTTGAAAATTATACTGTATTTTTCATTTATGAGTATGGAATACTATTTCTGAGAATTCCCAAGTAGATTCACTAATTAGAGTTAAAGAACCCTTTTAAAATTCCCTTTAAGGAAAGACATATCAAATCTTTCTTTGTTGTCCTGAGGGATCTTGATAACATAGACTCCTCAAATTCTCTGCAGAAATAAAAGCCACTAGAATATTATGCATATACTGCATTTGAAGATTTCCTTAGGAGCAATGATATTTCTACATTCATAAATCATTTTTGCCTACCATAAGGTTAGCACATAAAATATTCAGAGAAACTAGCAAGAAATTACTGTCTTTCAAACCACTGCCATTTCCCATTGTTCACAGGTATATGGCCAGAGTTTGAATTAAGAAGAGATGGACATCTCTACCAGTCTTAGCCTAGCAAATTCTAGTCAGGGGTAATTTGGCTTCATTCTCATTGTATGTGATAGAGACAAGCAGTCATATTCAATAGGGCTGCCCATCAGTGGGTTCTAAAATATATTGTTTTATAATTATTATTAGAGATCATGCCAGTCTATTGAAACTCAGATGATGAAGGTAGACTTCCATATTACTCTGTCTTGACCTAAAGCCAAGAATATTTTAGACTAAGGATTAAGAAAATAACAAGATGGAGAGGATGGAGGTGGGTAAGGGCTGGAAGCAGGGAGGAAGAGAGATGGAAAACCAGAGAACAGTGTACAATCCATATATTGATGGTACTGCAGTACAAATGCTTCAGTCATCCTTAGTGGTTTGACATGCACATTTACTGAGGAAATTAATGAACGGAGTCCTGTGCTAGAGAGAAGTCCTAGTCCTCCTGAGAAAGAAGATCTCCTGGGGAGGAGCACTAGCTGTTTAGATTTATCCCATGATAAAGAGATGGGACAAGTGGGACTGAATATTTCCACTGCTCGTTAAATGCCAATAGCTGTAGCTGTATACCAGGCTGGGTAAAGGAAGAAAAATGCTTCACTGGCAATTTTGTTATTTCAAAGCAGAACTCAGATTTGTGTGTGTTCTGCGTCCCTTTCAGTAGCTCTTTGAGAATAGTTATAAAACCACTGTTTGATCATGCAGCTGTTAATGGAAAATGAATCCTGGATAGCTAGATAACGAAAGAGATTTGATTCAAGAGCAACAAGACTTATTTAATTTTACATCAGACTCCTCTGTGAGTGACTTGGGAAGATGACATTCTCCAGTGAGAGAGCAGAAAAGGTAGCACATGACGTTGGCATCCAGCTCTGTAAAGGAACACCTTAATAAATTTGGAAAAGCAATCAATAATCTGAAATGTGCTTGTACAACATATATTCTACTTTTTCTAATCAAATACAGTCTTGCTTGGACTCACTTCTTGGATAGTTTTTCTTCTAATGACAGTTTTTGCCTTCCACTTCTTCCACTGAAGTATTAATTTTTTGTTCATACAGCTCCTTTCTCAGCCTCCCAGCCAGTGCCTCTGGAAGGATAGCTTCGTGCTGCTGCATTTGCTTCTTTGTGTGGAAAGAAAGTGATTTGCTTTTTGTATGCTATTTATAGAGAGCTTCTCCACAGAGATGGCATCCCCTCCCCCCGATGGCTCCGAGCATCCTCGTACTGCAGCTCCCCGCCACCTGATGTCCTATTTTCTCATTGGCTCGAGCTGTTCCCAAACCTTGTGACTCCCGTGAGCTAACGCCCAGCTGTACCGGCTCTGTGTCTCCTGCAGTGAGACATAATCTTCACTTTCACTTCTATCATTTGTCCTTAATATGCCAAAGCATCTGAACAAGTGCTCGCGTTCGTTCCCAGAGCGCCCTGTCCTAGGTTAAGCCCGCGGGTCACCAAGGAAATAGACGGATTCCACGGCTTGCTGAGGTGGTAAGCAGCTCTACTGTGAGATCTTCATACTTGCTGCAGGACTGTAACCCATATCAGCACACCTGAGGCAGAGATCTTATATTCAGATGACCTTTTATTTCCTGAAATTGTAAATGCTGTCTCACTCTACATCTGTTGTTCAACTAAAAGTCAGGCGACCGATTAACTTTCTCTATGGGATTTCCCTGTGATTACAAAGCCAGGTGACTGTGACAAGGTCACCAGGAAAAACAGTCTTGTGATTTCAAGCTTGACAGAAACCTGGCAGGAAATGCAGATGAGAGAAATGTCACACTTAGGCAATGATAACCTTAAATATCAGAGGCTGAGCTCAGAAATGTTTTTTTTTTCAGACCATCAGAAGGGTTCATGAAATATGTCTGTTTGTTCATTCCTCCAGGAGACCCTCTCTGTTCTTACATCTCAGTGTGTTATGATAAATAATGCATTGCCTTCCCAATAGCCTTGGTAAAACTGCTTCCTTAACCATATGAGGAGTACATTTCAAAAAGAGAACAAGCAGAGCGCAGAGATGGAAATTAACCCCAGGACCGCCAGCCTCCATTAGCAATAATGGTGTCTGACAATTTCGGGGTTAAATGAGAAGTAGGTGCCTTTTTACTGAGTTCTGCTCTTTGTTCTTGCTTTAGTGTGTGTCATTGTGGAGACTGTCATGTAAGGTTAATGACAGCCTCTCATTACCCTTGTCAAATATGTAATAATGTGGCCCAACAACAGGGCTGAATGGCTCCTGCTTGTCAGACCCCTATGTTTTGCCTAGCAGATGGTCACTGTGTTTGGAGAGGCCCTCAGATCCATCAGTGCTATCCTGAACACGTGTGTGAGGGAGGCATTTTTCCCTGATGGGACAGTTCATGGATGGAATACTAATTGGGCACAGCAAGACAACTGAGGATTTATTTATTTTTGTTCCTGATAAAAATATGTTGTGTTCCAGGGAGGGAAAGGGGAGGGAGAGAGAGGCAAACCCCCACTTCTGTTGCTGCCAGCCCCTCTTTCATTGTCTGACTCCTTACACTGGCAAAATTGCTGCATGTCATGCCTTATGCTAAAAATATGGGCTCTTCAGCTACAGCATAAATGGGCGTGGAAATTCCAGCTTTGGTCAACTTTTCATTCTATATTTTAAAAGTCCAACTCCTATTCTGCTACCTCTTAAAGATGAGTGGTTGCTTATTCACTACGAGCTTTGGAGAGGCATCATGTTAACATATCCCCTTGATATTGCCTCCCTAGTTATTAGGATTAAATATTTATATTGTGGTAGCTGACCCTCCTGTGTTAGGTAGTATGCAAACAGAAAATATCTGTTCCTTCTCAAGGGAACATAAGCCTCTTTAGCATGAGGCTGCTGGTGTGGAAGGCAGCAGTTTGCATTTTTAGATGTATCAGTAGTCTGCTCTGAAAGTTGGTATCCTCAGCCTTTGACCATGTACCCACATCTATTAAACATAGAGCCCTCTGCAGCAGGAACTCACCTTCCTCAGAGTCTTGGGCTGGGACTGCCCCAGGCAGGTACAGAGTTTTAAATTATTACTTCCCTGTCTTCAGAAAACATTTTAACTTTTTTTTTTTTTTTTTTTTTTTAAGCTAGGGAAAAGTGATTAATATCATCTTTCCCCATTTGGGGAACCTTGCACTAATGGAACTCGATTGTTCTTTGTTGAAAATGCCTAATATGAGCAGACTGCACAGCCATAAAATAATCTGATGTGGTTACGTCTAATTCGTCTACATCAAGGAGTAGGATTGATGTGACTAAAATTAGGGTAGTTATAATGGTGCAAATGTTCTTAATGTAGACAATACCTCAGTCTGCAGAACAAGAAAAATTTGTTCTAAAAAGAATAATCAGCTCTATTTGTTTCAGAGGGATGTTAACTCTGAAACTTAGATATAGCACTGTAGAAATCAACATGGTTAACTACTTCACCACTAAGCCATATAATGGAGATAATCCCTATCACAAAGAGCTTTTTTATTTTCCTAAGAAGTAGTTTCAAAAAGCATAGTACAAAAATAACGGTGGGAAATTGCACTGGTTGCTTTATGTCATTTTGTATTACAATTAGTAAAACCCTCCACCAAGTTCTTGTCACTACCATCAAAGTGGTGCACATTTCAGCAGCCTGGCCAGCTTGTTGCAGAGTTCATATAATCAAGTCTGTTCTGGACCAAGAAGGAAAACTGAAAGTAAAAAAAATATAATTTTTTGTAGTGTTTCCCAATCAAGAGACATGAAAACCTCATATGTAAATGCAGAAGTGTAAAGAAAACAAGGTAGAAAAGCTACCTCAAGAATGTCCAGGGGTCTTTTCAGGAGGTTTAGTCTTTTCACTCTCATTTTCAAATCTCATTGATACTAATTTATTTAGCTATGAAGTGACTAATTTTCCATCTATAAATAATTCTGGTAAAGATAAGATCCAAAAGTGCAGGCCTAAAGTGGTAAAGCACATACAGCTTAGTCACCTCATCCTCTGGGGCTGTGAGTGTGCATCTGAGAGAGTGAGAAGGACTTTTTCCACTGCCAGCCTGACAGCAGGCTTTAAAAAAAAATTCCGCAGTCAGCAGACTTCAGTACTTTTTTTAAAAGACATTTGCTGTGAATATTACTCAAGTTGGCATAGTTCCCTTTCCTCTCTACCACTTTTCTCTTACTGAAACAGCAAAGAAATGGGACAGTTGTGGTTATTAGGTAATTCAGGAGATACCTGCTTCTTGATACTGATGGTTTTCCTCACAGAAAGGATCCTAAGAATAGAAGATAAGAAATCATGTGAAGTTACCAGGGCTTCCTGAGGGAGAACAAATGAGGAATAGAAAGGTTGCAGCATGTGAGTCAGCTTTCTATTGTGCCCACACACAGGATGATGCCCTGTGCCCTAAGGGAATGGGGCACCAGAAAAAATAATTTTTTCCATGTAATACGTCCACCTTCTTAAGTAGACCAGTGAAATATAAAATGTAGGCCAAGCCTGCTAATTAGTATATGTATAGGTGGTGAAGGAGCAAAATTATGTAAATCAAGATGGCAATTAAAGCCAGTGACATTCTCAGCAAGTATCTCTGAAATTAGCAGATATGTAATGAAGTCAACAGCCATCTCTGCTGATTTTATCAGATGGCACTTTCTGAGGCAAAGCAAGGCAAAATGAGCATGAATTCTAAAACTTTCATCTTTTTTATAAAGCCCTTTCTAATGCACATTGCAGATTAAGCTTGTCATTTTTTTGTCTCAACAGTCACTTTGCTAATGCAGAGGAGTTCATGACTTTACAAAATGCTGAGAAATAGACAACACTCATGTGGGACCCATATTTTAAAGTGAAAGCTCCCTGAATTACAACTAAGAACACAAGCCTGGCAACACACAAATTTTTTGGCTGACCAGGGGGAGTGGTGAACCCAGCAGTATGTCAACAAAAGCCTGGGAAAGCAGTGTGATTTTTCTCCTATTAAGTAAGAACTGGATTGATTGCTAAAGCATTGCTTTCTCCAGAGGATGGGAGAATATAATAAGAAGGCAGAAATGGTGCAGGAGTGGCAAAAATAAAGTGTAGAGGAAAGAAGGGTAGCTTTTAAGCTCCCAGACTGAAGGATGGGGTAGGAAGGAGTTTCTGTAGCAGCCCTTCTGGCACAGAATTAGAGTGGCACCAAAATGTAACTCCAGCAACGAAGATCAGCCTAACTTCAGTATTGAGATGCACAGCTGGTCACTCCAAGGCAATTAAAATGAATTGGCTGAATTTGTTTATTTGAAGGAAGCAGGAGGGAAAGTTCTCCTTTTTAGGAATTCAGGTAGGGTTTGCCTCTGCCTGGGAAAGGTGGAGGGATTGATTTGACTGATAGAATATATTATAGTTTACTGTTTCAAGGGCATTGATATGCTGGAGCAGACTATATAACCTGGAGCTACACAGATTATTTTTTTCCTAAACTTCCTGTCTTCTGAATATGACATGAGAAAGGCATCAAGTTATTTGAGTGTCAATAAGCTAGACTACATATTTATGGGTAGTGAGCAAAATACGTTTTGAAGTGTTAGCTGCCTTATAAAGCCCAATGATGAAAACTTTTCCCAGAAAAATAAAGCTTAAATTTTGAAAAAGAAAAAGTTTTCTTTCCTTCTTAGCTGTCATTTAATTATGACTCTGAAAAGCAAAGTAATTTGTAAAGGCGTGGAGCACTTTCTTTTTTGGAGGAACTGGCAAATTTAAGACTCTGCTGTGCAGCAGAACAGGAAAAAGAGCAAAGCAATCGTCTCTATTTGGAATGGCCATGATTTAATTGGCTCCTACTGATCCCTTATTAATTAAAAAATATTGTAGGCTCTTTGAAGCCTGCATTGCTTCCTGTCTAAAAACATGCTTGTCAATCTTGCCCCCTCTCTGCATTATCATACAGTGAGTGTAGAGATTTTAAGAATGCAATGAGAAGTCTTTGTGCTTCCTCCCTCCTGTGTTTATCCCAGGACTGAAAGGAGAGCTAGGAATTAGAAGTAGTGCTTCCCAGCTTGCACATGACTTTTCCAACAGCACCATAGAGCTGAGGGCTTCCACAGTGCCTGTTCTTGAGTATCAAACCCAGGTTTTTT
>VZRX01005577.1:0-15556 GCA_013398075.1 Notiomystis cincta | reverse complement strand
ACTCCCCAGAACTTAAGAGGAAAAAAAAAAAAAAAAGCCCTCTACAGTTCCTAATGAGACCCAATTAAAAACAAAATTCAAATGCACAGCTCTATTTCTTTGTGTGACCTTCGTGTCAGGCTACTGCAAATGGTCATGGTCCCTGGGAAAAATGACAGACTGAGGAAAGTGACTGAACAAAAGAGACACATCTGTCTACTGTTGGTAGGAAGAAGGCACACAGCCCATCCCCTGCTGATGGTCCTAATGGTGCACCACAGTTTCTCTCAGAGGAAGACAGAAGCAGCATAAACAAGCCTGACTTTCCCTGAACTGCTTCCTAAGTCAGGATGCCCTCTCCTATGGGAGGAGCTCTCACATGGCTGTGTGCCAACAAAACCATTTGGCTTGCACAGTGATGTTGGTACCTTAGTACCTGCATAATGTTGGTAGGGTTGTTTTGATTTGGGTTTGGGTTTTTTATGCTCTTAATATTCTTTTGAGTTTCCACAAAATCTCTGCTATGAGTGTCCTTTTTCTGGAAAATATGGATAAGAGAGATATACATCTGTACAGACAGTTTTTATTTTAATTCCCCTGCTACTGGTAAATTTGATTAGGGGAAAAAAGATGCTGAACAAATATTTTAAAAATCTGCCAGCTGATTAAATCACACTTTCTCCCTATCTTCTTGGCGTATGAGGTTGACTTGGGCATCATTTTAAATCTTCTAGTTTAGATTATGATCTTTCAAATGGCATTAAGCTTGCTTTGATGTTCTGTGTGAGTGCAGGACAAAAGCCCAAGAATTAAATGATTGCTCACATCGCAGCATCATAATAAAATAGCTTCAGACTCCAACCAAAAGGTAACAAGTGGATCTTTCCCAGAAATGCTCACATTTCTTCATTGAATCATGTCACTCATTCTCCCAGGAAAAAAAAAAAAAGAGTAAAAGAGCTCAAGGCCTCAAATTAATTTTTTGTAACAGGGCTGGGAGTGGTGTCTTGGGTCTGCTTTTCTTATCAGTTTCTGGCACTGTTTTAAGTGACTATTTTGAGATAGTCAAAGGCTTTGCTTTCAGAAGTTCGAATTGTATCCTTTTTCCTATGGCTCTGCCATTCTGGAGTCCTGTAGGAACGAACTTTGAGTATGTAAACCATTAATAATCCAACTCTGCACACTAAAAATTCTTCCATCGCAGGGGTTTCCTTGGTCTGGTGGAAGATAGCTGCTGTATGAAGTCATGATATTCATTGGGCCAGATATATTTGAGAAGAAAATGAAATTAAGAGGGCTTACTGAGCTATTGCCCATCTGCTGAGCTACAGTAATTTCCATTCTTGGCCCGTTCCAGTTGTGAGGTAATATGGTTTAGCATTAACCCCTTTCAATTAACTTTGAATTGAAAGTTCAATTAAGTGTTGTCACTTTACACCTGGGATGGGCTAACTGTACACTCACAGCCGTTTACCAGTGATTACAGTAGCTCAGCCTACAAACAACAGGCTGACAAACTCCTCAAAGGGGGCATGCACTCAGGTACCCTAGGTTACAATCATAAATGGCCTTGAAGACACTGCTTCTTTAATGAAGAAGTCACAGTGTCCTGTTTGGAGCCAGGGATAAGGATAAGGAGGAAGGATGAGGCGTTGTGGCTGCTGCTGAGCTTCCAGAGACACCTTTGTGAACCAGCTGTAGGGTTACTGTGGCCTGTATTACCCAGTCCCTGACTATTTTGATAGCAGCTCTGGAGGTCATCAGAGCCTGGCTAAACTAATCTGAGAGGAGAGATGCAAAATCTGGTCAGCTTTGTAAGCAAATCTAAGCTTTTCATAGCCCCTTATGGAGAGCCCCAGAGAACGAATATTGTTTGTGGCTGTTTTAATCAGGCCCCTTTGGAGGTTGTAAGAGTGTTACAGTTCCATTCTCTGGTTTTCTCCAGGTTAAGATAAACTTACATGTAAACTTTCAAGCCTGTGGCTCATTGATTGCAAACTGATGAAACTGAATGAATATAATCTGTAAATGACAGTAAATATCTCAGGAAGATATTTTATCTTTAGTAAGATATTCCCCCCCTCTTCCCCCTTTAAATACATTTCTGTGTCATTCTGAAAGGCTGTAGTTATTGATTCATACTTTGACTGGAAGAAATTGCTATGGATAAGATAGAGAAGAGAAAAGAACTGAAGAAGGAATATAAGAAAATTAGAGGAGAAAAGTGAGGGAGACAATTTAGGGAATCAGGATGCTTAAAGGAAGAATTTTAAGAGAAAAGCAAATAACATGCCTTTAGTAGCTGCCAAATATGAATTTAAGCCAGGAAAAAAATTCTTGTTAGAAACAAAGAAATATGTATTTTAGTTTGTTTTTCTCCCCTGTTAACCACCACAGTATGCTTTGAATATGACTGCAGTCCTGCCTAATGTGAAGTATACAGTGATAAAATCTCTTGGAAGTGATTCAAACCCTTGAGAATACAATTGACAATGCTAGAGTTCAGCACTTTAAAGTAACAGAAATCCAAAGAGCCCAAACCTTGCTAAACCAGGTTACAGTCCCTATAAGCTTGTCCAGAGAAAGAGATTTCATTTTGAGTCACACATTAAAGCTGTTTTAAGATATGTTGTATGTAAACAGAGGCTTGTGTTCCAGCTGGTGTAAATACAGTAAGCCTTGTGAATTGGTGGTGATGGTGATGGTCTCTGCAGCACCTGGAGACGGGGAGCCCACGGAAATGCCTTAACAAGCACCATCCAGGGGAGGGCAGTGAGGCACAGAAACGCTGCTGTGCACGTTGCTGTGTGCTGTGCTGCAGTTTGCTGGCTGCTTGCTTGATAACTGGCAGGGAGTTCAGTCCAAAATTGACAAGATTCATGTCTTCTGCAATGCTTGGACAGCAGGGTCCTGTCCGTTCCTTTCCCCTGCCAAGCAGCCTGGCACAGAGAGCAGAGTGCAGATGGAGCGGCACAGCTCACCTGGGTGCTCCAGACACTTAAATCTGCAGTCTTACTGAACTCTATTCGTGTTTTTGCTGGTATTTTCCCAAACTAAAAGCTGGAATTTAAAGCACTGCAGCCTTTACTTAAGTCTCCTTGACAGCATAAAACAAAAGAGGATAAATATCACTTTGCAAACGACAAAGGAATTTTATAAGAACATGATATAAGTAGTCACATAGAAATAACTTTATCACAACATTGTCTTGAGAAAAACAATATTATTTATGTACCAAAAACATTCTAAGCAGTTTGAAACATAGATATTCTTTCTATTATGTGGATCTACTTTTTCACTGTTTCATACTTCTTCCGTATTTGGCCCTGTATGTGGCCCTAAAATTAAGGACTAGTACCAAAGAGAGCAGCAAAGTTAGAGACAGAAGGAAGTTGGCATGGGATAACCTAATGAATTGGCAGTGGGACTTGGAGTCTTTCAGTCTGTCTGAACCTTGCTGATGGGAACTGCACAAACAGCTAATGGGGATAAATGGTTTGTGCTCCTCATGAAGAAGTGGAAAAACTGCAGAATGATGAAATATGTCATGTTTTCTGAGGAAGAGCTGGAATCAGGAAAAAAGAGACAGGTTTATGGAAATAAAGTAAAGAAAGAGGTGGTTAGATTGAGATTATCAATGAAGATACAAAGAAACCATTGCTGTCTCTGCTGGGTTTTCTTTGTCTCATCTTCAGTGAACAAAAGATTATTTGGAATAAAAATGTTGATTTAAATGTCAGTTTTCTTTTGATCAATGCAATTATTCTCAGCTCTGGTTCTGTTAATGGTTAAATATGAAGAGTTTCCATGGACAATTAGAAGGTGAGAGTGTTTAATGCTATTTAGCAAAATATTTTGTGACCTATAAAATCCTATGGAATAGTTTTGTTTAAATAGGGAATACAGACTGCTACAATTTCCAAGCTTCAAGGTAACTTCAGTTTGTATTTGCTGTTAGCTCTGATTCAGGCCTGTTGTGGTCAAGTTTCATTTGTCCTTTTTCTGAATGTTCTACTTGTCGATAATTTGAATTTTAGGCTTCATGACATTCATATTGTAGCCATGATAGGTAAATAATTTAGAACCTGTAATTATCAATATTGTGACTTATTTTAGTGTTTTGGAGACTGCACCTTTCAGAGGCTCAAGCAGGGAAGAAAAAGACATTGTTTTGCACCATATATTGATCACAAGTATGTAATAACATCTCTGACTCTGAGGACATTGCTGCTTGCAGTCAAAACCACAGTTTGCTTTTAGCCTTATCCAAACAGCCTATTAAGCTGGCAGGTGAATTGGTCACTGCCCTTCTTTTTCCTCCTCAGCTTCTCAGTGCAGTATATTAACCTCATGAACATGTTAAAACAATGCTGATTTCTGTCTAAACCAGTAAAAGCATCAGGGAAAAATTTCCAGCTTGGTATCTTCTTACCTAAGCTGACCAGAAGATTCCCCAAAGTTTGGGGAGACTGGAAATTTGAAGTACCTGTCCTAAGGGAAAAAATAGACATCATTCCTGGTGCAGACACTGCTCCTAGAGCCTAAAGTCAGCTCTACTCTCCCTGTGCCAGTTTCTAAGGGAAATAAAAATCATGCAGTAGAGCACAAATGTGCCCTGAAATTTTAAGGCACGATGTGCATTGACCTTTAAGCAACAGGCACACGGTGGAAGAACCTACCTACCAAGAGGCAATTATAAACCGCCCGGGATCCGTGGGGAATGTGGCTGTGGTTTCCTGCCTGCCCCTTTCCTCTCTTGGAAGCAGCCATATTTTGCAGCATGACCCTGACAGGGAACACTGTAGGGAGGTGCAGAGGGGCTGAGCTGAATTGCTGCTGTGGTGCCACAAATAAGAAATCTGCAGCTCAGTTGCTGCCTCTGCCCAGTGCTTTGTCACTGCATGTAGTAAAGAGAATTTTCTTTTGCTCTCAGTAAATTGTTCACTGAAGCTCTGACTCTGCCTGGATTTTGTTGACACTGATGTGTCTAATCCTTCTGAGGCTGGTTATACCCCTGTCTGGGAGAAGAAAAGTTACCAGCATGCCCATTCCAGCAGGTTGTGTGTGGAAGAGAAGGGCAACGGAGCAGCACTGCAACCTCTTGGGAGCAAAGGGAGTGATGGCAGGGGTCAGGGCTTCCTCAGAAGGAGGACTGGGCAGGCTATCCTGCCAGGAGCTTTCTGCACATATCTGGGGGGTGGTTACTGATGCATCTTGCCAGCCAGTCCCTGTCCTTGTCCCAGTTCTGGGCACCCTGCTGGCAATGTCTGAGCGCAAGGGTCACGTCTCCTGAAGCGCGTGAGCCTTCCTGCACTCAGAGAGAGGTGAGATCTGAGCACATATCACATCCAGGTGATTTGGTTTAACCTTTATTTGTTCCACAACACTTTCTATGTGTGTGTGGGGCCTGGCAACATCTTTCTTTCATTTTATCCTGGGACAAGGGCAATCTTGCAATGTGTGCTTCATGTTGCCTGTCTTTTCCACAGGTTAAGAATAAGTTCATCAGTTATATACACAGTCAAACAATTCCAGAATAATTTTGGTATCTTCCTCTGTAAGGTTGTATCCTGTAATTATTTTTTAAAATTATTTTTCTCATGCTTTACAAATCTGAGATTACATGCAGTGTTTGCATTAATTTACTTTTATTCCTGATATTTTTTTCCCTGCAAGACTGGATTTGAAATTTTATTCCCTTTAATGTCATTGTTATTGCATTTCTTTAGCAGTCACACCCATACTGTATCCATTCAAATTTGTTACCTGAGCCACTCTGGGCAAAACAGAAGGGAAGAGATTTAACAAGGACAGCTGTAATTTTCCTAACAGGGTAGAAACCAGCCAATTGGAAGCCCTTTCTCAGCAGACACTGACGAGACACCAGAATTCTCTCTCCTCAGGTGAACGCAGCAGTCACATCCCTCACTAGCACTACAGCGTGTCAGTGCAGTGGAAGATGGCGAGCTGGAGGCTGCCAGCCTCCTCTATTTATAGCATCAAGAGCTTCGGGGTGTGAGGCAAACTGTTTTTAACACAGTGGCATTTTCTTCTGTTTAATCGTGGAGTGACATAATTTTTAGAAAGTCATTACTTCGTCATAAAAATTTAGGCTTCTTTGCCTAGTTAAATAATAGATGTTTGTGAATTTCTTTTAAAAAATATTAAAAATCACTTCTCCAAGACCTTAGATGTTTTAAAGGCCATTATGTTGTCTGGCAAATGTAGAAAGGAAAATCAATAAATAGCATCAAAGACAAAGAGGAGGAATGCAATGAGACACAGAAGTTCAGCTCCTACTCTCTTTCTCTTTTTGGTCACATCCTTTGTGCTGCCAATAAGAGTAGAGGAGATCCCATGCCCAGGGAAATGCAAAGAAACTTGCTTAAACTGAAACAGAGCTTGCAAGACCTCATAAGCAAAGCAGTTGACTGATTTGTTATAGCTGGTTGGCCTGCAGTTCACAAGGACTTTTCCTCTTCTACCTTTCCCCTTGTACTTTCTCATGTAATTCCTACAGATACCTGAGGACTCAGAAAGAAGTAAAACAGGGCTTTATCTTTCCAAAATAGGATTTAAATAATTCCCACTGAGTCACACAGTTATGCAGAGATGCCTGTTATGCAGAACAAACATGGATGTTCATTAATTATTAGCAAAGAAGGGCAGAAAATGTCCAGTGAAGGACTTTGTGTTTCGACAGTGCCTCCTTTTCTGGTAGACCCCATGACCTTCCAGAACTAGTTTATCTTTGTTACACAAAAAGGTGATTGGAAGACACTGGAAATGCAACAACCCAAACCTAGCTTGAAAGGAAGCATTGTTTGTTCACATTTTAGCATACTGAGTATCCACAGATAATTTTAATTCTTGCTGCTAAATAGAATTAATATATGAAAAGGTTTGTACATAATTTATAAATTTAGAATTGTTCATAAATACTTTTGTTTTCCCTTCTTGCCCACAGAAAGCAGAGAAAAAGCAGCAGAGATGGAGAAAACAGGTGAAAGAACATGGTTTGACCTTAAAGGTAGAGCAAATGTTCCCACAGATGCATGAGTGACATGAAAGGAGGAAGGAATGACTCACACAGGCATGAAGATGGATGAGTTTGTTGCTGGTTTAATATTTCCTGTGCAGCCCTAGCACAGGTATAGGACTGACCTCCATGTATCAGAGCAACTTCATGGACAGCTGGAAAAACTGATGCTGACTTTCAGAAAGGTTCTGGACTCAGCCAGAACATGACATCACCATGTGGGACTGGCAGAAGGAGCCAGAGGCCACGTGGGCTGCCAAGCAGTTGGAAACACCAGACTTTGTTGTCTGTTTTCAGGAGCTGCATCCACTACAGCCTTTCCCTGTGACCTTGACCTTAGACTACATCTGAGCTTTGAGAACCAGGAAGGCTCCAAGATTTTTAGCTTGTGTGCTGGATATGGTCATTCCTCATCTCCATATCTGGGTTAGTCCTTGGTGTGCACTGACCTCCTTCCATTCAAGCTCTGGGGAAAAACTTGTTCTCCTACCAGGCCCTACCAGGTTCTCCTACCCAGTTTCCAAATACTGGAGAACGGGTCTTAGCCATGTTGTGGATTCACAGATCACTTTGATTGCAGCCTAAATAATATTTTTTGCTTTGGTTCTTAATATGCAAAATATAAATCATAATTTTTAACTTTGGATAGGCCAGTGCCTTTCCTTAATAATTAAGTAGTAAACATAATCACTTCAGAATCACAAAGTGCTATATTATAATAATTCTGTGTAAATATATAAATAGGTAAGGGGAACATGAAATCCCACTGTGTTGAAGCCCAGATATGGACAGTTAAATCAGCACAACCCAGACATGTATTACAGTCTATCTTCCTCCAAAATCTCTTCCTCCCTTGGTCAGCCCCAAGAAGGGGTATCTGAAGTCAATAGTACTTTAAGTACTTGGATGCATGTGACTACAAGCAGCAATTTTGTCATGAACTGGGCTGTGAAATCTGGACTGTAAGATACAAATTATGGGCCAAATCATAAGGACTCATCAATGTTTGTTTTCAACATTGTCTGCCTGAACTGAGAAAAATCTCTCTGAAGTCTCAGCACTCCTCCTCTGTAAAGACTATCTGGTTTTAGATCCTTGCATGTCTTTTCAGAAATAACTTCCTTTTCTGATACACTGTCTCATCTATTAATGAAAAAGTAACGCATTTTTAGATTCTTGAGGTGACTTGGCCTTAGGCCCCTTAATTATAATGTACCCAAGGCCTTAATTAATTTGTAGGACTGTACAGAAGATGATGTCCCAAAAACCTTCTGAGAGTCGAGTCAAAGTCCTGTATTTATCAAAACAGAAATATTGAATCAAGGCCAGGTGTAATATATTTGCATCCTTTCCAGAAAATGAAATGTTTTTGAAGAGAACAAACTGCTCTCAGTGTGTTACAGGTTTACGTGGTGATGTTGTGCTCAAATTTCAGAATTACCACTTGCATAAGGCAGTTGCAATAAGAAGAAAAATGAAATTTCATACTTGGGGAATAACACAGGCCTTTTCTCTCAGGGCCTTTTGCTAATGCTGTCTAAGTCTAAAAACATCTGCCATTGACTTCAGCTGGAATATGATGGCTTAGGCTCCCTACTGCAAAGAAACTTCGGTAGCTATCTGGGGTTTTACCAATAGAGGGCTCTATTGGTTTGATTTAAGTCACAAAGAAGGGGGAGCTAGACTTTTTTTGGAGAGGGGGGTGAGGCTGCTATAGTAAATCCTATAACCTATATAAAAGTGGAGTCAGCTGAAGTGCATTGAAAGAAATGCCTAAAGGGGCATCATTTAAGTGTTACTCTATCTGTTTTGTTGTTGGTCTGTTTTGGTAATTTGGAATACTGATGCTGGCAGACTTGCTTATCTGCTTTTGGGAAGGCACAGTCCAGAGTGCTGTGAGGTATTTTAGGAATAGGGCGATATTAGCAATGTGATAATTTTAAATGACCTGCAGTGTTTAAAGCCTACCAAAAATAAAATTATATGGGCATAACTCTTATACTAAATATTTTTAGTAATATTTGCTCTTACAATGTATATTTTAAGCATAACACACGAAGATAGATGTGCATGTTAATGAAAAAATGAAAATCTGTGTTAATAAACATGAAAGTGACTTAAGGGAAAATATTTGCTTTCCTAGCTAGTCAGGGTTTTGTATTATATCCCACTTAAAATTGAACATATTACTGGCTCTGCTGTAGGAGGCCATATGATAAAGCGAAAAATAAACCAGAGTCTTTCTGGGGTGTTTAACTGCTATCCAGTGCCTGACCTCTCTCACTAAACAAGGTCTTGATGCCCTGACTCACCTCTTCCCTGCCACAATAGGCCTTCCCATTCCACTTTTTAATTATGGTTCCCCATTTCCCAGTGAGTGAAAAGAGGCCGGTCTCACAGCACATCCTGCTTTCACAGGTTAGATAGACTGCAGTGTATATGTTCTGTAATGCACAGCAGATGAAATTCACATTATTTCAGTGTGGATGGCACTGGAATGAAAAAATGAACACAGTACTAACAAACATGCTTGTAGATGCATGATGGCAAGCATACACATCTGCATATAAATATTATATATGCATATCTTCTTAATGGGAGACTGTGATTGTTAGGTGTGCTTGCCTAAACACGAACTCTACAGCTAACCAAGCAAAAACCCTCTCTACACAAACGTGTGTTTACATACATACATACATAAGAAAAATATATATCCGGTGTATAATTTCAATGTGCATGAATATAGGGCACTGAAGTTCATTTTATTGTGCAAGCAGAGTTTAAATTCCGTTTTTATGCAATGGTGCAGTGACAAGCTTCCTATAAAATAAATACGGGCCACAAATGAAAATACTTTAGCTTGCTGGTCTTACATTTTTTCCTAGTAATGAATACAGACTTCAACTCGCGAAAATATAAAATGATCCTGCTTTCAGTATAAATGTCCCTCAAAAAATCAATTCCAATTTCATCTTTGTTTTAGTAGAAAAAAAAAAAAGATGAAAGAACAAAAAGATCAGGACTATAAATAATGACTACCTGTGGTTTTCATAAATAAATATCTCCAAAGCAGTGGAAAGCTGTAGAAATGCATGGATATTTTATTTTCTCTTCCCTCATGAATTTGTTGTGTTGCAGGAATGTGTATAAATAGATGTCTAGATATGGTATGGATTCAGATTCAGCCATTTTCTTCAAATAAAAACATATGTTTCCCTCTTGATGTTGCTTTTTGTCCTTTGGAATGCATTAACACTTTAATAATGGAAAGTCTGCAGTAATGTATGGTCTACCTATGATGTTTTTTAAAAAGTCTCATAAATATGAATCTATAGGTACAAGAAAGCTGTATATGCTCATGCCCATGTCATAAATCATCCATCCTTTGTTTAAAAAAAAAAAGAGGTGGGGGAGGAGGAGGGAGTGAGGGTTTTCTCACTGGAACCATTTCATCTTATCTTGGGAGGGTTAAGAAATACTGCTGTTGACACTTACCTAGATATTTTCACAAAGTCGTGTCCCATTCACTGTTCCTCAGCTGGAAGGATGTTTTCCTACTCTTTAATTTTCAGGAAGGGAGAATCTTGTTCTGCTTTCTAGCCTTGCAAGAGAGGAATGACTGCCTTTCCACACCCCCAGGTTACAACTTTAACTCATAATCCCCCCATCCCAAGGAAATAAGTAGATAACCTAATATGTGCAATGTGAACTGATTTGGGATACTTTCAGTTTAGTGTCTCCAGTCAGGAGAAATGGATACAGCTCAATTGTTTCAATAACTGCATATGTGTTTTTATTCTGGGGTCCATGCTATGAATGTACAAACCAACCTTGCCTATGCACCAATGAACAGAGTGGAAACTACATTATTGCATTAACTGCATCTCATGGAGGGAACGTTATCTGAAAGGAAGAAAAAGTAAAACAGCTTAGAAACCAATAGCTTAGCTGTTGGTGCTTATCTTGAGTATCTGGCTTTTAATAACACCACACTGGAAATACTGGTGTGCTACAGCATTCTATTCTTCTCTTTCTTCGGGGCAGATTGGTACAGCCAGCACTTTATTCCTGAAAAAATATTCTTATGAAATGGATTGCTAGATTTAAATGTACTACTCAGTACTGATGACTAATATATTGTTATTCTGTCCCTCCCTCACCCCTCTATAATCAACAAAGCATGTACAACAGTGGAGTGTTTCACAGTAATTTTGGTGATGTTTTGCCTTGCTTGATTGGAAAGTATTTTTGAGGAGGATAAATAAGCTCACCACCAAACTCTCTCCTCTATTTGCCTTGCTGATGTAGCAGAGAGTAGTTCACTGCAAGATGTGAAACAAGGAATGCAGTAGATTGAGATGCTTCAATGGGAAAAAAATATGCAGCTCACTGGCTTCGTCTCCCATCTGTATTATTAGCACTGTATAGATTTAATAATTAGGTGATTGAAGACATTTTGATGATGGAGCGGTTTCTATGATCTGCAAAAGAAAGCATCTGTTTTCCTCATGTACCAATTAATTATTTATACAGCAGAAAATACGGTAGACTACCTTGAGGATGAGCAGGTTGGCTGTTTGTGTAAAAACAGCAAGGCCTGGCCTGGAAATTATGTCATTCTGACCTTCAAAGTCTCTAAAACAATTATTTTTCAGACATGCAGTAAACAAACAGTACTCTCTTCTGTCTTCACTTCCACCTCACTGTTTGCCCTCTTGTCCTCACAGAGGGCCTGTCAGCTTAAACATCACCTTTCCTTTTATTTTCCATTTCCTGTCTATGTGTTTTATTAGCACCTTTTTCTATTTTACAGTCCACACTGATTTGACATCAGCTTCATCCGTCATAAGCTCTACTGTTGAGACTAGGCAGAGTTATGCATTGTGGGAAATATGCAAAAGCACCCAAACCTTTTTTTTTCGGGACTGTCAGGCGTGGATTCATTTTGGGAAATATATATTTCCAGAGGCTAGGACTTACTAAAGTTTGAAAATCAAAGAAAAGCAGATCCTTGGATCTCACAAAATGTGTTGCTTTGTATTATGACAATGGTGTTCACATGCCTGACATCCTCATAATAATATTAAGCCCCTTTTTTTCTAGCATTATGTACTTTATACATTTGTATAAATGTCACAGCTTGTAATCACTTCCTTTGTCATCGACGATTAATCTAAAAAAATCGAATAATTCACTGCCCCTTGCCATTTACATATCGCCTGCTACCATCTGTTCTTCTCAGCAGCAGTAAATGATGGGTAATTAACTCAGTGCCTTTGTCTTTCCCTTGCTGAATGTCTGACACATATAGATTTTCCTCTGTGTGTGTGTGTGTGTGTCTGTGCGTGTGTGTGTCTGCGTGCGTGCGCGCGCGCGTGTAGGGAAAGGAGAGGGGGATAGGAACAACAGAGAGCAAAGAAAAAAGCAAAAGATGCTGTAAGCCTGACCTGAGGGAAAAAAAAAAAACCCAACAAAGTCAGTACAAAAACATTTGCAAAGGAGAAAGCAGGACAGAGATGTTGGGGCTGCAAAGGGACTCTGTCACGTGGCCTTTTACTCGCTTAATGTCAAAAGAAAGTGGGACTCGGCTGCGGACAATAGCAGCCCTGCACATGCAAGGGCCCTTTCTAAAGCTGTAAGGTCAAGGTCAAGATGCAGCAGCGAGAAAAAGCTTCATATGCTCCTCTTGTCAGCCTGGGTGCAAAGGGGGAAGATGAAAATGAGGCCAAATGGAGGGAATACACAATGCCATTTGGCTCCTGGACTGCAAGCCAGAAGGTTCACAATGTGTCATATTGAAACTATGATATAGTGGATCTGCATATTGCATCCTTAGACAAGTGAGCATGAGGCAATATGCAGTGTAAAATTCAAAAAAGGAAAGCAACATTCAAAGAGCTTTTTGCCCTTCCTGCTAAACCCTGCAAGCCACCCTGCCCCCAGCTGTGGAAGGGCCAGAAAAGAAAGCATTCTCTTGGCATCATAGGAAATACGACATGATAGCCTAAGCAGAATCTTCTGGCATGTCTCTTTGATATTGTTTATAAGGAAAGGAAGGAAAAAAAATTGAAAATGGTTCAAAACACTTTTTAGTGAAGGTTTTTAAAATGGAGAAAGCATAACAATGTGTCTCGACTACCGTTAAATGACTGTTTATTTACATGTATTTGCTATAATTTATTTGTCCTTAGGTAATATCTGAAAGCCTCCTTCAGGGTTGAGGGCCACATTGTGCTAGGCACTGTAAAAGCATGTAATATGACATAGTATTGTCACTCAAAACATCCTCAGGGACTGGCCAATGCTGAGTGTGACGTGCAGTGTCTTTCATTAAAAGAAAAAATAAAGAGCAAAAAAAAGAAAGAAGAAAATAAGTTAGTTATTTTTTTTTAATGGGATCCTGTTAATCTCAAGGGAGTTACATTGCCTGGATGGAGCTTCATGCCAACCCAGTTATTCTACTTTTGTTATCTCTATGCCACATGTTACTGTGTGTGAGGCTTTGGATTTTTGAACATGGGACAAAAAACAATTGGAGATAATTTCCCTGTGATTCAAGACTTGCTCTTCCCAGTAGTCTGCCCCAAACCACCCTCTCCCAGGGCACTTTTTCAAGCCTTTTCAATTAAGGCCATGACATGGGTAACATCTCTTGCTAATTTAATACAAACTTTTTTTGAATGGCTTTACATCTCTTCAGTTTTCTTCTATTTCAAATAACCATATAAGCTTACTCAAATCTGACTCCCATGTTACTGCATACTCTTCAAATGAAATTATCTGCATGTGTAATGACCTTAGAAAGTGACTCACTCTGGTTCAGATATCTTACCTCGCTCAATAAGTTAAATTACATTTAACCTGAATGAAAGATAATTATTTGATACATCAGCTTCAAAGTTGAGAAGTGTCAACTGATGTGATGGAATGTGAATCATAGTACTTGTGGGAAGTCCAAGCAACACCTACTCTGCTAGTCCAGCTAGAGTTCCTTTCATGAAAGTTTCCCTGACCTGACCTGAATAAAAAAATATGCACTTACATCTGACACTGGTCACTTCCAGATTCTCTGGGGGAAGCAGTGGTGTTGCTATTACTGCCTCTCATTAGATTTGCTTTCAGGGTGGGAGGAAAAGTGTTTCTTGTTGTTACAAATATTTTGTTGCTAATATTTTATCTCCTGGGTTTCCTCCAGCTCAGCTAGGGGATGTTCAGGTGAGAAGACTGAATGTAGTTAATATAGAACCACAAGGAATTGGCAAATCACCTCAAAGGGTCTTCAGGAATGGATATAAGGGCAACAAAAGCAAAAGATAACTAACAAGGTACTACCTCATTACATGAGGCACAAAGATTATATTTTAAAATGATTAGAATTATTCTATTGATATCAGTGGTATAAGACAGTTTGTCTTGTATATAGTGCCTGGTAAGCATGAGTTGTATTAATAAGTTTCCAAATATAAGAGGTCAATGAATATTAATAATTAGTATTTCTATTTTGTATTGACATGGTATCTAGCAGCCTTGATTGCTGCCCAGGAAATCAGTAGGAAAAACACCAAAAAATTTGACCTTGCTCCAAAATCCTTAATGTCTAAGAGGCAACAGGGGCCATAGGCTGTCAAAAAGTGGTGTGTGAGAGAGAGACATGGGGATAGAGGATAATAAAGACAGTAGTGGCACACTAGGCAATTATATCAATCAGCACAGCCCTTCTCCCTGCTACCTTTTATGTGCACCAATAAAAGGGTGCTTAAAGGAGGGAAATTATGAGGATTTTTTGTTTGTGTGAAGCACATTCTAAGTGAGCTAAAAAGAGGGAGAATCTGGGAAGATAGAAAGCATGAAAACCTTCAAAAATTTATTAATTTGGTGCTGAAGACCATCACCATGTGTTGATTGGAAGAAAGTGTATCCACTTTCATTGAATGAAAAATGACAGAGTGGCCAGGGCACAGACTGTGAAAGACTTGAAAGGGAATAGAAGAAAGCCATGAATGATGCCATAGATAAAGGGAAACTGGTGCAGGGATGAGGAGAAAAAAATGGAAAAAAAGAAAGAAAAGAAAGAAGGATACAGCATCTCTGTTACTGAAGAGAGGATGAGATTGAGTAGCACAAATGAATAAAGTGAGAGATAAGGATGACTTAAAGAATAGGAAACTTCTGGCTGTAAAGTTAAAAGTTGAGTGATGTCCATTAGGAAGCGTAATAATCTGTAGCATATGGTGAAAGGATACTTAGCTAGACTTAGACAAACAAGAAAAAACATGATGCAGGCAATAATCTTGTATCATCTGGAAGATGCACTGGGTGGCTGAGATCTTTTCCATCTCTTAATATCTCTGCTGCTTGTACAATCTCTACGCTTTGAGGCAGTGTATTTATACTGTGAAAGTGTGGAAGTACACACTGACCTGTCAAGAGACCATATATCATAGAGGAATGCTTTAAAAATCTTTGCATATGACAGGAATTTTTCCAAAATGTTTCTATGTGTGTATATACACACATATGTATATATTTCTTTATATA
>VZRX01005576.1:0-65443 GCA_013398075.1 Notiomystis cincta | reverse complement strand
TGTCCAAACCGGCACACCCTTCCTTTTTCATTCATGCCCTTTCCAGCTTTCTGCCCTACTCCTTTTTCCCCAGACTGGGAATGTCAGCATACAGGGGAAGGGAAGCTTGGGACACTTCCACTGAATTTGATTGAAACTTGCCAGATTCAGAAAAAGCATTCATAGGTATTTCTCAAGCCACAGACAGTGGAACAATTGAAAAGCCCTTCAGATTTCTTACGTTTCACTGTTTTTTTAACCTGTTGCAAAGCCACTCACACTTTGGGAATTGTCATCAGAAATTTCAAATGCTATGAAAAAATGCAAGAAAGAAAAGTCCTGCAGCTTTTGGGAATGTTCTACTCCTTCTGTACCTCCTGTTGCCTTGGCATCTGTGTTCCTATTTCTACCTGGAAGAAAAATCTCAGCCTCAGTTTAATGCCATTGAAAAGATCTTGACATTGGAGGAAAGTCATATTCAGGAAAGTGTCATAAAAGCAAAAAGCAGGACTGCAACTTGATCTTGTTACAGTTCAAATGAGAAAATGAGACTTTTCTAAAAGCCTAATTTCAAAGCATCATAGAATGCTTTGGGTTAGAAGAGACCTTAACGACCATCTTGTTCCAACCCCACTACCACAGACAGGGACGCCTTCCAAGACACCAGAACTTGCCCAAGCCAGTTTGACAATAAAACCCACCATAATGGGATTTGAAATGCCACTGTAATAACAGCAACAACACAATTACCTTTGTTTATCATAAAGTTCCTTTTAGCTAGTTTTAATAAAGCTCTTGGGATTAGGTGCTGATAAATTAACATAAATTGCCATCTTATTAATGGCTTCCACTCTAATCTTCCTTGTGATGAGAAAGATTGGGGTGAAAAGTGTCAGCAGAAGTTGTATTTTCTGGCAGGTTTTATGATTATTATTATTATTAAGGTTAGTTTTTATTATTGTGTGGTTTGGTTTTATTATCATGTGATTAATTTTGTTTGGTTTGGGTGTTTTTAAAAAATTTTATTCTGTCTAATTGTAGTTAACTAACAGTTGAGAAAGTCAGTCTTGCTGCATCACCCACAATTGCTGGGGTCCAAGCTGCAGCTGTAATTTAGAGGGCTGGAATAATCACATAATTACTCTGCAGTGATTACAGGAGGCTTTCATGGTCAGTGGATAAGAGAGATTAAATGGCAGTGGGAAAAAAGAGGCAGACATATGTTGCTAGTTAAGTTAACTGCTTTATATTAATCCTGGCCTGCCCAGGGAAAGTGCCATACTCCTGGCAGAGGATGGGATGTACAAAACCTTTGCCCAGACTCTGGGGAGCATAGAGGCCTTGTGCCCCAGTTCCATTGAGTGGCAAGATTAATTTTCCTAGAGGGAAGTAGGAAGATTAACTCCTGGAGGTAATCTGCTTTTCCTTACTCCAGCATTGCTTACATGGCAGTCTTACATGTATTTTCCTTGAGATGGCAACCTAAACCTCATGGGCTGCAGCAGGAACTGAGTCATACCTGTCTGGAGCAAGGTCTGGTGCAGCATTTGGTCCAACAATGCCTTGAGATGTGCCTGGGAGACAAATAGTCTGATAACCAAATCATGTTACTCTTCTTTGTTAAAACAAAATATTTTAAATCAGGTCTGACTGTTTAACAAGGCAGGTTGGAGGGGCTTAAGTCAAGTGGTGTTTTTCCTAGGCTATTTGCCATGCAAAAGGAAGAAAGATGATTTTATGTCTGTTGCTGATTCTCCATTGAAAGTAAGCCTTAAAATTACAGTTGGTTTTGTTAGTGATGAAAAGGAGACTGGTAATATTGTAATAGGATGCTGCAGCTCTCCTTTTCATATAAGAAACTGTTAGGAATCTTTGTTCCCACCTCAGCTGGGCAAATGGGACCAGCAAAGCAAGGAGCAATGTGGGATCATTGTTCCCCTTTACTAGCTCTGGGGCTTGCCCACAGGTCTGACCCTGCACAGAAACATGTCTGAATTTAACAAGTGTGTGGCAAGATTAGGTTCAAAGTGGCTACGGGCTTCACAAGGCATTTATGGGCACAAACTTGGAGCTGTATTCCCCAGGCATCCCTGGGTGCTGCAGGGTGACAGAGAATAAACCAGAATATTTCAGTTGGAAGGGACCTACAGGAATCCTCTAAGTGCATCTGCCTGAGCACTTAAGGCTGACCAAGTTAAGGCATGTTATTAAGGGCATAGTTCAAAGGTCTCTTAAACACTGAGGGGAACATCCCCATGGTTTGGGGAACATCTGTAGGGAACCTTAAGATGTGAAGCACCCCAGCCCTGTCCTAGCTTCTCTGCTTGTGGTATGATTTTCAGGAGGGTAAATCCACTCACAGAAATGTCATCAGGGATGACCTGGAAAAGCTGATAACTTCTGTGCATGAGGACAGTGTTTGGCCGAGAGCAGGACACTCCAGACTCCAAGCAGAGGTGACTGCTGGAGATGTTGGAAAGGACCACATTTCCTGGGGGAGTTGGCTTGCTTTTTTCCCTACAAGTTTAGATACAAAACCTGCTTTAAAACAGTGCTGGATGGGGTCCCTCTGTGGGGAAGAGAGGCTGTCTGAAATCTGCTTCCCAAACACTGCTGCGTTATCAGTTGCACAGGTGCAGTGTACTTGAGGGTAATGAAGACAGGATAGAAGGGGATTAGTAGGACATTGCAAACAAGTTTGTGCTAAGTGGCTTAGGGTTCATCCTGTCCTGCTTCTAAATACTGACTTCTGCTGCTTTCACCTTCCAAAACACATAAACTGTTGATTTTGATTAGCAAATGAATTTATACAGATAAGCTTCAGCCATCTGTTAACAGTAAGATGTGCCCCACCACCTTGTCTTTGACATTCAGAACTGAACTTGTGGCATTTTGGTGCAGGGTGTCCATGCTGACAAACACAGCCCCATCCCTGCTATGAGAGTGTGTAGCACATTTACCCCTCCTGAAAATCAGTTCTAAGTCCTACCTCATTCTTGTGAGCCTTGACAACCAACATAGCATGAGAGTGCAGAAAAAGATGGCGAGTACTGAAGAGCCCCTTAGTTCCCATTGCCCTGTCTCTCTTTCTGCAGATCCTCTGCACCCTTTTAGGTCTGGAGTACCTAAAAATAGAAGACTAATTACATATAGCTGTTCTAGAAGAACAGAAGAAGTAACTGTCGACGGTTTTAGAGAAATTTTTTCCTCTTTAGAAATGCAAATGATCCGGTACTTAACAATGGCTGAGCCCTGCAGCCATGTGGGTGCGGCACCTCCCTGTCTGGGGGTTCCTCAGGAGGGACAGAGACCCTGCAGGGGGTGGAGCTGGTGGGGGCTGGGACACGGCCTGGTCCCGGCTCACCGGCTCAGCCTTCCGGAACCCCACCNGGTCCCGGCCGGACCACGTGGCCACCGCCGCCCCGGGCTGCCAGTGGATTCTCTGGTTCTGGTTTTGTTGCATTTGTTGTCTGTTTACCTCATATAAATACTTAGTAAAGATCTGTTATTCTTATTTCCCTATCTTTTGCCTGAGAGCCCCTTGATTTCAAAATATTATTAATTCGGAGGGAAGGGGGGTTCACATTTCTCATTCCAAGGGAGGCTCCCGCCTTTCTTGGGAAATACCTGTCCAAACCGGGACAGTAACTAACAGCAGAAGTCAATTAGTGCTCCACTGACACGGTTTGCATGGGGGAAATGGCCTTTCTCCAGGATGAGTGAGGTTTTTGGCTTTGGCTTTCATTGAGTTTCTTACACAGTTTTCAATAAGAAGGGGCAGTTGCATCACATTTAATATTTTATGGGAAGCTTGAAAATATTCCTAAACTCCATGTCACTTTTCTGTGTAGGCTGGGCCCTGCTTGGTTTGATTGTCCAAATCTACCAAAACTCTCAGCCACAGAGTAGATTCAGAAGCAATTTAAGAGATCATTACCTTTAATTTGTTTTTAATTCCTCTCTTGGAAACCCAAAGAGCTGCTAGCAGTTTCAGAGTGATTATGGGGGTTTGCTCCTGGTAAGTAAAACTCCTTGGAAGGAGTTTGCAGCACGTGGGGGTCATTTCATGCTATCACTTCCAGGCTGACTCCTTGCAGCATCTCATTCAGGTTCTGCCTGTGCAAGAGAGCCTGGCAACAGCCAACAACCTACAAGCGAGCAACTCAGGCTTTCCCCCACTTTATTAGGATACCAAAGGCCTGTGAGGTTTTTTGGTCCTTTGCATTGAGGCATCTGGTTGCTTTTGACCTCCTGACACAGCTTTTGCAACCTTCCTCTCCAATGTGTGGTAAGGCACCGTGCCTGTGTGACATAGGGGAGGGAGTCTGCTTGCTTAAACCTTTTTCTTCCGGTCTTGAACTTCCCCTTAATATTTTTTAAATAATACAGAGCAGGGGACCTTTATCCTGCAACAAACCAATACTTTACACTCCTAAAACATACCAGCATCCAGCCTGCCCTCTGCCAAGGGTAACACCACCATCCCCAGACCCAAAACTTGTCCATCACATAAGACCATGGCAAGAGCACCCAGATTGATCCCATCCCCATAAACAATGGCTGCAATGAATCCCTACTCCCACACAGCACTATTGTGATCCATATAGACAGGGTCAGAGCACCCAGAAGATGCTATGAGCTGCGTAGTCACAGCAGGTAGGGGGGCAGCTCTCTCATGTCTCTCCTCTCACAGGCCGCTGCTCACTCAGCAAAATCTGTCAGACTCTCTGTATCCACCTCTGTGGTGCCGCTGGGTGGCTCCCGTAGGAGGGACAGAGAGGATGTCACTGACTGTGGGCTGGTGGAGCCAGAACGGGAGGAAACATTGTTGCAATAAAAGATCAGGAGCCGCAATAAATGGAGAAACGAGTGGCTTTCCCAATGAAACGCTGCATTCCCCAGTTCCCTGTATCACTTTTTCAGGTGCTAACAGCCACGTCCACCCTCTCCGCTCCACACCTGCATGTTTAAACTCCAGACCAACTTAGAAAACCCCTCCACTCTCCATAAAAGCTGCAGATGGTGGCATCAGTTCATGTTCCCGGTGACGTGGTTATTTCTGGGTTAAAAGATCAAATCCAGTACCCTCTCTGTGGATGCCCTGGCAGCAGGGCTGCCCAGGAGGTGGCAGCCTCGCACAGCGCAGGGCTCTCATGTGCTCGCCTGATCCCACCCAGCTATTTGGAAAGGGCATAAAATATTTATCTGAGGATGTATTTGGATCTGATTCGCCCCCACCCCCCCTTTGTATCCGAACAATCTCTTTCTACCCTTGCCGGCACAGCAGTTTTTCAGAAAAATTAGACTTTGCAATCTTGTGTATGTTCAGACTTAAGAAGGGGTTTGGGGGGCCTTTATCTGGTTTGTATTTTTGTTTGTTTGGGGGTTTTGGTTTGGGTTTGTTTGTTTGTTTGTGTTCTTCTTTTTTGTTGTTGTTGCACAGTGGAAAAAAAATTACAACTAAAGGCTTTAAAGTTAATCCGAGGTTTATGGTACATAGAAATCATTAAAATCCAGCATGTTTTACAACAGTAAAGGTGAAGTGAATTTGCAGAGTGTGTATTTTTCCCTTCCCCGTGCTCATATTAAAGCTGGCTCATAATATTGAATGAGCCTTTGGCCAGAGACGTGCTGAGCCTTGCCCCTGTTGATCAACAGGGATTAAAAAAGACACCTGGGATTTCTCATGCCGAGGTAATGAAACAGGAATCTGAGGGCTCTGGAGAGCAATTTGGGAAGTTCCTTTTCTTATTGCTATGGCTGGGGCAGGCTTTCCCCCAAATTTAGTATTCTGTCCGGGAGAATATAAAATAATGAGACTTCTGCTGCTTCCTAGGGGAGACCCTTGAATTGCCTTGGAGATATCACTGTCAGCCTGAGTTCTTTTTCTGTCTAAAGCTGACCTGAAAAAAGGAGAGAAGAAGAAAGCGGGGGGGAAAAAAGCAGGGGGAACATGAGCCTGTTTTGATGCTTTCTGGTGGCCAAAAATTACTTTTATCATCTGGGGTTTTTTTGGTTTTTTTTGTGGGGGAGTTGTTTGTTGATTCATTTTACATAAGAAACACCAAGGTTAGGGAGTTCACTACCATTCTCTTTGGAAAATGAGAGGAACAGGGTATTGGTCACAAGTCTCTGCAATAGATGGGGAAGGGATGCTATGAGGCTGAAAAAACACAGGGTGTTTCACTCTTATCCATTGAAAGGATCAAAAGCTGTCACAGTAAAAAAAAAAAAGAGAGAGCAGCTGCTGGTGCATTCAGGGGAGGAGAATCTGGCTGTGAGATGTGGGGTTTACAACAGGCTGGCTTTAGGGCATGAGGAATGTAAAGGCCAAGGAGTTCCACCAACATATTCCTTGCAAGTCAGGAGGAGGGAAACCAGAGTGCACCATGAAGAGGGCTGGGGAAAGCTGCTAAGAAAGAAAGCGAGTCAATAAGGAGAGATCCGTTGCTGGTTTAGCTTGCTTTTAGCAGCTCTAAAGCTGCCCTAATGCTGAACGTGGACCTGTTGTGTCTCTGATGTTGCCCCTTGGGCTCTCACCACCAGCTGCAATCACTGATGATCCCCCAGGAAAGCCATTATTCCACACATTTATGACACACTGAGGGCTGCTCTGCGGAGCAGAGCTCTGCCTGGCTGCAGCTGGGCTCGCAGACAAGGTGGAAAGGACAAATGTGCCACTACAGTGGCTTTTTTATGGGGCCCTGTGTGCAAATCACACCTGCCACAGAGCCACCCCAACTCTGAGGAATAAATGTGAGAAGTTTAGCCACCATATCTGTTAGAAGGTTAAGTGAAATGAGCATCTGGGCAAATCATAGTATGGTTTGGCTTAGAAAAGACTTTTAAAGGTCAACTAGCCCAACTGCTGTACAATGAGCAGGGACAGCTTCCACTAGATCAGGTTTCTCAAAGCCCTGTCCACCCTAGTGTTGAGCACTTCCTGGGACAGTGCATCCACCGCATCTCTTGGCGACCTATGCCCATATTTTATCACCCAAGTCATAGAAAACTTCTCCCTTTAAACAGTGGCTCAACTAATTGCATAACTTACTCCCAGTCATTTGAGTGGTTGTACCTGGGCTCATGTTTCACTTTGGATGGGTATGAAGGTTCAAGCATTTGGAGCTGCAGCTGCAAGAAGTGCCACCCAAACCTGGCTGCTTTTGGTAAGCTGGTCCCTGAGATTTGGGATGGGAGGAAGTGTGCTGGGGGCACTGGCCAGCCGTGGAACACCAGAAGTTAGCAGTGGCTTCAAAGCAGTTTGGGAGGTTGGGTCACAGTAGCCACAGGGATGAGCCCACAGACAATAAGAAAAGTTAAGAATAGAGTTTGCAAACAGTGCTGGGGATTCAGTGAAGGAAAATCCAAGGATAAATCCTCAGTGAGAGCTGTTTCCCAGTCTTTATCCCTCTGGATACAGGTGACCTAGTCCACTTTCATCCTGTTGGGATGTAAACTGGCTATGCAGCTTGCGGGGGATGTGCCAGCCTTCTGCTGGGTACCCATCTTTGTTAGGGCCAGTGCAGAGCTGGCATGTCTGTCATCACCCTGGACCCTTTCTGAGCTGCTCTTTTGTTCACTGGAGCAAAAAGCAGGTCTCAGGTGAGGGGCTGAGCAGCTGGGGCCACCACCTGAAAATAAAGGGCCACAGGGATAAAGGAGAGCTGGTGGACCACCTTTTCACACAAAGGAAAATAAGCATATGGAATAGGTTAACATATGAGCTGAAGCTGTGCTATAAATAAGTTCAGGAGGCTTGTCGACAGGCTGCTGGGAAAAAAACACAGTGGGGAGGGAGGGATTGCGGATATTAGGGTGGGGGTGAAGGAACCCAAAAGGGAAGCTTATGATAAATGGAAAATAAGATAGAGAAGCAGTCTAGTCTCTTCTTGTTCCAGCTGTGCTGTGAGTTGGAGGAAAGAGCTGTTTCTGACCCACATGTCTGAACCAGCAGTGATTGGTCTGTTCAGCATGAGGAAGGTTTTGCCCATAAAACTGGAGAGTGTTGAAGAGAGTTGGCAGCATGGTGTAAGAAATGGAGTGTTACGTGCCTCTGGTTTTGGAGCTGCTCTAAAGGGTGGATGTGTGGGTTTGGAGGCTTGTATTGATCAGAAATACATCTGGAGGGGGGGATCTCTCCTGACAGCATCTTGCTGAGAGGGGAAAAGGGGGAAAATGTTGGGGAAGGGCCTTGGCTCCGCAGAACACCTCAGTGAGGAGCAGTGGCAAAGTGCAGAGATCCCTCTGTAAAGCCTCCTCTGCAGTGAAACATGAAAAGGTCGTGTTGTGATGGAGTGAGAGGAGAGAGAGGAGCTGCACTGCAGTGTTTCCTGGAGCTAGTGGAGACATGGAGGTCCAACACTGCTATGAGAAAGATCAGAACCTACTCCTGCGTCAGCCCCTAGTAACATTAATTTCTCAATGTCATCAACAGACATGGGGAGAAAGGAGGTGGTGAGTTCAAGTAAACTACTACTTGGCTGTAGCAGATGGGTTTTGGTTGCCTTAGCTAAGCAGCTTTTTAGGACCCAAGTCCACTAAAGCCATCCATCTCCAAAATTTTATGTAATCTTTTATTTTCTGTGTAATACACCTCTTTAATAACTCTGCACTGGAAAACCCCAGCACTTAAATAGAAAATGTGTCCTGAGCTTTGCAAAGGAAGATGCTTCTAAAATTCTCACATGGACAAGCATCCTCCAGCCAAATGGAATAAACATCCTATGCTGTGATGCTTGCAGATGCAGACAAACTGATTTACCAGCTATAGTAGCCACTTTTTTGGCTGCCATGGTGCAAAATGAGCTGGGAATCTCCAGAGTGAGAAGCAAAGGTTTGATAATTTTAAGTGTCATTAATGGTGGGTTGCACTTCCAGGGAATGCAGCTGATGGGTTTTAGGAGATTTCTGATGCTTATCCTGACAACAAACTCCTAAGGTCTGCTCTGACTTACTGGCATCATTCACAACAGAAAGGAGACATTGCAGCCCCTGAGTTGCTTTCTTTCTAAATTAAACTCTTCTGCTACCCAAGTGAACACTAAAGACATCTGTCTGTCTTGCAAAGGTGACAGAACATCTCTTCTGGGATTTGGGTTGGGACTTCCTTCCCCACCTGGGCCATAATAGGCCTTTCTGAGATTTCAGGCAAAAGTTTTGGAATGCTATTGCAAGTCCAATAGCTACAATCTCAGCAGTATGGCCTAAGGGGACATGTGTCTGGTGAAAATTGAGGCATTGAAGGAACATTTATGGCAATCATAGAACTGTTGAATTGTTTAGGCTGGGAAGGACTCCATGATGATTGAGTCCAACCATTAACCCAGAAATGCCAGAACCATGTCCCTAAGTACCACATTTACATGTCTTTTGAATACCTCCAGGGATGGTGACTCCACCACTGCCCTGGACAGCCTGTTCCAACGACTCTGGTGCCTGTGAATGCTGAAACACCTGGGCAATTATGTGTGGCTTGTGTCAATCACCATATTTCATGACTTCCAAAATTCCAGTTAAACTGAAATTCAGGCGCATAATCCCCTTTGCAGACCTGGGCCTTGGAGCAAATGTTTGAGTTCAAAGTTTCCCCTATAAATGTATAGAAAGTAACTTAATATGATGTTAGCCTGTAGACATCACAGCCTGGTGAAAGCATCATCAGATGGTTCCTCAGAGTTAATTCATCCATTCATTATTAATGTGTGCCTGGAATTTCAATTTACTCTCATTAAAACGTGATTGATGGTAAAGATACAGCACGTAACAGTCACACTGCACCAGCTCTTTCTTTGCACTCAGCAGAAAAACTCAAGAGCTGCTTCATGAGCAAAATTGGGCTTTTTGCTTTGCTTTCTGTGCAAAAGTTGGACTTTTCTGGTCTCTCCATGGTAGCAGCTTTTCCTTTGTCTCTTTCATACTTCGTTACCACGCTGTAAATTGGGAAAAGCAGAAAGAAATGAAGAGCAAACACAGGAAATGTCACTACTGGGCTTGCAGCTTTAATGCAGGCACAATAAAAAGGTGCTCAAAGAGGTGACACTGGTCCCTGACAGCTGGAGCTGGTGATGGGGCCCCGTTAAACAGAGCAGTGTCACGGTGCCAGATCATCAGAGCAGCCTCACCATGGCACGCGGTCACTGCCACTCTCCTCCTCCTCCGAACGTGGGCGGCGATTTCCCGCGTAGCCTGGCCAGGCTCCAAGCTATGCTCTGAGCCAAACCCTGGCCTACAGTCATACAGGAGTTAAGGCCTCATTAGTTTCTTATTCCCATGTCATCAGGCTGTTAGCAGGCTCTGAATTGGCCAGCCGATTTCTGGAGAAGAGCCAACCTGCAGCAGCACGGGCTCAGTCCCCCCAGCAGGCACTGCTGCTGCTGGAGAGATGCATTTTGCATGCATCCTACGACACTGGCTCCAGTTCTTCTTCTCTCAGAGGATCCCTCTTGAATGAAGTTTGTAGTAGATGGTCCCAGAACCTCCACACCACACTCTGCTGTCGACCCCGGCTCCTTGGAAAGTATTTCTCGACCAGCTATTTTTCATCTCTTCCCTGCTCTCCAAATTCCTGGGTGTCTTGATCCAGAATAAGCTTTTCTTGATTGCTTAGTTCCCCGGAGAGCTGTCTGCAACCCTGCATGTTGTGTTGGATGGTGCTCTCCTCTGTGAAGCAAACATCTAAAGAGTTGGCTACCCTTTCATCTCTTGAGCCAAATTTTCAATGCTAAGTCAGAGTCAGCAGGGTCTAACCTGGTCTTCAGATCTTCTTCTGGACAGATCCAGCCTCAGCCTGCAGAGAGCTGCTCTTTTCATCTGGCAATAGGCACAAAATCCACTGGCAAGAGATTTTCTTCTCTTAGATGCATATGGGGAAAGTACTGTTGCAAATCATGCTTAAAATTCAAGCTGGGCAGAAAAGCTTTGAAATGCCTTTAAAAGGTTGAGCAAAACATTTATGTATGGCTGTGTAACCTATCCCTGGAGAAGGGAGAAAGGGAGAACTGCTGGTGTCCCACCATGATGGGGATTTTTTCACCTATTCCCTCTTGTTCTCATTCATACCTTTCTTTTTTCTCCTTTTTTTTTCCTTTTTTTTTTTTTTTTCCCCATCCTTAGATCTCCCTGGTAATATGGTCCATATGTTTTTTCTCCTTCCAGGGAAAGCAACGCCAGCATTCACATTGCACAGTTCTACATTGCCATGTTTTTCCAATGTGCAGCGGTTTATTAGGAGGAATTTCGAGCCTTTCTGTAATTTCCAAGGTTAGCAATTAGTTCATTGCCTCCCCTCTGCCTCTTGCAGTGAAAATAAACTGCCATTTCCTTTACTTTCCCTCATACCAATACCCAGGAATTTCTGAATGTTTTGTGTCCTTCTCCAAAGCTTTGTTCCTCTGGGTGACTGCAGAGCATCCAAGACAAAATCATGGATCACATACACGGGTCTCTAACTGAGATGTTGCCATTCCTTTGCAAAGCAAAACCTCTTCTTGCCCTTGATTTCCACACTTCAGCTTGACACTTTCTCAGTTGCTTTCTTTTCTGCAGCATTGCAGATGGGGACAGTTTCCTGCCCTGGGAAATGAACGGCTTTTGATGCCACATGAAGAACACAGGTGTCTGGGTCCTTTACTTCGCTCTTTCTTTGCTGTCTTTGATTCCCTGTGGTCCAGCAGGAGATGTGGTTGCTAAGCACCCTTTGGTCTTCTGCATCCATCTCATGGGACAAGGTGGTGGTGGGTTTGGTAAGGATGTGTAATCGCAGATTCAGAAATAGAGGGGCAATTTTCCAGGCTGACTGACCATTTATTGAATCACATCAAGTCCCTCATTCAGGCAAAATTTCAGCTCAGGATAGCAAGATTTTGCATAATTAGATTTCACCATGTCCTATTTACCTTTAAGGGATAGACTCTGCAATGGTGTGAGCTTACAAGGGAGATTCTGGGAGTTTCAAGGCATTCAGTGCTGCTTTCTTAAAAAGCTGTGAAAGCTCGGCAGAGTTTACATCAAACTTACCTCCAGGAAAATAAAAAATGCAGACTGTAAGAGCTAAGCAGTTAAACAGGTGGAAAGAATCTAGGGCATGTTCATGTAGAAGCTTTGCAAATCCTGGTTAGAAAATCTCAGTAATATTCTGAGGTAGGTGAAACTGAGACTTCATAGGAAGAAAACATCCCATGTACTGTGGAGGAACTGTTCCTAGCCAGAAACCTTGAGCAGAGGGGATCAAGTACAGTGTTCCTTTCAGAGAAAGAAGAAATTGCTGCTGAAAGCAAAGATATCAACAGTGTGTCTATGAATTGCTGTTCCTTCATGCTAATAACTTTGAACAAAGAGAAATTTCACCAGCAAGTGGCACTTTTTCCAGACCTCTGCTGTCAGGCAGGAAGCTCATTACAGATTTGAGTTGTTTGAGATCTCAAACTTGAGTCATTCAGAAGACCTAATGGCCTTCCTGACAGATTTTTTAAATGACAAAATTCAAATCTTCTTGCTATCGGCTGTAACTTCAGGTATGTCAAAATTTCATTAACTGTTTCTTCAGGCTTTTTATGTGAGTTAGCACACTCTGAGATGGGAACATTATCCCAAAGCCTTCATTCTCAAGAACTGACACCTTTCTTTAGCAAAAGAAGAGGATGCAAAGCTGGGAATGTGATGAGCCCTATGGTTAGGGGACAATTTCTGTCCTGGTTTAGGTAGTGTTTGATGGTTGCATTGTGCTCCTTAATTGTTTACAGGTGGACAGTAAATGTACAGTTTTCTGTTTGTTGAGTGTAGGAGCTCTGAGATCAGGACAAAATTATTTCATCTTCTTGAAGTTTTCTTTTATATATGATAATGACCTTTTCACGTCATACAAAACCAAAAATCATCATACATGACCAAAAATCTGTGATGTATTTCCTTTTCCTCAAGTGATGACAGTCACTGAACCAGCCTTGTGTTGAGTATAGCACAGCACTGAGAATCAGCATGCAATGACATTGCTTGGTTTGCTAGTTCAATAGCAATTCTGGTTGAGGCCCTTAGAAGGTCTCCACCTTTTTTCTCATGTCCTTACTGTCCAACAGTAATGTATCTGTACCATTTCCATGATTAGGAAGGCTCTACTAAGGTAGAGCCAAACTTCTTTAGACAACAAGATAATGAAGGCTCCTGTGTAGCATTTGTACTACACTGTACCTGAGCATTTGTTCAAGCCATCATGAAAAAGGCTATTTGTCTAACTTGAAGAAAACAGTGAAAAGATGCTCTTTGCATTTCAGGTGGATTCTAAAGTTGTTAAAAATATTTTCTGACCTCCCAAAAATGGAAGAATTCTTTTGCATTGTAATGAGCCTTCAAGCCAAGCAGCAGAGGAAGTGGGGAGATATGGCTTGAGCTGTCATGAAGGAATCCAATTCCGTTTAAACCTCTAGATGACCCATTTATTGGAACTGGTTTCCCAAAGAGTGGGCTTTTTCTGAATTACACAAAAAGATATCCCCTAGCTTACACCTTCACTTCCAAAAAGAGTCTGGAAAGATCCTGTTTTCCAAAAGTACTGAAGGAAGCACTGTGTGCTTTGGCCCTATACCTGATTTTATACTCTAGGAATGTTTTAAACTCCTCACAGACATTTTGTATTCATGGACTGTGAGTTTCATGTGATACAGCTCTGGGTGAATATTGATTTTGTACCGTGCTCCGCAAAGTTGCACTTGTGCACTATGGAAAGGAAAAGCCCTGGATTAAAGCTGCCATAAGAAAATTCAGTGATGCAACTCATGTGTGTGAACTTGTGTAGATTATGGCCATGCTTTATCTCCTGGATTAAAGCCTTCTTCCTTGGCTTGAGAGCTGGCTGCACAGGGACACACAGAGCATGTGGGAATGCACACTCACTGCCAACTCGTTTTGTTGCTGTCTCACCACAGTTCATTCTGCCTTTCACACACGAGACTGGCTGAGTGTAGGAAAAATCACCTGGCAAGGGAAGGGAAATCTAACCCAACATGAAGACTTAGATGCTTCCTTGGAGCATACCAAGGAAGCTGTCCAAGGCTGCCCTCTAATTTTGGATCTTGGCGTGCAATGACACATCTCATTCCTGGCAAGTGAAGAAGGTCTCCTTAGGTCTAGGTGTTAGTGGCATGAGACTGAATACATTGGGTTTCTGTTTCCATTCATCTGGAGATGTGGATGAAAATCTGAAACAACACCTGCTGACTGTCAAATCTGAATGAAGTTGCTGGGGGCGGAAAAGAAGTGGGGAGAAGAAATCTACTGCTGGTTTTGCCCATGTTTTATCTTTGGCACTCATCTATTTGGTAAAATCATCAGCTGTCTGGAGATCTGCCTGTTGCTTAGCAGCAGAACTGCTCTCTTGATGCTCTGGAGGACTTTATCTGGGGACATGACAGAGGAAAGGACTGGTCCATTATTGCTCTCAAACAGTGGATTTCTGTTTTTCTTTATCCATGACTTAGAATAGCAAGTAATTTACAGAGAAAATACCTTGTTCCTCAGTAAGTCAGTTTAAGGATATATAGAAAGACTCTTGATGTCTTATTTAGTACTTTATGTGCTGTATGTACTTTAGAACTCTTATTAATTCTCTAGTACTCATGAATTTTTGTTATTTACAAAATTTATCTGGGTCTTCTTGCTGCCAATGCTATCATGGGTGAATGTTTGCTGATTGAATAAGACGTATGTGTTGTTCTGGTTTATTGATAGCACTGTGAATCAATAGCTGTCAGTGGTTGGTAGATAATTTGTGCCTTGCATTATTGCTTGGGAGAGGGAGGAGACATGTTCAGGAAATCAGAGAACACAGTAAGTAAGTAGGCATGTGGGTATTTGTTTTGTTCTGCATTGGCATCCAGCTAAACCAGAGGTAAAACTTCATGGTTTTTGGCACAGCACTGGGTATAGCATGAGGATGGCACAGGAGAAGTCCAGAGGTGCACACTGCCTCTCAGTGCAGTGCTCAGAAGCCACTCCTGCTGTTGTCCTGTTCCTGAGCGTACCAGAACTGACATGTACACTTCATTGTTTGTAAATCCCTTTCTGCCTCTGTGCAGCCGTGGTCTGCCAAGCCCCATTTCGGAAGGCTTGCATGCTTTCACGCAGCACAGCTGCATCCAGAGGGGCAGCAGCTGAAGGAGCTCATGTTTGAGCAGGTGATGTACAGTGAATAGTTTGGAGAAGACACATGGCAGCATGGGAATGGACAGGAACAGAAATCCAGCCTATGCACAAGCAGCCAACTCCTTATTGGAATGATGTCCTGGGAGCTCTACTCTGCTCTATTGTCTCCTTTTGGAAAACCTCATCCAACTTCATCCAATTGTCCAGTCCAGTGCAGCTGCTGTGCTTTCTGCCTTCAAATTCCTCTCGGCTGATCTCAATATGAGAGATGCTCTCGCATAAGGTGCCCAGAGCTAAACCTGCAGAATGCACCACTGCTCTGAGCCACCACTGACTCCTGCTGGCGCTGAGCATATGCTGGCCCATGGTGTTTTCCTGCAGCTCAGCTTCCTCTTGCTGCAGTTTGGTTCCAGAAAAATTAGGAAATTCAGTGACAGAATCACGGCATCATTAAGGTTGGAAAAAATCCCTAAGCTCATTGAGTCCAGCCATCAATCTAACAGTACCCTGTTGCACATCTTAACTGGGGAGGTTGTCAACCACATTTACCTCAGGGACCAAAGGTTGCAGAGAGCCCTGGCCTAGGCCCAGCCTCTCTTCTGCACTGCAGTCCTGTCGCAAGCAGCCAAAATCTGCCTATCAGGTTCCCTGCTGTCTCTCATCCCTGTTTCCTATCTGCTCTCTTCATGTGATGTTCTTCGCTCAGAGCAGAGCTTTACAGGCTGCCTCTGAGACCACTAATCCAGGAGCCAGGGCCAGCTCTGTGCTCCAATTCACGCTGGTCCCAATGTACCTCCTGTTGCCATTCCTAAGAAGAGGAATGGCAGCCTTCTTTCTTCCACTTGACTTTTTAAATGCATGAGCCAATGTCATAATTTTTTTGGCTCTGATGGCCAGAGCACACCTTCATGTTGGCCCTGGCGCAGCAGAGCAAATAAATGGGGGATGATTTCAGACCTGGAATGCAGCAAACAGGGTGGATGGACATCGACTTTCTTACCCAGTTACTCTGGGATGTGTCGGCACCTGTTCAAGCAAGTTCTTGCTCAACCTGGACATTCCTATATACTTCTGTAATGTTAGTGGGTAATGTTATGCAGCACCAAGAATAAATTCGAGGGCCAAGTGATTCCTGTGTTGTTCTGGCACTAGATCTGACTGATGGCGCCCGTTTGAGTCGAGTCTGTTGCTATGCACCAAAGCTCACCTCTTCCAACTGGCACAGTGAGATCTGGCTGCGTTTCGTCTGCTTTACACCTCATCAGCAGTGAGGATGATGCTGGAACCAATTTAGGTGGTGATGTGGTAGACAGTGCGTGAGGCAGAGCAGGATGTTGGGAGTGGCTCCGCATCTGTCTCCCATCACGGGGTCTGGCTGGGATTTTTTGTCTGGCTGTGGGAAGAGCAAATCTTAGTGAGCGAGGAGCACATGTGCCCGCAGCGCACAGTTCTGCCTGGGATTGCAGCTGGGGAGGGAGCAGCCTTTAATAAGCAAGGTTATGGCATTAGTTTGGGTGTTGCAAGAGCTGAGCTCCTCTGTAAGGTCTGTGTCACTCACTTGTGAGATCTGGATCTGTTTTTTCAACCCAGCAGAGCCTTAAACTCTTCTGCAGTTGTTAAAATGCACAAAAATGGTCCTAATCGGGTGTGGTGCAGCTCAGCCTTTGTAAAGAAACGTGAGGCTGGTTTATCAGTGAAAGGAGCCTTAGAAAATTCAAAGCATTGTTCTAACCCGCATTCATTGAGTAGTTGAGGTTGGAAGGGACCTCTGGGGGTCACCTGTCCAATCCCTCACATTGAAAGCAGAGTAATGCTTCTTGTACTGCTGGCTTCTTTACTGGTTGTGCAAGGCTAAGTAAATTTTGAATTTTTAAATACTGTTTCCTTGCAAAATTCCTTCAATTGTTTGTCTGGCCTGCATATCTTCTGAGTTTGAGAGAGCTGTTTGGGCTAAATGGTGCCAAAATGTGGAATGGAGACTTTGCTCACTCTCTGCTCCATGGACAAATGCCTGGAAAACAGTCTGATTCACAGCAGATTTCAAGCCTATGGATCCTCAGAGGGACCCTCTGTTTTTATCTGAGGGCTCTGGTGCATAAGGGAGATCACACTGCACGCACAGAAATGTTTGAGTCGTGCACGGGCCTGTTCCAAAACTAGAGCAGACGCCACCCATTTGCTTTTGCCATGAGACTCTGGGCTATCAGCAGCCCTTGGCTGAACACATGGATGCTGAGTGGCTCCACCGTCCCAGGAGGGAGGGCAGGAGTGGGCAGCTGGAGGAGGGAACATCAACAGCCAGAAGTCTGCTCACCACAACTGCATCTCCAGCACAACTGCGAAGCCTTAGCTTGCAACAGGAGCTGCTGAAGAGCGCACTTGGTTTGAGCGGGTTGGGGCAGGGCTTAACCCTCCTCTTCATATCTGTGTTCCCTGGGTTTTGGAAACTTTCCTTCAAACCACAGCCCTCTTAGAAGCTCTCAGACATTCCTTCACCCCTGGTTTAAATAATAATGCAACTTTTTTTGGTAGTTATCTGTCTCCTGCCCAACACCTCATCAAGAGGGCACAGAGCTTATGTCTGCCTCACGTGGGCAGGCATCCTTTTCCATTTTCTTGCAATGTACAAAAGGCTAACAGAAGAAAGCTGGTTGCTATCTGTGCCACTGCTTAATCCTCAGTCTCCAATTCCTGCTATCAGCACTATCAGGGAGACTTTTCTCTCTGCCACCATGTTGCAGAACACCAGATAACATAATCCTAAATCCCAGGTACAATTTTGACCCTTCCACCGTGCAGCTTTATTTTTGAAAGCAAAGTCTCTTGCATCAGATGAATCACGGCTGGTAATATTCTCCTTCAGTCTGTGTTGCCTTAGCATCAAACCAGGCCCCATGTGCTTTCTGCTGTCTTATTTTCTGAAACTATTTTCAGTTTTCATTTGAAAATATCTTTTAATGTGGCCTTGCACGAACGACTTTCTGGGAAGAGGAATCAAAAAAATTCCATGATCCGTCTTCCCTTCATGAAAAGCTTTGATTTATGGCTAAGAAGAATTATTCTTGCTGCCCATAAAGTAATTTTTCCAGCATGTTGGCTACAGACCGGGTAAGATTACTTCCAAATCCAGATAGCTGTGGATTTATCAAGCAATCTAAAATTCACATACACATGCACATATGTTTAAAAATATCCAGTGGGGCATTTTCTTTTTCTGTTACATAGAACAGATTCAATCAAATTCATTAAGTTGCCTTGGTTTATTACCAGTGGAGTTAAGACTGGGCTGTGGTCCAGGGACTGCATCTGTGCAGGTATTATTACCATGATCACCTGCACTTGTCATAGACCAGATTTTTTCTCTGTGTACTAATTACAACCATAATGTGTGCTTTAGTTGCAAACAATAATGTCTTATAGGAACATACTTTCATTCTTAACTGCATTACAGTAAAAGCACATGATTCATGATGGCATTTTTTGGAAAATCCCAAGCGTTTGGAGTCTAAGTAGTATGGGAAGTTATGATGAGCCAACCTCCAAATTCCCGTCGGTGCTCATGATACGCCTGTTCAGGGAAACACAGTGGGTGAACTTTGTAGATTAATGCACTAAGCAGAAAGGATATGTGGAGACCTTTTTCCAGGCAATGACCAGCTACAGAACTGGGTTTTCATGGAAGCAGCTGCCACCCTGCCATCTCCAGCCATGCTTGGCATTCACAAGAAATATTTGCTCTTATGTGGATGTGTGTTAAAACCTTTTGCCGACATCCTTATGGTGTGTTTAATTCTGCTTTAAGATTAGGAAACTATTATTTTTGTCCAAACATCAAGTTATCACACCCACTTGACAGTGTGACTGCAGAGGCAGGAGCTGGAGGAAAACCCTGACACATTGCAGACTGGGGATTAAGAATCTTGCAAGCATGCTGTCTTCTCTGAACCTCACTGGTCCCAGGCTACTGCTCCTTAAACGAGTTCATGCCACCTGTGCCTGTGCCACTGGCACACTGGTGGCTACAAGGATCTCAGCAAATCCAGGCTACCGTGGTTAATCCTGGAGGTGCCAACGGCACTTCCAGTGCAGGTCCTGACCTCTTCTACTGTACGAAGAAGAAGGGCAAACCATCTATGCAGCCTTTCCTAAATTATCTTGGCCTGCTGTGCAGAAGAGTTTGACCTGTAAATTAGAAAGCCAGTGAGATGAAAAACCTGTCTCCATATTCCTTAATGTGACCACATGCTGCTAATGGGATGGTGGTGTCCCACACACACTGTGGTGTCTAAAGACATCTCCTGCTCCTGTATCTCCCCAGAGTCAGTGGCTGCTGGAAACCCTCCCTAAGCCCTGAGCCAGTTCCATAAAATGGGAGCAAAATTTGGCTGCTTTAGAAAAGCCCCCCCAAATGGCTTCTGCACCCCTAGAATCTCACCTTCTTAACATGAAATGCTTACTCACATGGTTTGAAGATCTCTTCACAGCCAAGTCAAATAAAGCACCAGAACTGTAGCAACAATTTTCTGAACTTGTTTGCAAAATTTCTTATTTCAGGCACCTGACTTGGTGTGGTCCTCTGGCATCTACAAGCTGTGCTGTGGTCCTGTTGACATGTGCCAGGTTGCTGACATGAAGACCCTTAAAACTTTCCAGTGACTGGAAGATCTCACTGCCTTCTTCTCTTTGTAAAAAGAGTTTGTTACTAAATGCATAATACATGATTATAAAACGTCACATCTTCTCATTTGGGTCTTTCAGGGTGGAACAAGCCACACACAGCAGTGTCTCTTTGGGGCTTCATACTGAAATGTTATTTTTTTTTCCCTATAGTAACAGGAGAGGAATAGGCAGTGACAACTGATGGAAGAGGAATTTGAGCATCTGGAACAGGGTAAAATCTAAGAAAACAGTGAACTCTGCTAGATTTTCTCCCTGCCCTGGATTCTGAATAGTTTTTCCATCCCACAAAAGTGCTCATGGAAGGGAGATGCTTTTCTCCCTGTTTAACTGTAACAAAAAGCATGCTGTGAATCAAAGGTGCTTCCAAGAGCATCTGGAAATATTTCTCACCCCAAGCAGAGACTGGTGATGCCTGCTGTGAATGCTTTGCAGCATCCCCCCCACCCCAAAAAAATAAAAGTGTGTGAAAGAAAACTCAGCTACTCAGCTAGGACATTTTCAGGGGTGTGGGGCAGCAGGAGGAAGAAACAAGGGCTGGATGTTGGTCAGCAGCTGGTACCCCATGGTGTACCAGTGTACTGTGAATGCAGTGCCTCTGGTCCTGGGCAGCAGCTTAACTCTGTGATATAGAGTTTGCTTCCAGATGTCCTGGTGCCTTTTCCAGTGAGAACAACGTGGTTAAGAGCAAAGCTTGGTTTGTGGAACCCCTTGATTCCCACCTGGGTGTCAATGTGCTCATTGGCAGTGGGTGGGGGGATCCCAGGTTCATAGTTACTGTCGAGTCCAATTGCTGGGTCACATTTCTGTGATGCTCTTTTGTTGGCAATACCTGACTGTGGCCATTTCACAGAGTGGAAAACATCCTAAAGCAATGGAGAGGATCACTTTGGTGTGTCTGGTACATGGTGTCACCTCCTTCTATATCCAAACCATCTCTGGTACAGGCAAGTGCCCCTTTGAACTGAAGATGCAGTGAATCCTGGGACTGTGTTGCTTCTCCCAGGGAGGTCAAGAGGGGTCCTAATCTCTCACTTGACCCTCTCTTATTTTAAGGGAGGGGAAGGCTTTACAGCCAGTGTGAAACTGTGAGTTTGCTGTTCAGTTGACATGCTCTGACACATATTTCCTATGTGATCTCGGCCAGGTATTTGATCTCTCAGTGTTTCAGTTTCCCATGAAAATATTAAGACTTCCCTTACTTTGAGGTTGTGTTCCTTACTGTTAGAGAGGGGCTGGAGATCACAGGAGAGACGGACACTACATGGCTTGGCTCCTACGTGCGCTATAAACAGCTTTCAGCAAGATGCCTCGCCCTTTCTTCTCTGCTCCTCACTGGTGAGGCCCTCTGTGTAGCCAGTTCTGCCTGCAATGGGTTTCTGAGAGCTGGTAGATATGGGATTCTAGTGATGCCAGTTTGCCAGACCAAGGTAGCCATCAGAGGACACATAACTTTGACTGCAGGTTCACCAGTGGGTCACAAATCCCATCTGAGGGCATGGTTAATTCACCCCAGCTGCCAGTACTGCCTGGTGCTCCAATTCTTCCACCTGCTGTCCCTCTAACCAGGGCTGGTTGGGTCTATTGCTCTGTCATGGACAGTGTCAGGTAATGAACACAGAGGGGTTTTTTATGACTCATTATGTAAAGAAAGCCTGAGATTTTCTGAGCCAAAAGCAGAACAGCTTCTGCAATTAAATGGATACTGTTCTGCACAGGCTGTTCACTTTTACTGTTTTCCTAGTGGTAAACTCCCAGCAAAAGCCTTGAAGGGTGGTACGTGGGGAATAGATAAAGACATGATTTGGCTGAGAAGAAAGTCAGAAATTTTTCTCATGCATGTGTTTGGCTGTGGAGATGTATTTATTATCAGTTTCATATAATTTTATATTTTCTAATGTATTTCAGAGATATGGTATGGTATAAAAATATGGACTCTCACGACAGTGTTATAAATGATTGGAAATTACCAGCTGGGAAGTTTGTCTCCTGCAATATATAACACAATGGAAGCATGTTGTATTAAAAAAACTCAACCTTATATTTAAAAAATAAAATAATAAAGAAGAAATGCTTGTCATAAGCAATCTATTAACCAGGAATATTCTGGATGCAAAGTGAAGATTTACAAACCCTGCAGTGTGTGCAGAGGAAATGGATGAAAACACGAGCCACTGGTTGGCGTTAAACTGCAGTGGCATTCCTGCAGCTCTCTGCATCCAAGCCATATGTACAGCATGGATTGCTTCCAGCAGGGGATCCAGTAGTGCTGCCCTCCTTCTTTCCAAAACTTGGGAAGACTGCACTTCCCTGGTGGGGTTTGCATGGGTACAGGACAGATGTTTGCTAGGCAGCAATTGGCCTTGCTAAGCTTTGGACGTGATTCTGGACCTCTTCTTTTTCTCTTCCCCCTCAGAGAAAGGAAATAAATAACTTTAATTCAGCTGAGGATGCGAAGAGCTGCTGTTCATCATGGAAGGAGATGTTTGCGTTTTTTGTGAAGGCAACTAGATTTTTGAATAACATGTATTTCAAGATAATTGTGCATCCATGGGAATTCAGTTTCTGGTTTTGTGCCAAATAACCAGACATCTGTCAATTGATATAAAACTGGATGTATTTGACTTAATAAGTAGCAGGCTGTTGTTGTTAGGACCTGCCACCCAGAGAAGCCGTGGCAAATGCTATGCATTTAGCTGTTGATGACTGTTGATCCATGTGCCAATAGCAATATTGAGGCTAACAAAACTGGCTCATAGGAAGATGAAAAAAATCCCCAGACTTTCATCCCAGGTTTGGAAACAAGCAGTATCTACCATTCTCACGTTAGCCAACACACAGAGGGACATGGACTGAGAGTGTAAAGGGCCAGAAGTGATGAAAAACATACTTCATATTGCATTTCTGTGAAAAATTGCCTCCAGGAGTGTGGTGATGGGAGAAATAGGCCCACTGACCTGATCAGTGAAGGCTCATATGAGTAGCAGCCAGGGGCTTGGCTGGGGCAGGGATATAAACCTGCTTGTCTTGGCCTGAACAGATCAGTGCTTGTGGATTCCATTCACAAAAGGAGGAATACCTCATATTTTAATGCAATGGGTAGCCTGATGTAGGAGTCCTTCTATTTTATGGCATCCTTGAACTATCTGTTTTTTCTAGTCTCTAACCATCTGGTAGTCATTAATATCCCCTTGGAAAGCCAGGAATTTCTTTTCCCCCCAAAGACACATAACTTTCCATGCTTCCTTGACTCTTCATGGAGCCTCTAAGAAAATGTCTCCCAGCTACTTGCTAAAAAACTGTTTTCATGGAATAGATTTACTGCTGAAGAATGTTTTGAGCTTTTCCTTACATGCAGGCATCTTCCGAGGCCACGTTCCCAGTCTGTTCCCTTGGGTGGGACAAGCACGCATAGCCAAGGAGGTGTCGGTGAGGGAGAGACTCATGGCAGCCAAAGGCAACCACCATCTGAGCTCAGCCTCACCTCCTTCATAGCCAGTGAAGAGAAACAGTGAATTCTGGAGTGTGAAGCATCTGCCCTAATGTAGCCATCTGTCTTGGGATGAGACAGATCACAGCCCTATTGCTCTGGATATGGGACTGTAATGGGAGGATATCACAATTAATGGGATGGATGGCCATACTTTGGAGTCTAATGGTGGACAGGATGGACACCTCCTTTGATCACTTGTGTTGGAGGAGAAGCTGCTTCTACTGTATGTGACAGGTCTGAAAAGGATCACTGACAGCTTTGGCTTCAAGTGTGCATGAAAATCTATCAGTTCTCCTGGATGGATGGTGGCACGGTGACCTCAAGGCTGGAACAAAATCCTGAAGCAAAATAAATACCTAAAAATGGGCAGAGATGTATTTATGGGGCTGAGAGTGGATTCACTCAGTCCTTTTTGAATATACTAAAAATAAGCACAAACACTAATGGCCTCTTTAATGGTTAGAAAGACATTAATCTTAATGGACTTCTCCCCTCGCTATCCACTCTCTGCCTGAAATGCGTGTGGTGTCATTGGCCAAAGTCAGACAATATCACCCCAGCTAATTCTGTCTGAGTGAGTTAATGAGCAACACAGGCACTCCTCTAGGGACTTCAGGTGGCACTGCTGTAAAATATTTAGTGAGATAAGGACCGATGCTGTTTCAAAATAGTCCAAAGAAACACATCAAATCTAATTTTTGAAATGGTAGGACTATGTCCTCTGCATACTGCTGTATTTTCTGTCCCTGCTTTTTTTACAGAAGTAGCCAGGGAGCAGGGCAGGGTGGAGTGGGGGAAAAGGGGAAAGGGAAAAAAACCACTAAAGGAAAATGTGGGAGAATTTGATGTATCTATTTAAACCTCTATTTTTTCTATTTCAGCTCCTTTTTGTTTATTTTTTTCGGGAGATGGAAAATTTTGCTCTTGCAATTTATAATCTTGCAGTATCACCTTTACATAAAACTGGGGAAGGTGGAGAGAAGATGGGGAATGCATTTCTGGTAATATCCAGCTGCTTTTGTTAGATCACGGACTAATTCCCAATCTTTGTATTCCGCAGCCTTATTTACATTACATTATCATTTCATTTATGGGCCTCTCGGAGTTCTCAGTCACTTTGGGGAGCTCTCTAAATTTGCCTTTCATCACGTATTAATGAAGTGTTAATAGCTCACCCAAGCCATTTTTGAGCAAACACCATGTGAGGTGTTTGTGTTGTGCAAAGAGCCTGTGTGCTTTGCTAATACATGACCGGTGGGGACAAGGCATCTGCCACCTCCCTGACAGTTTCTTCTTCCTCTGCTTGCTTTGCTTGCACATGACATCCCAGCCCTTCAGAGGCCAGCATGGACCTCTGCACAAAACTGAACTCCTGAAGTTCTGTGCACTACGTCTGGTGACAGAGGACAGGAGAATGAGGGAAAGTCACTGAAAACCGGGCACTTTCTGGAGGCCAGTCCAAGGCAGGAGATTTGCTGGATGTGTGCACATCTGGCAGCTGGTTTGCTCCAGGAATAAGGCAGAGCAAGGGGAGAGGCAAGGGTGGTCAGTGACCTGTTGCTGCCCAGATTGGTAGGACAGGAGGTCTGAGCCTGGGCCATGCTCCCCAGTGCACTCAGGGATTTGGGGTTTTGACTTGCCTGTTGCTGCCTGTGCTTTAGCAGTTAATTCTGTCAGTGTTTGTGTCTGGTTATTGATTTCTGGTGAGTTCTTCCATCCAAACAAGAAAATCTTTTTTTTTTTTTTTTTTTTTTTTTTTAATGAGCTGGGTAAAAAACTGAAAATCATGAGCAACTTAATTCTTCTTTGCTATTTTTTTTTATTTTTCCAAAACGAGCAAGTTGCAAATGCAGAGAGGGAAAATCCAACCCTTTTTTGTTTTTGCCAATCCCTGCTATGAGGGAGTGTTTCATCAACTTTTTTCCTTAGGTAGTCAGGAACCACACATTTTCCATATTCCCTTCTGTGTTGTCTCTTTGTGCATTTTCTTACCTTCCCTTTTTTTGACTTTAGCTGCTGCTGGACACCTTGCACCCTGAGCTGGCAGCATTCAGACTGCTGCTCCTGAAATACAGAGAGGAATAAATCTGATACTCTGGGGGATGTTCTCCTGGGCATCATGCTAAGCTCTTGCAGGATCAGACTGCTGCATTCATGCAAGTTAGAGGAAAAGGCACAGTGATGTATTTTAAATACACTTTTGGGAAGAGCTTATTGACAGGTCCTTAATAAATGCTAAATAAATGCATATTTCAGACATCATTGCTGTGTGAGAGAGGGGGTGATAAGCCTTCTGAAGAAGGTTTTCCTGTCTCAAAACAAGCCTTCCTGAGGCATCCTCAGCATGCCCTGGCTGCCAAGGCAGCAGGGAGCTGTGGTGGGGATAATGCAGGCTCTGGTTGTGTGTAATGGGCCCTGATCCCTTGGAAGGTCATGGGGAAACATCACTTTCTACACGATCAGACCTCGTTACTAACTCAGCGTTCCCATTAGTCAGGGGTGGCATTTGCAGCCCCCTCCAAAGGACAGGGCTGTGTTTCTCGCAGCCTTTGCAGCCTGGACCCTGCTGTGTTGCAGGATCCATCACAAAGCCCAGCTGTAGGGAGGCTGTGGCTTTTAAACATATTCAAGAAGCACGGTGCCTCCTTTTTTTAAATACACCTCCCATTAATTCTCTAGGATATGTGATAAGATGCAACCCTCTTACCACTGACCTTTTAATAACAATAAAATCACTCAGTGGTGCACTTTATTTTGATTTATCATTGCACAACATAAAGGGATTATATATCAAAGGAGGCACTAAAATGATAAGACTAATAAGAAGAGACCAGAGGAAGATGGGGAATAACTGGAAGAAGTTTCATTGGTATTTTCAGTCAAAAGAGATAGGAAACTATGGCTTATCTTGAATAGCCTTGGGAATGATTTTTTTCTCCTTTCCAACTGCTAAAAATGCATAGATCATGTCAAAATAAACTCATATTCAAAAAAATATAGAGGCTATGTAGAATTTATCTCCAATAATTGGACTACTGCACATTTTTTTGCAGGCTTCAGCTATGTTGTTTTTTGGATATAAATTATTTTCAAAAAAGGAGATTTATCCATAGCCTCCATATCTATTTTGATTTTATTTCCTTTTTATTATCAGGGCAGTTTGATCCATTGGCAGAGCAAATATCAAAAGTTAGTCTGACAAACACCTCAAGATTTTCTTTCAAGAAAAGAAGATGTTAAAGGGAAATGATTGCTCTAAACCTCTTATTTTATCCCCCTTACATGCAAGCTGAGAGGTAACAGCCATGGTGTTTGGAGCAAGAACACGTTTGTCAAAGTGACATGTAGGACAACCAAAATGCTTTGTGAGTTTGAATTATTTTTGAATAGATTCAGTAAGAATTTCCAGGAAAACTTTGGGAATATCAAAACATGATTTTTTTTTCCTTTATGGATTGTTGAAAGAGAGTGATTTTACATATTTAAGTGATATTTAAAAAAAAAAATCTTTATTCTATAACAGCCTTTTCCTTACAAAGATTTACTTGTGGTAAAAGAATAAAAATTTTTAAAACATGCCCAAATTATTCTGTACAGAGCTAAAGGTTTTGTGTGAACTTCTTACCATTGTTCATCCAAAAAGTCCAAACCCTTCCTCACAGTTCTACCTGACTTCCTTTCTCCTCTGCTTTTTGTAGCAGAGCAGCAACTGCACCAGGAAAGGGCTGAAGACAGGAGGCTAAAATTCAGCTCATCAGTGTAGACACGGAGGTCGCCTCGCCCAGCCTCTTTCTTCTGCTGTAAGCCCTAGAAATTACCAACCATTAACATTTCATCAGTCCAGGGATTTGGATGGCAGCTGGCACAGGAGCTGTCTAAAAGCAATACAGGCTGTGCTGCAAAAGCCTTTCTGAGGGTGTTTTAGGTGCAGCTGCTGTGGTTATGGCAAGTGCTGGTTGTGGCTTTCAGGCCACATAGCCTGACCAGCCCACTAATGTCCCAACTGGACTCCACTCCACTGTGTGCCTAGAGAGGCCTAAATCCACTGCAGGCTGCCAAAAGAAGGGAAACAAGCAGGAATGAGTCTGAAAACACAATGAAGGAGGTCTTACAAGAAAAGAAAAGAAATACATAATTCTAAATATAGGGTTGGCATGCTGTTTAGTGAGATTTCTCCTGTCTTTGAGAAATCCACAGACGGGTGTAAAATGAGAGTTAATGGGACACTGGAAGGTTACAGAGGGGAAGGGGGTAGGCAGCAGCCAGAACTGAAGAAAAGAAAAAGGGAGAAGTGAGATACAAGTGTCTGAGCAAGTACAAGTGGGGCTCTGATGCTTATTGCAGTCCCAGCTGAAACTTCAGCCCATTCCTGAATGAGAACCTTTATGAATGACATTTTTGAGTTTGCAATTTCATCCTGTTGGCTTTTTAGGAGCTGAGTTCCTCACAGCGTGTTTCCTGCTAGGATGCTGGGAAGCATTTAGTTTTTTATTCCAGGAGTGGAAAATAAAAGATGAAGAGGAAAAACCTGAATTCAAAATGTTGAAATCCATCAAGTTCAGCTGACTTAATTTTAGTGTAGAGCCAGTTCATTCACTTTCCTGAGGGTGCTGGTCTCGTGGACAGGGAGATGGCCAAAAGACTCAAGCAGACACCAGCCCACGTAAGACCTCAATCACTTGTTCTCTGCTGGGTGTACAGGAGTGTGTGCAGTGGGTTCTTCTTTTACATGTTTGAGCTAGAAAACTAAATTTAGTAGGAACAATTTTGCCATCTCTAAGTAGTTTTATGTTGCAAAGTGTAAAAACAGGACTGCTTTTTATGTTTTCCCAAGGGTTTTCATGGAAGTCTCTGCCTTTCTCTGCTTGATCATAGAAAATATTGCAAACATCCTTGGACCCAGATCACTCTCCTGCACAGGTTCAAGGCCAGAGCCAGAGCTTGTGCTAGCACAGATGGCATTGTTAGACATGTGAGGGGAATGTAGGGAAAAAAAGAAAAGACAAGCAGAAAAGTGCATTTCAAGAGTCGTCATCCCTCCAACTTTGAAGTGCCAGGGCATGTTTGCTGCAGTCATTTCTCAAGGTCCCCACAGAATTGCTGAGAGGAAGAAAGCTGTGTTTAGAAAAGCTGCCAGATGACAAGACCCGGGGATGTAGGGCATGGAGCAATCACACGGTGCTTTGCTTGCTCAAAGTGCACCTGCAGGGAGGAGAGCAGGGATGGGAGTGTGTCTTTGTGACAATGAGGGGGAGAGCAGGAAGGGATGGAGAATCTCCTAAATGCATATAAATAATGAAAATCCATGTTGAGGCTGCTCCTTTGAAAAAGCCACACTTATTTCTATATGCACAGATATTTCTATGTGAATATGTAGCTCCCTTTCAGCTGTGGGCTGTGAGCAACACCTTGTGTCTGTGTGCTGTGTAGGTGTGAAACCCTGAGCTTCCCAAAGCCAAGGGCATGCAGGACACCTCTCTTGGAGCTGCCCTGTCAAATGCTGGAGGTGGGTTTTTCTGGTGTGACAGCCAGAGGCAAGCGAGCGCTGGGGAGGGTCTGGAGGAGAGGCAGAGCAATGCCATGTACAGTATCCTCTTGCCCCAGCTATTTGCCCAAAAGCAGAGCTGACCCGAGCTGTACAGAAGAGGACTCTAGATTTAGTGCAGCACATGTCCAAAATGACAGAGAGAACACTCTAACCTCTTACAGATGCCATTTCATGCTCCTGGACCAAAACCCAGGCATGCTGAGGTCCCCTGAGTAACATGTCCAGTGCAACACTGAATTTTTCTTTATGCTTCTCCTTATCCACCTTGTTTCTGGAACTTCCATCCTTGCTGCTGCTGGCTGGCTGATGGCTCCTTTTCCTGACCCACCACCAGAGCCTGAGTATTATGAACAGCACTCCTGCAATGGCCCAAAACTGTCACTGTTGCAAAGCAGTTTACCAAAAATTCTTCATCAGAAGGCTTGTCAGGCAATGGAAGCAGCTGCCCAGGCAAGTGGTGGAGTCACCATCCCTGAAGGGGTTCAAAAGATGTGAAAATATGGCAGGTGGGGACATGGTTCGGTGGTGGACTTGGCAGTGCTGGGTTAATGATTGGACTCAATGTTCTTAGAGGGCTTTTCCAGCCTAAAAGATTCTGTAATTCTATGATGAGGTCCGGTTGTGTAAAATTCCTGGAGGACATGAGTATCTTCTGGATGGAAAATAACAGCATAGCAATGAGTTAACAGATCTCTCTCATCTCCTGCTCTTGGGGGCAGAAATCAAAGCCATTGCATGATCTCACTGGCTTACAGCATCTCACTGGTGATGTGGCTTTGCTGAACAAACTTGCTATAATCATCTGCCCACTGACTCCTGCCTGAGAAACCCTGGGCTAAAAAAATGTTTTCTGAGCTTTGGGTTAAAAACCTCCACTGTGTCTTGAGAGAGAGACTTGGAGATGCTCAAGCAGACTGAGTAATGGAGCAGATTGAAGTCCAAGCTCAGAGCTGTGTTTTGTCTGTGGTTCTATCTCATTTAATTCAGAGGGTGGGAGATGAGCTGGTTTTAAGCCCAAGCATACTGTGCTGTTAACAGTAAGGATGCGGTACTTACCCTGTTCCTATATTCCTTCCTATCCTTCTGTGAGTAAATCCTGACAAGGAGATGCTGGCTGGGCTTAGGAGGGCTTGTGGTTTTGCAAACACTATCTTGTTTCAGCTGGCTACAGTCAAAGGAGCTCCTTTGCCCTAGAAAATTCTCTGCAAATGATCACCACCTAAAAATGACTGTTTCAAACCAGAACTGCCATGAATGACAAAGGCTGAGCTCAATTTTTTTCAAAAGGATGCATTAACGACCAGATGATTTTTTAAACCAAATCACTCTTTGCAGAAGAGTCTCTGTCTCTGCTCTCAGCAGCAGCTCAACTACCCTGTATCTAAACCCACACCTTTGTGGAGGAGAGCCAAAGGCATTGGGAGCATTTGATTGCAGCCCTGGGCTTTGCCCAGGCTGGAGGTGCAGCAGTGCCCTGTCCATGCTGTGCAGGGCAGGAAGAGAGGGTGCAGCAGCCAGGATCTACCTGCCCCTGCTGTCTCATCACTGCATGGGCACCTACACCTTATCACAACACACACCTGCAGAGCTAAACAGTCCTGGAGGGACCAATACTCACGTGATGTGATGTGCTCTGCTGTGCCAGCCAACCAGTGGCATGATTTTGGCCCTGTGCCTTGTGTCACCCCAAGACAGGCCCTGAGAAGGGACATGAGGTTGGAGCGCTTAATCCTGGAGGGATGACCCACCTGAAGGCACGTTGCTTGTGTTCTACCTGTGTCCAGTTCTCCCAGCCAAATATAATCACCATTCTTTGGTTTCAGTACTTTTCAACTATATATGAGATGTGTTCCACAGCTGAGGCTTTAGTTGTTTCCTGTGGGAATACAGGAGAATTTTTTTCTGTGCTCCCACCTTAAAAGCAAGGAGAGTGTCCTTGCAGTGTTCTGAAAGATAAGCTGGAGTCCTCAGGCTATGGCCCCTGTTAAAGGGGATGTGATAAGTCTGCCCTGGCCTATCGGACTGGCATGGCAAGGTGGCTCTCCAAAAGCACTTGATTTACTATCCACAATATTTTGATTAAAACATCGGTCTAATCTGGCACGGCCACATGAGGCAGACAAAAACCAGGTTTGCCAGCAACTGGAAATGTTGCTCTTTCCTTGGCTACCCTCAGGGATTAGTCCTTGGTCCAGTGCATTTCAATAAAATTTCCAGTGATTTAAGGCAGGATCTTCTCCGATGATAAACTGCAGGTGGCACAGGAAGTGAGGGATGGCAGGTACCAAGGTGGCCGATCACTGTTGCAGGGTGATCTGAATTCCCCGGCTAAGCACAGCCTGGGAAAAGGCACATGAGAAACAGCCTGATGCAAACTAATTCCTCTGACTTGGAGAAAAGCCTGCAGACCAGACCTGTGGGAAACCAGAGGCTCAGGGGAGGACATCAAGGTTGCCATGTAATTATCTCAACAGGCACTTTCTAGGGCAAGAAAGAAGGGGCCAACACCTTCCTTGGAGATAAAATCACTGATGAGCGTTAGGAGCAAGACCTTGCCTTGTGCTCAAGGTAAGTGAAACTGTCCCACTGAAGATAAGGTTGCCAAGCACACCAGAGGATGGAAAAACTAAAATTATCCAGCAGCTGGAAAGTAGACTTTGTGCCATGATGCCAAAGGAGTCCATCCTGCTCAGCATAGCACAGGCAGAACAAAGAGGGGACTTGGTTGGTGTCAAGGGGACATTTACTTTGCAGGATGTCTCGAGGAGCTGCACCAGATCTGGTGGTTGGAAACTGAAGGCTGAGGAACAGGGCCCTGCAAGAAAATTGGTTGGTGGAGAGGATAACATCCCACAAGGAATGGCCAAGAAAGGACAGAAACCTTAGGGAAACCTTACAGGCATCAATATCCACCATCAGCTGGACTCCTCTCACCCTCGCTCAAGACATGCATGCAAAGGGGCCTCAGCTGAATCCTGTGGCTCTGCCTGATTTCAAAGAAGAAGGAGAGGTGCTGTTTATTTCCCTTATCACAGCCATCTACCTCCAGAGGAGAGGGATTCCACACAGCAATGCTGGACTCTTATTCTAAAAGACCCAGTTTCACCTGGTTTTGGAGAGCAACTCCCCACTCCTCCTCCAGTGATTGCTACCCCGTCCTACGCTTTGTCTTCCCATCAGGTTGCCCCCAAGGACCACACAAGAATATTTCCCTTAATGTACGTTTAGCCCTGTTGCCTGAAATTATCCTTGATTTTTTCCTGAAGCATCAGAACAAGCTGCCAGTGGGGCTGGACCAGGCGGTATCAAGAATCACATGAGAGTTTCCCTGGATCACTGTGCAGTGTGCTGCAGCAACTTTTCTTCTCCCTCTGCATGAATGAGGATCAGATGCACAGGTTTCTGCTGGATGGATCACTAAATCTAATGACATGTTCATTTTTTAAATATTTTTTGGAGTGCATAGTGTAGTTTCTCAGTTTACTTACCTTTCCACTGAAATGGGGGCTCCCCCAGTGTCTCAGAGAAGCTCTGAATCCTAAGCATCACTTCCTGGACTGGCAAAGCCTTGGGACACTTGCAATCCCATACCCCAGGTACAGGTGGGGAATGTACCTTTGGGTGCAAATCTGAGGAGTGAGGGGACATTTTGGTCAACTCTTTTGCCAGGTCCATTTCCCATGTAAGGACCAAACAGCTGGGGTGAAGAAATTCAACATCTTCACAGAAAAAACCCCAACCCCACTATTTAAACACAAAATATTCTTTTATTTGTCACTGAAGGCTACACATGGTCATTTCTGTCTGTTTGCCTTTTTTTTTTTTTTTCTAGAAGGTATCTACATCTGCACTTATTTACAGCCTGGTTGTATTTACACAGTCAAGAATACAGTATTAGAAACACAAAGTATTGAGAAAAAAAATTTCTCAAAAAATTAGTTCCAGACTTCAGGAAAATTATTACACAGGGTAATGACAAGAGTCTTCAGTGCTGGGCTTACAGATGCAGCTTTGATACAAAGTCCTCTTCTCAGCTGGAGCTGCATTAGAAGTCCTCTCACAAAATAAACATTTTTCTTTTTAATAGAAAAGTGTGATTCTTTGATTGGTTATTTCAATAACATCTTCAAACTGTCCAAACACTTTAATTTTCTTTTTTGAAAGTTTTATTGTTTGCTTGAACAGTTTCCATCTCTAAGGAGAAAAAAATTATATATATATATATGTATATATATTTCTAGTTAATTTCCATTTGTGGTTTTCTATGCTCCCCAGAAAGCATTGACCTCTGGAATGGGAGTTAACAGCTGAGCTATGTAACACTTGGTCAGGAACACAAAGTTTTATGGTAATTAAAGGAGAGTAGGAAAGAAACACAAAAGATTTCTCTTGGGTGGGCTGGGTTGTTTTTGGTTGGGACAGCAGAGGATGGAAAACTGCCACAGGAAACAGCTCTCAGGACATGCAAAGGCCCTTCATCCAGGAAAGAGAAGGGGGGTCCTGGACAGGGCCCTATGTGCCCCTGTGGTGTCTGTTTGAAGTTTGCTCACAAGTAATTTTATTTAAATATATTCAAGACATGAAAAAAACCTCAACCCCTAAACAAACAAACAAAAAATCAAAAATAAAGCAAACACAAGAAAGCTGTGGGTTTTTTTTTATTTTTACAAAACTCATGAAAATTCTTTGGTGTAACAGGGGACTATTTAGTGATCATAATAAAATGAGTGATTATAATAAAAAGAGGTACTGAAAAACTAGGTTGTTCTGTGGAGGACTGTAGCAACAGGAGCAAAAATGCCCCAGGCCACGCTCACCGTGGGATGGAGGATGCTCCTGGCCACGTGGCAGACAGATTTTATCCCATCAAATGCATCCCTGGCATGGAGGCACAGTGTTCATATTCACCAGGTTTGGCAGTGCCACTGGGGAGAGGAGATAAAGTGAGTAAGGTTTAACAAGCAAAGCTATCTCCCTAGCTCCATTATTAATGTTATAGGCACTCATTGCTCCTCCCCTTTTAAAAAGCAGCCATAGGACTAACCATGATCCCTGGCCCTGGTTACAATTACGTCGAGATTGAATCAAAACAGACTGCTGTGCCGTTACGAGGGGGGCCCTCTCTGTAAATTGTAAAATTGAATTCTAAAATTTCATGTTAAGAGCCTTGTTTTTGCATAATGGATTGCGCTGCCATCCATCACGGTGACACTTACAAGTCACAGCTGAAAAAGTACTTTATTAGATTTTTTTTTTTTTGAACAATTTTGATTTATTCTGGTTACACTGTCTGTATAATAGACTGAGCAGAATCTCATGCCGGTCCCTATGCTCAATAAAGCAACTACAGATATATTACAGATATCCCTCACTGTTCCTAAGTTACGGCTAAATGGTGTCTCAGGGACTGCTCCCAGTCATCTGTGTCTTCTAAATCTGAATCAAGCACCGGGCTCTTAATGACCTTCATCTCATCAGCTCTCGCCTGGTGTTGTTTAGTGTTGCTGGCCCATTTCCACTGTGGCTCTGATCAATAGCTGTGATGACAAAGATATGATGAGCTGCATGATTCCCTCCGGTCACTGCTGCTTAATGATTTTTCCAACTGCCAATCTTCAGTTGAAAGGGAAAAAAATAAAATAAAGATCTCAGAGGAAACAAACGAACAAACGTGGCATTTCTCATGATGACTAATTAGTCTTGCTCCTCTCCCCTTGGGCTGAGTACACAGGATATTTTTCAGCTGCAGAGTCCTCATGGCGCTGCTCATGTTTGGATGCCACACCAAGTAGGTCCCATCACTGTTGTCCCTTCAAATGGAGCATGTTTCAGTACCAGCTCCAGCTACTGAAGACTTGAGCTGTTGCTCCTTACTGCTCTCACGGAGAGATGCAGCCCCTACTCCAGAGCACTGGATTTTCTCCTCTGAGCTGTGAGATTTGGTCAGGATCCTTCTCACCACCCTTTGGACTAGAGATAAGACCAGAGTTCAAAGTAAGTGAAGTTACACCTCTGTATTTTGATGGGGAACTCCTTTTGGTGAGGGCTGAGTCCTCTTTTTGGGAGTCAGAAAAAAAACCTTCTCAAAATCAAACCTTAAAGCACGTGAGACTTACACAGTGACATTTTCCCAAGGAGATGGTCTGCCATGCCTTTGAACGGACCTTTGAAATGGCATCTAGAGCAATTGCTGACATGCTGGATGGAAGGGATGGCATCCAGAGAGACCTTGACAAGCCTGAGTGTGGGCCTGTGTGAACCTCATGAAGTTCAGCTGGGGCAATCCCAAGCACAAAGAAAGGCTGGGCAGAGAATGGATGGAGTGCTGCCCTAGGGAGAAAAACCTGTGGGTGTTGTCAGATGAGAAGCTCAATATGACCCATCAATGTGTGCTTGCAGCTCAGAAAGCCAAACGTGTCCTGGCTGCATCACCAGCAGTGTGGGCAGCAGGGCAAGGGAGGAGATTCTGCCCCCCTGCTCTGCCCTAACCAGATCCCACCTGGAGCGCTGTGTCCAGCTCTGGGACCCCCAACACAAGAAAGACGTTGAGCTGTTGGAGCGAGTCCAGAGGAGGCCACTAAGATGCTCAGAGAACTGGAACACTTCTGCTATGGAGACAGGCTGAGAAAACTGGGAGTGTTCAGTCTGGAGAAGACTCTGGGAAGCCCTGAGAGACCCTTCCAGTGCCTAAGGGGCTCCAAGATAGCTGGAGAGAGACTTTGGACAAGGGCATGGAGTGACAGGACAAAGGGGAATGCCTTCAAACAGAGAGCAGATTAGGTATTAGGAAGAAATTCTTTCCTGTGAAGGTGGTGAGGCACTGGCAGAGGCTGCCCAGAGAAGCTGTGGATGTTTCACCCCTGGAAGTGTTTGAGACCAGGTGGATGGGGCTTTGAGCAACCTGGTCTAGTGAAAGGTGTCCCTGCCCATGGTGGGGGGTTGGAACTGGATGATCTCTAAGGTCCCTTCCAACCTAAACCATTCTCTGATCCAGTGATAGGGGGTTAGTGCTGTGGGATTTGCACCAGGACCTTCCAGTCTTACAGAAGCAATGAATTACTACACTCCTGCACACAAGCAAAGCAACAAGGGTCAGGCAGCCAGAATGGTCCCATGGGGAGGCAAAAAGGACAACAAAAAGGCTGAGAAGGGGCTATGGCGCGATCAGTAGAGTGGAAATGCTTGTGGATAGTCGAGTGCAGATCCTTGAGGAGGGCACAACTCTGGGTTCCATTCCATGGAAATACACTTAACATCCTGTAGGAAAAGCATTTTTCACTAACAAAGGAGTAAATTTAGGGCTTCAAGACTGAAAATGTTGTTTTGCCATCTAGGTGAAGTGGAAAGCTTTCACAGAGGCTGAGGATTTCAGAAATGTAGTAGCTATCTTTGGACAGGTTTGTCCACAGTATAGACAGCCATCCCTTTTAAGTTTTTGTTTTGATAGAAAGGAGCAACATATACATATATATAGTTTTACATTTATTTTTTTCCCCTTTTTTGACATAATGTCCATAGTTCCCATGCCGGCTTCAGGCCCAGGGGAAGACTGCCACGGACCTGGCAGGCAGAGAGGCGCAGTCACATCCCAGTGCTGCTTAAGGATGCAGGGAAGTGCAACCTGAGGGTCTCGCCTTGGCCATGCCACAGAGTGGGATGGCTCCTGGCTCCTGGCTCGCTGGACATGCACGGCGGGACTGGGAGACTCTTGAAAAATGGGTGAACTCCTCAAAGTCATTAGCTCATGTAATAACCTGAAGAGTCTGCATAAGGCTGTAGAGGTGCCACCTCAGGCTGGCAGGGTTCCAGTAGGATTATTTTACACTTGAATCCCTTTTCTTGGCTCCGTGGAAACATGGCCCATTTACTCTTGCACTGCTCCTCTTAGCATTGTAACAAATGGATGGGGATCAATACAGAAGCACCACTTCTCTGAGAAATGCTTGGAGTGGGGCAGTGTAAATGGCAGGCACATCGAGCTCTCTCTGCCCTGCAGGTCTTTACCACGGCTTCATACCTTTTCACCCAGCTTCCTGCAGGTCTCTTTTTGCTCCATTCATGCTGTTTTAGACACTCACAGTCATCACAAGTTTGAAGTCCTAAGAGGGATTTGTCCCTGGAGTGACTTGGAGAGGGGGAAGCAGGGAGCTGGACAGCACTGGCAAGAAGATGCTGCTTCCTTCGAGTAGGTGGTTACTGCTGGTTTGGCTAACACTGGCCCTAGCCCCCAGTAGTGCAATCTCAGGTCAGCCAAGGCTTACCTAGTGCTTCATTCCAGCCATACAGGTGGCAATGTCATGGCCTTTTAACTACTCCCAGCAGGCAGCTGCCAAAGCAACTGCTCCCTTGCCGAAGCCTGGAGCAGGTCTGGCCAACACATCTGGCTCTGCCAGAACTGGATACCCTTTCCAGCTGCCTGTGGTTCACTCCTGCCAAAGTAATAAAGGTTGTGTGCTGCAAGGGGTGGTTCAGAGTACAGCGCTGGGTCACAGCACCAGCATCATCACCCTTGCTGCAGGCAGGAGAGACAACCAGAATAATCCATAGTGGTTGTGGCCATGCAGCCAAAGGTATTAGGGATTCGGAACTGGAGGAGGAACAGTCTGTTAGGGGAATTTCCATCCCATCATCTTCCTCCTGGCAAAGCACCCGGGAACAGACAGGCAAGGCAGACGGAGCTGGCAGCCGAGAAACCGTGAGAGCACCAGGGCTGCCAATGTTTCATTGCTCAAGGACTGCATGGCCAACACATGCCCCCACTGTATCTGGGGGTGAGATCCTGCAGAGGAGTGTCAGTCTGCTGGAGGATGGCAGTGGTGGTGGCATGAGTGCAGAAGAGCTGCCTCTGAGTACACAGGTGCATTGTAGGACTTCGAGTAAAGAAACAGCCTTGGCATGGACTTGCACATCTCGGGTTATCTCTGCAGAACTTGGAAAAGCCAAAGTGGATGGAATAAAAAAAAAAAATCAGGACTAAGCTGTTCCCAGAGAGACACAAGAGAGCTCTTAGAGTCAGGAAACGTGCAGGTGTCAGTGTGCTAGAGACACCTATTTAGGACCAGGGTTGGCCACCTCCAGCCAGAGCTCCATTGAGAGGTGCGGTAACACTTCAGCCTGCAGGAACAGCACACGACTGTTTCAGGCGGGGAAGAGGATGCTGAGCTCATCTCCTTGCTCCCTTGAATTTCAAGGACTCTTGCAAATACCAGAGCACAGAGGTTATGTGAATACAAATTACATTAGCATGTCGAGCAACTTTGTCAGCAGTTTCTTATTAAAAGCACTTGGTCCTCTCTGTAGTGGGCATTTCCGTTCAAGCTCCCCCTCATCACCACTAACAGCCAACTGGGCTCTCCATTAAATTTGAGCTCGTGTAAAAAACAGTGAGAGGGTTGATTTCAATATTCTCCTTCTTGTCCCACCACGCACAAGCTGTTGCTACTTATTGAACATTTTAAAATCCCTGCTGCCAAAGTCCCCAGGAGACATTTATCTGCCATAGTCATAAATGACTTGCCAGCATGCTACTCCAAACTGCATTTCCCAGCCAATAAATACAAGCTCCAGAATCAGGAAAAGCAGGGTTTGGCTCTAATTTTCAGTGGTATGTCACTGGGATACTATAACTACTTTTAAATTCAAATCAGTTTCCTAAAAATTAACTGGTTTTATCAGATACAGCACAGTGGACTGTTAAACACATAGCCTCATGTACTGAAACACTATACATTTAATGAAGTTATGCCATTAGCAAATGTACAACATGGGTGCATTAAATCCACCTATAGAACAGCTCTACGTATGAGAGAGGATTTATTTTAGCTTTTCTCAATAGAGCAGGAGTCCCTTTTCTTGGCTTTTGCTAAGTTATTTAACTAAAACCAGGATTTGCGCACACACAACAAAACCCAAGAAGTATCTAGTCTTGTAATGAAAAAAGACTGTTTTGTTTTTTTTTTTTATTCCAGTTCAAGAAGGAAGATAATCATCTTGCAAGGTAATATAATCAGCTCCTTTGCCTCTATAATCTACTTCTGCTCAGCAGGAGCCCATAAAGAAACAAGTGAAACATGAAAACTACTTGTAAGGTCTCTTTTGAGGCACATGATTCGGACGGTCACTTTCAGAGTATCAGAATCAGCCTTGTCTTCCATCTCCTTTCCTTCTGGGAAGAGCTCTCTGGCACACCATGGGCTCCCCCTGTTCCAGGTGGAAGGCTATGTCCCTGCCCCAATTCAGAAAGGGTTAGGATGACACAAGTTAGCACAGACACCCATTTTGCACTTACACCTAAGGACGTACGTTGACGACTCCCCACTTCAAATTCCTCACAAAGAGGGGGGAAAAGAAACAAACCAAAACCAAACCAAACCAAACCAAAAAAAAGGACAAGAGACAGTAAATTTCCACTGTGAACACACTACGGCAAAATATACCTTTTGTTCATTGCAAGAAACGTGTGAAGGCCAAATTAAAGAGGGATAAAAGTATGTTGCATGAGTTACAGTGCAACTGTATTATTCCTTCTCTTTCTATTTTCCTTCTCCCCCCCCTCCCCCCCCTTTCAGATTAGAAAAAGGATTGAGTACAACACAGTCAGGTAAGTGGCCACAAAAGAGTAGCTGTCTTTGGCAAGAAGTCACCGCATTGACCCTCTCTGTCACCTTCTGCCCATTTCACTCTGTCTCATGAAGTGGATGTTGTTGGCGCTGTCTGAGAGTTCGGGGTACTGCTCCACTGAGATCACAAAGTAGCCATCGTAGCCCTGTACCCGGCCCGTGTTTAGCACTTGTTGCTTCTCCCCTTCTGTCCACGAGCGAATACCCTCCTCCCCATCCCGCAGTCTCTGCTGCTCCCGGGACCAAGCTTGGGTGACAGCGCGCTGCCGGGCCAGCTCCAGGATGCGTGCCTTCTCCTCGTCCAAGGTGGTCCCGTAGCGCGTGTTTAGACACAGTGCACCGTACTGGAGCTGGATGTCCGTGTAGCGTCTAGTCCTCCCACTCAGCACTGTGTTGATCTGGGACACTGTCACGTTCACGCCGTTCTCCAGGGTCCTCCGCCCGCCGCTGAGGCCCAGGATGGACAGGTCGCCCTCTGACGGCCCCTGCTTGATGAAATAGTGCGTGTCCACCCCGTCGATGGTGAAGTGCAAGTTCTCCAGGTAATGGGCGTTGTTCAGGATGGCTGCGATCCTCCGCCCATCCTCGTTGGCCACACTGATGATGTCGGTGGCCACGCGTCCGTCCTTCATGGCAAACTTGACGCCCTTGCCAAAGATGGAGCCTCCAGAAGCAAAGTTCTTGTTCTTCTTGATGTGACGGCAGCCAGCGATGCTGGAGCTGTAGATTTGTTCGAAGCGCTCCAGGGTGACAAAGGCCTTCAGCTGCTTCTGCACTTCACATTGGACCCCCAAAATGGACTGAGCAGGGAGAGAAAGAAGAGAAGGACATATTAGAAAGAGAAACCTGATGACCAAAGTCACTACTAGGATGCTGGAGAGCAGGAGAACATACTAGAAACATGTAATGAGGAGCTCCATTATTTTTTTCCCCTTATCACACTTTTTCAGAATTTTAATTCCTTTTCAAGGACGAGACATGTTGTCTGCCTAATTGTCATTGTTTCTGTAAACTGAACTGTATTTCATCTCATAGACTGAAGGATTTAGAGGTAGGAAAAGATTTTTTGTCTCAGTGGTGTGAGGGTTGAGTTTGGACACTTAGTTAGGGTTGTGTTTCATTGTTCTTCTGCATATAAGAAACTTATCTTGTCGCCATGATGCTTTATCAAATGCTTTCAGATTTTCTGTGAAGTGTGGAAGTATTTGTAGAAGTTTCTTCTATCTTAACTCCCCTTTTTAACTCCTTGTGCTGCCTTCAAAGGCCCTGCACAACCTGTATGACCCTCAAAATGGCCATAACCCCTCTGTATTCCATTTCAGCCTGGCCAAAGCAGATTGTTCAAAACTCAAGGAAGGTATTAAATCCAAAACCTGTTTCCTGCAAACGCTCTACAATTTGCCAGGCTTCCTGAGTTAAGGCCAAGCACACCTAATGCTCAAGTTTTGGCTTATACTGAAGCAAAACTGCTGAGAGCCAATAGCCCAGATAATTTGTAGTCGGGTGCAATACAAAGTCACTTTTGCTGTTAGCGTATAATGGAGCAAGCACACAGCGAGTCAGCAGCTCATCATTACTGCAAAATGCTCTGGAAATGCTCTCATCAATTCATGGCCGCGCTGGCTTCTTACAGATTCCTGTTCATAAACAATTATTTGCTCAAATTTCACAAAAGCAAGAGGATTCTATGACAAAACTCTCCTGGCACTGCCAATGGCTCAGTTCAATAATGTAATGACACTCAGGATTAAAAACAGGCTACAAAGTTTGCTCCATTCCAATTATTTTGAGGAAATTTAACACCCATGAAGGACATTGCCTTAAACTGTCCATGAGCTAAAGATTCACATCCTGGGTGTAAGAAGACAATTCAGACAATGCAAGAATTTCAGTTGTGGACCTCTCAAACAAGACTTGTAACATGACAAGGGAAATCAAATAAACCCTCATTTCCATGGTGGACATTTCCAGGGAAGAGTCCGTAAGTATTAAGAAAATAAAAGATTGAGCATTGCAACTCACTCAGAAATTATGAGCAGTTTTGACTGATAAAAGAGTAAACTATAAGGGAATAGAGGAACACAACTTCAAGAGCACATTTGGGTTGTAGAACACTAAAATTCCCAGAAATTACTTTTGTTTAAAGTGCTGAACTGTAAAGGCTGGTGTACCTTCTCCTTTTCCTTTTTTTGACTGACAGCATAGCAGGTGGAGCAAGAACCTGTTTCCTATGAAAAAGGAGCTCTTTCTGGTTTTCTCCATCCTGCCTGTGGGGCATCTCACACACCCCCTAGAGAGCAATGTAATTAACAGACTGATAGGGAGCTGAGCCCAGCTTCTCTGCCAATTGCACAAGTGCTCTAATTATGCAAAAAATGGACGTAATTAATGTAGATGTCAGTGATGATGGACATGGAACAATTAGGCTTCTGGGCTCCATGAAACACTTACTGTTCTAAACAAGTGCACGCTGCACAGCCTTGGTAATTAGCTATTTCCTCTTCAAAGAGGTTTAAATGGAGAGTTCTTCTTCCCAGGTGTATTTCATAGAGGTTGACTCTAGGTGGACCCTTTACCACTTTGTATGTCATGTTGCCCTTCCTACTTGCCTCAGTACATTTATCAGGGATGGGAAAAGGAATCTCTCAGCGCTCACACGGAATCACTGCTCACTCAAGGATGTAAATCAGGTCTTCTGTGCTACATTGCTATAACCTGTGATCACTTATGTATCACCATCTATATATACATCACCTTGTTTACCAGCAGGTGAGTGATAAAGAGTCCCTGGAATTAACTGCACCATCTACTGATTATCACCTTGGGGAAGGAGCCTGGGGAGGTCAGGCAGTACTGGGCACAGGTGGATAATTCCTATCAGAAATCGCCCCTGTTCCCCTTCAGTTTTGTCTCCATCACCTTATTCCTGATGAGCTGCAGGAACTCTAGTATGTTTTCAATTCTGAGCAAATTATTAGTAAAGATCCTCTATGAGTGCCTCCAAATTAGGTTGCCCCAACAAACCAGTGGACCTGGACACCACTGGATACCAAATTCACAGGCAGAGACCTACCTTTAGGTGTTTTAATCAAGAACAAAAGCACAGCCAAAGGGTTTTCGATTGAGTACTGGTTATTTCTGGGCTCTCCCCATTTTCTTTTCACGGAGAGAAGTAGGGCACTTAGACTTACAGAATGGTTTGGGCTGGAAGGCTTAAAGATCATCTAGTTCCAAATCTTTTGCCACAGGCAGGGACACCTTCCACTATGCCAGGTTGCTCAAACTTAACTATTAGCTATTGATTATTTCAATAACTAAATGCGTCTCCGTTACCTTGAAAACAAGCCCAGGATGACTTTGAAATGAGGTTTTTGAGTGCATTTCTTTGATAAAAGAGTGAATTTGGAAACAGCACTCTTTTAAAAGGAAAAGCAAACACATCCAACAGAAAAAACCCCAACCAAGAAATTCAAGCAAACCAGAGCATAGCCAGTGTGTGTGCTGTGCTGTGAATATAAAGAGGGTGGAGGCAAACAGATTATACATAGATCAAAGAGGCAGTGTATCCCTGACTTTGAAATTACCATTTCTGTTTAACCTTAGAACTCATTTCAATGAACTGGCAAGGCAAAAAACCAGAAAATTTCCATCCAAAGCTGCAGTGGCATGTGCTATTCTCTAAAAAATGCTGCTGCTTTTAGCAACTGTAAACCAAGGCATCTATAAACCAGTTTTACAGAAGAAAGAAGGGAATTCATTGCTATTTTATTTTAGTATTTGTTGCTCGATGTGAGTGACAAATATGCTGGGTTTGTTTTTCCTCACAGTCTTATTTAATCAGATGTCCTTAGGTGACATTTCACTTTATCTAGTAACAACCCTTTGGAGAGAAGAGAATGACCTTCATCATTTGTTCTCTGCTGCACAAAGCTCAGGAGAGCGGCACATTACTGGGATCTCTGAATAGCCTCTTGTGTTTTGCCAGCACCTCTTGAGGATTTGAAATACCATCGCCAGATCCTATCATCTGTTGTTTTTAAATACTGCCTTCCAGTGTGAGACTGAAAGCTTTAATTTCCCATCAAGGATCCAAGATGTGAAATATGTGAACATGTTTCCAAGTTTCTTTCTATCCTTGTGCCATTATAGACAGATAGGTGTTTCTCTTCCCACCATATGTCTTAGAGCGCAGAAAGCTACTTTTTCCAAAAGGTTTGGAAGTCACAATTTCTCTGATACATGATTAATTTTTAACTCCTTCCTATTTATCACAGAATCACAGAAGGGCTTGGTCTGTAAGGGACCTAAAAGATGATCTTCTTCTAACCCCTCCCCACCATGGCCAGGGATGCCACCCACTAGAGCAGGCTGCTCAAAGCCCCATTCAACCTGGCCTTGAACAATCCCAGGAACGGGGTATCCACATCTTGTCTGGGCAATCTCTGGGTATAGAATTTCTTCCTAACATCTAATCTATACCTCTACTGTTTTAATTTAAAACTGTTCCCCAGTTGCTCTCACTCTTTTATATAAGCCCCTTTTTTATTTACCTTGTAGCTCTCTGTTAACAAAGCCCTTGTTCAGCCATCAGCCTCCTCCCTATACTCCACGTGGCCACCACCTGGAGACAGTGTCTCTGTTTGGATGTGCCCACCAGCATGGCTGCACTGCAGGCAGGTTGGCCAAGAGGTGATGTGTGGGGCAGCAGAGGTGAGTCATGGGCCAGCAAGGCTCTGGATACTGCCTGGCTGGGAATAAGGCAAACAGGAGCACTAACTCAGGGGCTTGGAGGAGAGATCTCTCCTCCACCCCACCACTGTACACAGCTGTAGGGGGATAACAAGGTGGAGTTCATTAAGCAGATTTCAAGTGTGGAGAAGAGGATTTGCTTCCTTCTCTTGCTCATCACTTTTTAGACTGCTAATCTATTTTCATAAAACCTCAAGCGCTTAATGTTTTTCAGACTTCAACTCCTTTCTCTGCACTGGATCCTTTGAAAACTGACCACTACATTTGTAAAACGTAACTGGGAGCTGATGGACAGACGTGCAGACAGTGTGACAGTGCAAGCCCAGGCTAAAGCACCTGCAGTGTCAGGATGCCTTCCCTGAAAGATGAACACTGTCAGAGCCAGACCCTCAAACAGCCTGTCCTTGGAAGAAGCTCTGCCAGAAAGCACAGCCCTATAGCTCACTTCCTGGCTGAGCATCCCAGAGCAGCCCTTGCCTCCAAAATGCTGCTCCAGAGGGGATGCCAAAAACTACTTCTCCAGCAAAGCCTGTAACAGGCTGTAACAGGCATCACAGAAAACAGGATCCTTCCTGGAGACAGTGCCCATGGGATGGAGAGAAGGGTAGTTATAACAGGATGTAGATAATGATACAAGTGCTGACTCCAAAACACCCTTCCCTGGAAATAGAATTGTTCTGGTTCCAACCTGACAGCTCAACAAGACAAAAAGGAAGGGAAGAAAAAAACAACAAAAAAAACTAGAAGAGAAATTGGATTCAGGTGCAGCAGTTCCACAATATGCCAGAGGTCACCCAGAGTCCCCCAGTGGCCAGTAACACTGAACTTGTTCAACAAACAATTTAGTGACAGCCTCACAGTCATGGGGAGGAGCAGGGGGGAGAAGTGCTGCACAATGGAGTATTGGATTTTAAATGTCACTTCAGAGCTTCAGGGGGTTAACGCAAGGTTTATGACATGCTGGCTGTTTTGAGGTGGTGGATGCTCGAAGGCAGAATTATCTCTCCCATCTTCCAGACCTGCAAAGCAAGTACCAAAAACGTTTTGGAAGGAGATGCTAGGGCCCTCTGGTTATGCACTCTGAAGAGAGACAAAGCAGCCATTTATGGGCGTCAAGTCGCTTTGCTGTTGTGCTCCTGTTGCTCCTCTCTGATAGAAGAATAGATTCAATCTGCTAGGCTGTAGCTTTGATCAGCAAAGCCACTGGAGTAGCTCAAATATATTTTGGTCAATCACAAGGAGGTATGTGACCCAGAGAAACTAGGGATCAGAAGACATGGAGATGAGAAAGTTGTGGTACATCATTCAGTGATCGATGCCTTGTCCGGGCTTTTAAACGATAAAAGATTTAGAGCTTACTCTGTATGCTCTGCAATACCATTTTACAGTTTGATCAGTCTTATTATCTGAAAATGTTTCCTGTGCTTCCATCGACCTTGGTTTAATTTTGTCATTTCCTATGTAAAATTTTCAGAAGTTTATATTTTCTTCCACATGCTTCATCAATAAATGCAGAGACAACCAGTGGGAAGGAGGACTGCACTGTGTCTGGGAGTGTGTATTGATGCCTGGTAGGGTTAGGAATGAACAGAACTGTGTGTGAAACATCAGTGCTGGATGCACGGATAGGCGTAGAAGAAAATGGATCATGTGTTCAGGTATCATATGTGGATGAATTTGTTCTATGCAAATATGTGCCTACAATATGCTGGGTGTGACAGAAAGCAAGGGAAGCCTGCTCTACAGCATTTAAGAGCCACTTGCTATCACAGCATGATCCTGCAACTGCAGACTGAAATAAAAATGGTCATGTTTTGTTGCTGTCATAACACAGAGGAAGAATATGAAACAGCCTGGTTAAATTCCACTTTCAACATCTGAGCGCAAAGTGACTTATCTGGAAGCATGACAGCTGCATAAAGCCCTCTTTTAACAAGCAGGTCCCTGCACAGCCCTCACTGCAGCTTCTGGCTTTAAAAACCTGTGAGGGACATGGAAACTTTCTTTTCTTCTTATTGCTCATTCAGGCAGACTCAACTAAAATGGGTGGATGGAAGGGATGGCTCCCCTTGATTTTATTTCCAGCTCATCTGCCTATATGAGCAAAGGTCAGTCTTCACCTCACCTGTTACTCAACTTACTTGGCTATTCAATAAGCCAAATATAATACATATTAAAAAGTTTTATATATATGCATGTATATACACACACACACACACATTATATATATACACACACTATAATACACATAATGAACTAATGATAAAATAATAATATAGTAACGCTACCAATAATAAAATAATTTCTGTGGTGGTTCTGTGAGAGTTATTATCTACTGCATATAACAATACAGAGATGGTCTTCTGTGCAGTCTCTAGATGAGCCTTTTCCTGTTTGCCTACTCCTGTACAGCTTCACCAGCAGAGAGGAGGAAAAATCCTGAGGCTCTCTCTCATTACAGAAATAACTTCTTTGAGCATTTTATTGTTTAATCCAAGGAAATAAGAAACAAAAAGGGAATCTCTGAGCTCCAAAACACAACTGAGTTACTGCACTGTAATAGTTTTCAAGCATGAACTCAGTCATGGTACCAAAAGGCAGTTTTTTTAGTTCCCTCTGTATTATTGATACTTCATATAAATTTCTTATTGAAGTTGTTACATTTTAACTTGTCTTCCCTATGGCTATGAGGTTGAGTGACTGACACACAACTACTATCAATCTACGGTAATTTGTTAATACCTTTGAGTGACACTTTTTGTGGTTCAGGAAATGTGACCTGGTTTAAGATGTGTACCTCAAGAATCTGCTGCAGGACATCAAGATTTCAGTGAAGTTATAGAGAGGCTAGGAGGGCAGATGGAATCAAATCCATTGCCTACTGTTAGGGTTCTATTAGCAGAAATGTTGAGAGCGTGTCCTGATCTCCCCAAGCATGTTGGTGCCTCACTGCTCTTGCAATGTTTGAACACACAGTAATAGCAAGTGGGAGTTCAGACTAAAGAGATTTGGACTAAACAGATGAAAGTAACCCCAGAGTATCATCAGGCCACGAGATGAAAGAGAATCCTGAGAGGTAAATGACTTTTTCAAGGTCATACAGTAATAAGGAGTAGGGCTGCAAGTTAACCCAGGGCTCTCAAATCCTGACCCCGTGTTCTAACCTTTAACAGTGCTGCCTCCGTCTTTCAGCTGAGTAATTCCCAACAGGAAGATGGGGAAATGATTGGGCTGCAAAAGCTTTTTCTTGCCAGTTTTATCACTGAATTCTGCACCAGCATCTACCAAAATGGCTTGGGAAACAAGCCTGTTTTTAAAAGCAGGACACAGTTACATGGGATTAAACCCAGTCAGATAAAACAAAAGTTTAATATAATCTAAAAATTCTTTCTGGTGAGACTCTCTGCAATGCAAAACAGTTTCCTGTGGAAGTAGTGGGACTTACTGTTTAAGACATTTTAAACCAGAATGAGTAAGTTTCTAAAACAACAACAACAAATCTTTATAAACCTATTCTGTATCAAGATTTGCCTTCTTTTTTTCTTTTTTTAACTTATAAGAATCCTGAGTGCAAAGGCCTTGAATTTAGCCTGCAATACCTGATAACAGAGTCTCTTGTGAGAGAAAGAAACAGTAACACACAACTTAACTGAGCAACCACCAGAAAATACCACAGGAAAAAGCACCACGGCAGGACGGAATTTAAGATGCAATTACTCAGTCAGATTTCAATACTGGAACAAGGTCTGAATCGCTTTTAATCTCACAACATGCTGGTAGAGGTTTTTCAATCAACATTGCAAATGGATTATTTTGCTGATAAGGGCATGAGATACAGTATGGAGTTACATGGATCACCTTGCTATTGTCCCATTCTTGGGTTTTCATCTGTGTGTGGATTAGCTCATAGGATGGCTCCATCGCATCCATGTCTGGCTTGGGGTAGCCGGGGATGACATTGTGCAGCTGGAACCCGAACGTGAGCAGCCAACTGTTGACATCTGAAAGGGAAGAGAAACATACATAAGGTTATCTGATCTCTCAAGCAGGATTGACTAGGAGAAGGCCCAGAGGAGGACCCCATGGTGGCTGGCACTGTAGCAATCTGGACAAAATGATGAGTGTCCGCTTTGAGTGAAGAGCAGGAATCTTAATGGTCCTTGAAAGAGCCGTGTGCCAAAATTTGGGCTTTCCACCTCAAGCCAGAGCCTAATTCTGCACTTTCCCAGCTCTTAAACAGAAACGTTGGCAGTGTGCAAATGGCCCAGATCAAAGCCAACTTCGTGTTTGCCCTTCATCAGCAGAAACCAAGCATGCATGAAGGCATTCAGAAGTGCAGCAACAGCAACATACTTGGAGGCTGAGATGCTCCAGCTAAATGGGAAGTGTTACAGAGTCCTACAGCCAGCTCAGAACACCTCAGCCCCAATACTTCTTTCCCTAAGGACTCTCAAAGGGCCTGCAGGGTGAAGACTAAATTTAGTGCTATAAGCCAGAATACCATCTGGCTACCATCTATACTGGACATCCAGTACAGACAGCATAGGCATTTAGCAGGTGCTCACAGAAGAGACTGCTTTTTCCACGGCACTTCCACCTCAGTCCAGAGTTTCCTGGCATCTTTCATAGGAAGCTGTAGTTTGAGTATTAAACCAATGTAATATCACATCATCTTTTATAATGACATTTATAGTCAGCCTTCATACTACCTGCAAGGTATATTACAGTGAAAATAAACATACAAACACAAGACAGCTACTTTGCTTGGGTAGTTTTTACAAACACCTTAAAAAAGTTCATGGATGGTGAGAAAACTGGTGGCTACTAGTGAAAAATTATTGTCTTATACAAAAGAGGGACCACTGGCACTAAAGGGGACATAATGGAAAACCAGCCATTTGGGTCATCATTCCTGCATTTATTTGCCAGTAGATTACAAAGCCTTCCTTGATTTTTGATTGCACAGGTATTGGGAATAGCACCTGAAAGTTAATCTGCTGGAGGAAAAAACTATGAAGTTGGGTAACTCCTGGATCTGCTTGGGAATAGCATCACTCCTCTCCTTAACTTCAGAGAATTGGATAAGCACACCTTGTTTGCCTTCATTCAGCTCCAGAGGACACACCTGCTATGGTCCCTGAGCAATATGGTGTGCATTTGGCACACAAACAGCAATTGCAAAGTAAAGAAAGGTATGAAGGTAAAGTTGAACTAATATCAGCTCCCAGGAGTGTTTAGATATAACTGGAATTTTGTTGGTGATTGCTCTGCTTCAAGCTGGAAGTGCAAAGGCTTGATTTTCATTTTGCTAAACTCGGTAAGCACTGTTGAAACAATCTGAGGATGGAAAAAAATTTAAATAATCAAATATGCATCTTTGACTATTTTTTTTCTCTATTCCCATGAGCCTAAATGAATGTTCTGAAGAACTGGTTGGAAAAGAAATTATGGATGCAAGTGGCAAATAACGCCGTTCCAGATGACTGGAGAATCAGGAGCCAAAAAACACACTATCTGTTGCTTGTTTTCCTACAGGCCAAAATGTTGCAATTGGGCAGATGTCCAAAAAGCCCTTGCGACAATCCATGTGGAAGAGGGAGGATTTCTGTAATAAAAACACTTCTGTTCACTCAATGTACAGATTGTTTTTGGAGTGTCTTTGAAACAGAGAGGTTGGGGGGGGATGAAAGAAATGAAAAGGCTCATTTGATTATTTTGTTGCCTAGTGCTAAGCCAGTCTGCTTCTAAATCCTTCTTATCTCAAATGAAAAACTTTGATGTACATACTGTGGACCAGGTGGTCAGAAGAACAAAGTGAAACAGTGAAGGTCAGCATTGGTGCAGGAATCATTTCCCCAGCACTTCAAAAATGCTAAAAAGAATACAGGGCATGAATGCTGAACTGCTGAAAAATATGCAGCTTGTCTGGAAATATCCAAGACTGGCTTTTTATACTTCTCAGAAAACTGACTTCCAAAACATTTGCAAACAGGAGTTTGTTCTTTTTGGGAAGAGGTGTTGGAATACCCAGAACAAAAAAAAATCCAAAGCCAACATCTCGAAACCATGGGAGGAAGGTGTGGAGCTGAGAAAACAGAGGGGAAAATACTAATTTGCCAGGAGGCAGTGACAAGTTTTTTGACAGAAAAGTACATTTCACATCACAGAGGTTTTTTTCAGCTACAGTAACCCTGCCAACACATTTCACAGTAAATTCATTTGAGGGCAAAGAAAAAGAGTGCTTAATGCAGACACATGTAATGGAAATGTCAGTTCAATCCATCAGGATTGCTGAAGCTGGCAGCAAAGCTCTGTGCCATGAAGTGTACAATCACTAAAATATTCATGTTTAACAATGGGCCTCTCAAAATATAAATATCTGCTTCTCCTGCTCTCCCCTCCACATACCTTCAATTTCCACAAGCTCAGAGACCTCATCATTGCGGATCAAAGCACGTGTTGGTCATCCACGTCCTGGGCAATGAGCTCCCCTAAGGTCAAGCAGGTCCCAGCGTGGGAATGGAGGGACAGAAAGTGGTTCCCTGTGCCCAGATCTGGGCAGATTTGGTTGTGATGACAAGGGCAGCCTTATCATGGGTCCTGCCCATGAGGTGCCTGAAAGCCTGAGCAGAAAGGAGTGCTGGGGCAGCAGCCTTGTTGTCACAGCACTCCTCCCATAGCATGGCCTGCTTCTTCCTTGCACTGGGAGAGGAGAAACTTAAAAAATTTATTTGGGCTCTCTGTTCTTGAAAAATGAAAAATAGAATTTGCAAGACCATGGATAAAATTACTTGGTGCATGTAAAACATGAGTGTATCAGATTTGGACATCTTGATTTTATTGTCAGAGTTGTGTGGGAAGCTATGCACCTGTTCTAACACAGGGCTAGAAAAAATATTTTGTCCTGTCTTAATTTGAGGAGAAAACAAAAATCTGTTAATATGTCACAAAGCAACAGTTCAAAAACTAGATCAGTTCAAACCAAAAATTTCAAATTAACTTCTGAATTAAACTCCATTTTGGTTTTGACTCCTTATTTTTCTTTTCCAGTTTTCAATCATTTAACTTGAAAAATTTGAAAATCCAAACCAAAATTTTTTTAAGGCCATTTTGGAATTTGTCATTTAGACAATTTTGAGAGCTGTTTACACTTCTGCTGAGAAATCCCTCAAGCTCAACCCTCCCCCATAAACAAATTCAGTTTTGACAAATGAGCGTCTCCTGATAAGAAAAGTTATCTTGAAGTATTCCTTCCCAGTCTTAATTATCAGAGTGAGAGCAACATACAGGATCTTAGCCTGCATCCTTTGACATATTTTACTTCCCTCATGGGATCATCTTCTCAGCTCTGGAGAAAACACATTTTCATTAAAAAACCCATGATCTAATCCTTCTGATTATTGCAGAAGAACCTGAAAGCACGAATCCTAATGTCTAGAAAAACAAGCAGAATAGAAAACCAAGGATTTTTACTTTGTAACATTTATTTGCTATTAAGCAGATCTTGTAACTCAGAGAAATGCAATTATTGTTGAATATGGGAAGGTTGTGATAGATGCAGCGGGGCCATTTAAAAATTAATTCTGTCTCCTTTAGATGTATGTACATTTGATTTGTGATTGTGGCAATTGGTTTTTCAGTGGGAAATATCTAGAAAAGAGTCCCACCAAAAATTCTTCAACATGCACAGTATAAAAATAGTATGAACTAGATTTTTGAAGGGGGAAAGGGATAAAACACAGCTGGCTAGAGATAAACCTGTGGGCAGCACACCAGTGGTAGAGGGACAGTGTGCTAGTGAGTCCTTCAGACTGCTCTCTCAGTACACACATGGGATGGCAGCAAACATGCAGGTGTGCTCAGATGTCCAAGAAGGCCAGTGGCATCCTGGCCTGTATCAGCAATGGTGTGGCCAGCAGGACCAGGGCAGTGACTGTCCCCTGTACTGGGCACTGATGAGGCCATACCTCAAATCCTGTGTTCAGTTCTGGGCCCCTCAGTACAAAAAAGACATGGAGATGCTGAAGTATGCCCAGAGAAGGGCAATGGAGCTGGGGAAGGGTCTGGAGCACAAGTCTGGTGAGGACCAGCTGAGGGAGCTGGGATTGTTTATTCTGGAGAAAAAGAGGCTCAGGAGTGACCTTATTGATCTCGATAACTGCCTGAAACAAGGTTGCAGTATGACGGAGTTGGGCTCTTCTCCCAGGTAACAAGCAATAGGACAAGAGGAAACAACCTCAAGTTGCACCAGGGGAGGTTTAGGTTGGATTTTAGGAAACATTTCTTCACAAAATGGGTTGTCGTGCACTGGAAGACGCTGCCCAGGGCAGTGGTGGAGACACTAACTCAGAAGGGATGTAAAATACATGTACTTGAGGCACTTAGGGACATGGTTTAGTGGTGGTTGTGGTAGTGTTGGGCTAATAGTTGGAATTTATCATCTTAAAGGTCTTTTCCAAACTATATGATTCTATGATCCTATGAATATAGGAAGGACAACTAACATACAAAAGCATTTTCTGTAAAAATGCTCATATTACAGTGATTTTACAAAGTTTCAGGGGAAGCAGTTCAAAGGTTATGTCGAGCTTTAGGGTAGGTGTGTCCCAAAATCTGGCCTTTAAGTCTAAAGCACCTTCTTTTATTGACTTTTTGCAGAAACTGTTAATTCTGTGGGGCAGATTAACTTTGAACTACATAGCTAGTAGTGTAGTAGTCATGTAGATGCTCTGAAATGGCTCACTGTAATGAAAGGTTTAAATCATTTTGCCATTCTGCTAAAACAAATCTGTATGCAATTTGTTTAGTGGCAAATAAATCTCAAGGCAAAACTATGTAAACAAAGCTGTCCCTCTACAAAGAGAAAGGTTATCAGGACATTAATTGATAGCTAAACTTCGGATATCTGAGTGGACAAAAACTGTAAGCAAACTAAAAAGAACAAACTCCAAAGAAGAGAAAAGGAAACAGGTTTGGGAATTACAATCTCCATCTATGCTAATGAATTAAACATGCCCTGTACATGGGGGTCAACTAGCAAACTAAAACTTATGTCCATTAATTAAAGAATGGAAAACCTCACAGTGATCAGGACACTGAGAGAGGAATTAACCTATTGTACTGGTTTTGGAGAGGATAAATTTCTTTACAGTAGCTGGTATGGGGCTGTGTGTTGGATTTGTGCTGGAAAATGGTGACAACACAGGGATGGTTTTGTTACTGCTGAGCAGTAATCACACAGAGCCAAGGCCTTTTCTGCTCCTCACCCCACCAGAGAGGAGTTGGGAGGGGACACAGCTGGACAGCTGACCCTGACTGACCCAGGGGATATTCCAGACCACAGGGTGCCATGTTCAGCATGGAAAGCTGGGGAGGAAGAAGGAAGGAGAGGATGTTTGGGGGGATGGTGTTTGTCTTCCCAAGCTGCTGCTTTGTGAGATGGTGCCCTGCTGTCCTGGGGATGGCTGTCTGCTGATAGGAAGCAGTGAATGAATTCCTGGTTTTGCTTTTCTTGCAGAAGCAGCTTATGCTTTTCCTATTAAACTGTCTGTATCTCAACCCACGGGTTTTTTCACTTTTTCAGTTCTCTCCCCCATCCCACCTGGGAGGAGTCACTGAGCAACTGTGGTGTGGGGCTTAGTTCCATCTGAGGTTAGACCATGACACCTATTTGCTGATGGCAAGCTTGTGAAAATGTTAATTAATTTAAATGTCTTACCTGTCATATAACATTTGATATCCTGAGAATTGCTAATGGGGTTGTTGTTTTTGAACATATACAGGTTGAAAGGCATTATGTTATTGCTACTCAGATGCTTCCACATATCGTGGTCCGGACTTGTCCAGCGACCTGCTAGCACATCGTAGTCTCTCCGCCCCATGTGGATAAGCTTCGTGAGGGGGTCATACAGTCCTCCATGGTAGCCGATGATGATCTGGAAGTTGGGATTAGTGTCCATATAGATCTCCCCATATGCTGTGTACAGTATCTGCTTGATCATTAAGCCAGTCCCACTGAAGACAGCCAAAGGAGTGCCAATATTATCACAGGCTATGTAGAATTCATCGCCGCTGCTGAGCTCCATGGCAAAGAGGTGGCCTTGGAGGTCATAGTACAGGGAGGTGATCTCGGAGCTTGAGTGGTTGTATAAATGGGTGACCTTGGTTGGGTTGGTCAGATCTGCATAGAAGAACTGCAAATGATGGCCATGGCTGGTTTTGCTGGAGACTCTCCTTCCTAGGCCATCGTAGCGGTACTTCACACTCCACCCACTTGCTTTATTGTAGGCTTTGATGAGCAGGCCAGCTGAATTGTACTCAAAAATATCATTGCCCCTTTGCTTCAGGAAGCCATCTTCATCCATTTTGTACTGCACATCTCCCAGTCTAGTAATCCTATCCCTGAGGTCATACCTGAGTGGTGTAAGGCGAGCACTATTCCCTGGACTCAACAGATGGAGGTTTCCATTTAGGTCATAGCTGTAACGCCAGAGAGGTTTGTCATTGATAGACACAGTCTGCAACTGGCCATCAGCATCGTATTCATATGAGTAACGAGTTGTGTTTGCGTAAGGGCCAACCTTCAGCTCTTTCTTAACCACTCTACCCATGTTATCGTACTGCACAGTCATCCAGTACATGAGAGACCGGAATATCTCATACTGGACCTCCTTCATCCTGCCATAGGCATCAAAATGTTTAGTGTGGGTCATGACAGCAGTGGTGATGATCTGGTTGATATCATAGTAAATAACCCCAAATTTACCAAATTGCTCAGTTTTGCCTGACACATCATCGTACCTGTAGAGGTCAATAGGCAAAGGTGTCTCGTTGATGACTGCTTGCATGCTGGTCACCCGGAAGCTGTTGTCATAGTTATAGTCAAAGCGTGCATTCACCATGCCCTCCTCGGTGAAGCGGAAAATCTGTCGGTCAATGAGGGGTCCTATCTGTCTGTACCTGATTGTGCAGGTGAACCCTTCATTCTGCAAGTTTATGGTCTTCAGCATGCCTGCAGTTTCATCGTAAGTGAAACTGATCTTTGTGGTGTCGTAGAGCATCTCGGCTAACTTGGACAGCTTCCCATACTTGTAGATGACACGTCTCCCCGTGCCCAAGTACAAGGTGTGGAGGAGCTGTTCATCCTCTGTGAAGTCCTGAATCACTGAGGCGTTGCCTTCTGGTGGCCGGTAGATGTTCCTGTAGTAACCAACGGAACGAATGGTTTCCAAAGTCTGACGGGCAACGTTGGGCATGGTCACCGAAGACAACCGGTCGTTTTTGTCAAACTCAAAGATGTACTGTCTCTGGCTGTGAAGGAGCAACACCATGGACTGGGAGGGAAAAAGAAAAGTATAGATTTTTGAGCAAAATTATACTCTCACAAAACCTGTAAAATTCCTCAATCCAAAGAGCAGGGCAAGTAAGACAAATCTCTGCACCCAAAGAATTCAATAGTGAGAGGAAAGGAGCACATCAAGTATCCCCAGACAGGAGTGGGTCAGTGGAAGAAGCAGTTAATGCAGTGAGGAAGGCTCAGGTTCAAAGTGCTCAGTTTTTCAAATCACTACCCTATAGCTGTCTTACTAAATGCCCTGTGCCAACAGGTTTTGAAAACTAACTAAATAAAATTAGAAGAGCTACTTAAACAATGCTTGAAAAAGTATCCCCCAACACCTTCCAATGCTGAATTTATTCATTGTGTCACCCATGTTCTATTATGCTCCTCCTCCAAACTTCTGCCTGTATGCTTATTGGTTTGGGGATTTTTATTTTGCATATAACAAAAAAATCCACACAGATTGCATAATACAAGGAGTAAGTCAATACTTTTGCCTTTTTAAAAGACATGGCACAACTACAGTTTCCTTAAACAGTTTTAGGGATAGGTGCTATTCAAAAACTAGGAATAAAAAATTCCAGCCCCAGGTATATAGTATATGGATCTGTGGGTCACTGGGCAGTGTAATGCTGAATGGTAACATCCAGAAAAATATAAGTTCCATTCCAATCTACAGAGTGCAAGCCCTGGGAAACACTGCAAACTGTGTTACAACGGTGTGGCTGAGTTAATGCCTCACTTATTAGTTACATGTATTTCTGTAAATAGAAATGGGCCACTTGAAGAAAGCTGGATGTCAGACTGTATAGGTTGTTTTCACATGGAAAATCCTACTGGAAATTACTACTGTTCACTCTTGCTGGCTTTATCTGAGCATATTTTATACTGCAGGTAATTCAATAAAGAAAGATTGTGCTTAAAAAATTACATGTCAAAGCTTCACAGTTCACATGCTCTTAGCATGACTGAGAAAACACATCTCAGACAATTTTCAACTGCTCTGTGGTGGTCTGGCACCAAAGCCACTATGTGCACTATGTGGGACAGAAGAGAAGGACTGGACCTGATTACCTGATGTGAAGGAGTGCAGCTGTACTGATACCAAAGGAGAAAAGCCCATGTGCCTCAAATGCAGCATCTGTGAGTGGTAAGAGCATTCTTACCTTCTCCAAGTAGGTGTAGCTCCATGATTTACCATCAGCAAAGATTCTGGATGTAATTCTGCCAGACTGATCATACTCCATCCTTTCTGACATCGTGCCCCTCTGAATCCCTGCAATGTGTCCTCCTGGGGAATAGGTGACATTGACCCCGTTCAGTCTGCTGCTGGGTGACCAGAGACTGGGCCTCCCTGCCTGGTCGTAGAGGATGCGGAGCGTGAACTTGCGGTGGTCATCATAGATTTTCTCAGTCCTTGTCACACGATCAAAGTCAAGGGACAGCAGGTTTCTGTTGTGAACCTACAAAAAAAAGATGGAGAATTAGGAAGTAAGAAACAGTTCAAGTTAGAAAGACTTAGCCTTGTTTCACCAAATACTTCTTTAAACTGCACTGAAAAGTATCCAGCTGTTCATTGCCACTGGATAAGACACAATTTTTAAAGCAAAGAGTTGTCCTAATACTGCTTTTATTGACTTCAGTGAGGAGAGAGGCAGAAGAATGGTATTTTGGAAACATCACCACAGTGAAGGAATATTGCTTGTATCTCAAATCTAAGTTTAGGACTGCTACAGCAGATGTGACCTACAGAACACAGAATGACAACTTGTTGCAAGGAATATTTACAAGATATTCTGCTTATCAAACTTAGAATACTGAGTCTTTTGCTTTCATGTGTATCAAAAAACATGTGTAGAAAAAAGATGGATGTTGTGCCAACGTAGTGGAATCAGTGCTTTTCTCTGAATTTACTGAATATAATTCAGGCATTGGAGGTTAAGCCTTTCCCCGGAGATGAAATATGGAGGCTTTAACCACTGTAGATGTTACACAGAGCAGAACTTTCCTTTAAGAGCCAGAGCTTTAACTTCATTGTCCTGGGGTTATTCAGAGTGGCATAATTATATTCTGCTTACCTCCAGTGCCTCTGCATTTCCAAAGATCAAAGGTATGTACTTCAAAGGTAAGAGCAGGAATACATTTTGACTCAGGGACTGCAGTGCACAGCAATACAAAAAGCAGCTGATAATACAACTCATGTTTAGCCACATGCGCAAGGAGACTTACAGAGCCACATCACCACAGCAGCATAGTACTGGTTTAAAAGCAAGGAGGAAAACCAGTATTCCCATTATGAGCTTGCCAGGGAAGATAGCTCTTTCTCCATCCCACCACTTCCAAATCTCTTTCAGCTGGTGAACGTCTTTCTTCTGGAAGGGCGTAGATTCTTCTTGGATGAATCTCAAACTTCAAAGAGCTGACTTGGTTTTCAGCTCCCTTTGCAGCCGTTCAGCTACAGTCAGTAAACCAGAGTTTTCTGCTTGCTATGAGGTTTTCAGATCAAGTTACAAACACTGCCCTATCCTGCTCTGGGTAACATTGACACTCCTGACTGGAAGCGTTCAAAACCATGAGGATATGGCACTTGGGGGCATGGTTTAGTGTGAATATGGTGGTGGTGTCTATTTTAGTTGGACTTAAAGGACTTTGCATGGTTGGACTTGATGATCTTAGAGGACTTTTTCAACTTGAATGATACCTGATTCTATAATTCTGTGACCTGAGCACTGTTCTCAGCCCTTTCCAGCTTTGACCTTGGCCATTGCTCAATGGCCAAGGATGTATGATTGAATTCCTACTGTATTTTTAGGGATATGGGAGTATCTGAGAGCTAAACAGCAACAGAAAGGATGGTTTTGAATCAACAGAGAAGAGGTTCCTCAGTCCTGGGAAAACAAGAGAAGGAAAGGCTGAATCATTGCAGTGCCTTTGTCTTGCCTGGGCAGACATCTATGCTGAAGCCTAGAGAACTGGGACACCAGAAAGCCTGAATTCAAAAGAAAGTATCTCAGGAGCTGGGGAGAGAAGGAATTGCCATGCTGTAAGTGTGAGGATGATGTAAGAGAAGAGGCAAGTCCAACAATAATTTTCAATTTATGAATAACAAGGGTACAAGGTGGGTATGACTTGAGGGAAGAAACTTTGTAGAAAGATAGACAATGCTCTAATTAAATATGTACGAAATAGAGTGTGAAAGTGCAGTGGGAGAGAAGAAATCAGCCACTGCAACAGGGAAGCTGGAAAATAATTAAAAAGGTATCAAAACTCTAAGCACAGATGCACATGTGTAACTAACAGCAATTTGGTATCTCCTAGGTGCTTGCTGCTATATAGAGAGAAATGGGACTGGCAATTCCTTGCAAAAAAAAGAAAAGCAAAACAGGAAGTAAGAGAATCTCTGCCTCGCATCTATTCACAGAGCAGCTCCATCCTGGCAGCTGCATCTTCTTCTGCTCCAGATCTTTGCCAAGAAAGCTGGAAGGAGCTCTTCCAGCGCTGGGACAGTAATCCAGGCTGAATGAGGTCTTCCTGAGAAGTATGTTAGCAGCAGTGCCATTCACTGGGCTAGAAGGACCAAACAGCAGGTTCCTAGATACCTCTTTAGGCTCAGTCCAAATGTCTGTACCCCCTGACTGGTAACATAAATTGTTCCACCCTCCCTATGCTCTGGCAAGCAATGTCTGTACAACTAGTTGGAACCAATCTCCTTTTTCCTGTATTTTATTTTTTAGTGATTTGTTTTCTTCTGCTGTCTTGGTGTACTGTCTCTTTTATCTGAGAAGTGCTGCAGTGCTAACAGTCACTCCTCAAGGTGATGAGCCAAGTGAACCCTTACCCTGCCAGTAGCCTCTGAACAGGGTCTAAATCTTTTTCATACTTGCTCAAGGACATGCCTTATATAGAAGTGAATTTTCTGCAGAACAACTGACATGGCTGCAGGCTGCAGTCCAATAACTGTGTTTTATGGTGAGCAGCTAAATGAGGTGCCATCCTCATCCCAGACCTTAGCCTGGAATGGAGTCTGAAAACCTCCTGAAAAAAGGTTTTGCCCCTCAGAGTGTTTGACAAGGCTTGTGATCAGCACAGGATCAAGACAGGGTAAATTTAAATTCACAGCTCACAGTGGATTTGACATCCCCTTTAAAATGTGTGAGAGACTAAATTTAACCCCAAACTCTCGTTCCACAGTACTTTATTCAATCTCTTAGCTTCCTCTACAGAAAAAAAAAAGAGCATAAACACACCACCATCTCTGATGTCTCCAATGCTTCCTTTGGCACTCCTTTAGCTTAAATTATAATTAAACAACATGCATTTATCTCCCTGGGAACACAAGAGCACAAAAAGAGGGAGAATTCTCATGAAAACAGTCTGGCAACCTTCAGCACAGGAGGGCAAAAATTACTCCTGCAATGAGAACTCCAGGAGCAAATAACATTCATGTGATGAATGGCTGCCTACAAAGGAACTTCCCCAGTAAACTGCTGAAACTGTTGGAATAGCCATATCCAGATCTCAGTGTCTTGCAGGAATTGTGGAGATCATCCTGGACCATCTTTATCAGTCAGCACACACACCAGGAATGGTTAGCACCATACTCCTCTCTGGTCATGTTGGCTCTGGGGATTTCTGGGATACTAGTTCTTGATGCCACCATTAACCTGCTGCCAAGGTCTTGGGAAAAACAACATGACTTATGACAGGAGATACCATGGTTAAATAAATAAAAGAACTGAGCCAGCAGCTCTGTCCCTTTTTGCTGTCCTATTTGCTCTACTGTCAGAGATTATTTTACATCCTTCTTTATTGAAAAACTCAAGTTTGTTTAATAAAAAAAAAGGGAAGGAGCCCTGTTCCTTGAAGCGGTGTTTACCTAATGCTCTCTCTGCAAATGGAGTCTGTTGCTGCTGTTGGGTAGGGATGAATAGCCAGCCAATTTGAGGAGAGATCTTACTGCTGGGTGGGTGGATAGAGCATCACAACTTTTCATGGGGTGTGTGGGATAGCAAAAGCAAAAGGGGCTGCTTTAATGTATTTGTGCTGCTTTACAGCTGCCTGGCCAAGTACTAAGCCAGGTCAACATCGGTTCAACAGGGAAAAAGGTACAGGGCTGTCCCCTTTCCCTTCATCTGTGCCTTATCCATGTGATAAGGAACCGTGCATTGGATTATTTCCTAGGGAGGGTCAGGGAGGCAGCTGTGAAACTGGTCTCATTGTGCTGGGAGCTGACTGAGCTCATGCAACAAGCTGCCAGTCCCCAAGAACACTGTGGGAGGCACAACTCATAAAATGTGGATCCCTGTGACAGCATGGATCTGTGACAGCAGAAAGGATCACTCTTTTACAGTGTCTAGATCCTGTTGTCCTCACTTCAAAGGCTTCATGGAATGATGCTGAAGCCTCTTTGGGATGCTCTTCCCCCATGGAGCACCATGCCTTTGCAGCTGTCTCATGTGAGCATTAGGGTGAAGGGAGAGGAAAAGTAGTAACTTAGTCACATACAGCAAAAAGTGGTATCATTTCCCAAAATGAACAAAACCATGTTGAACTTAACTTTCCTAAGTTTTTCTTCTGCCAGGGAAAGCAGCAATTATTGGTGTGAGGGAAGAGGAGAACATTACACAGAGATTAAGTTAAATGTTGCACAATCCCCAGGGAGCAATTAGCACCTTGCAGGTATTCCTGTAAGGGGTGCAGATGCTGCCATGCACGCACAGACACACAGCTTTAAACATCTTGTATGCCCTCAACTACTTTGAACCCCTGAACACAGACATAACTGAGTCCATCGACCACGTAAGATGCACTTCTGCTTCACTAGAAGGGTCCTGATAGGCTCAAAGTGTGACTAAATGATGGCAGATTTAGAGGACTACCAGCCACCAGCCTGAAAATTAATTTTCCAAGTGTTTTTCCAACTGTAGTACAATATAAAACATGGACACATTCTGTGTTTGAATCTACTACAAAAATTTTGGAAGATAAAACTGGTATGGGCAGCCGAGCTGTGGCCAAATGAGTGGAAACTGCTTTGAACACCAAATAGCTATGACCCAGCTGCAGATTTCAGAAGGCCCTCTCTTTTCAGAAAAAGACCTGTCTGATAATCTCATCAGTTATTAAAATGAAATGAAATGAAATGAAATGAAATGAAATGAAATGAAATGAAATGAAATGAAATAAAATAAAATAAAGTCCCCAAGACAAACCCAACAAAAAAGCATGATGATGACAACTGATCTGCAGATACACAGCAGTTCACACTGAAAGAACAGTTTCAGCTCTCATTACTGTTTGCATTTTTTCTCCTGGTAACAAAATATGAGGGTATCAACACAGTGGAAAAGAACAGAGACTGGGGTGTAGAGACTGAAGAGAAATACTTGACAAGTGTGAGTGAGGAGAGATAGGAGAAATCACACCGAAGTGGCAGGGGTCATGCAGCAGGGAATAGGGAGATGTGAAGAACAAGGACTGGGAAACACATCCTGAAACCAGAGCATTGATATTTACTGCCAAGCTGAAGTGTGAATAAATAGCTGCAGTCCTCTTGCTGTGGTGGCATTCCATAGCACTAAGCATTTTTCTCAGAGAGTCTGAATTTGCCAGGTGCTGAGCAGTTTCCCAGGAACTGTTCATCAGCCTGTGACTCTGAGACTAGCAAGGTACAGGTTGAGTGCACAGGACTTGCTATTTCAAGTTCTCAGCTTTGCCAGCAGTTAGCAGATGAATTGCAGCTTATTGGGAAAGATTAAACAGCCCTGACAAGCATGAGGTGTACTGTGCAGAACAATGTTTTCAAAACACATCAGTCTCAAGCACAGAGAAGTCTGGGCACTCCTGAAGGGAGAGTATTATCAGGCTGGAGCTGCTTGTAACACTTCAGGAAACAATAGCAATTGAGGTGCAATGCCTTGCAAGCCCAGTTCTTCAACAGATAAAAGAGACTAGCAATTTCAGGAATCCAGAGGGTTTTTTGCCGTTTCCCAACGAACAGTATTCACAGACTCATTGAGTGTTTTGTGCAGGAGGGGACCTTGAAGATCTTCTAAGTCCAACCCCCTGCCATTGGCAGGGACACCTTCCACTAGATCAGGTTGCTCAGAGCCATATCCAACCTGGCCTTGAACAGTTCTAGGGATGGGGCAGCCACATCATTCCTGGGTGGCCTGTGCCAGTCCTGCACCACCCTCACAGTAAAGAATTTCCTCCTAATATCTAATCCAAACCTTCCCTTTTGCAGTTTGAAGTCATCCCCCTTTGCCCTATGACTCCATGACCATGTCCTAAGTCCCTCTCCAGCTCTCTTGGAGCCCCTTTAGGTAATGGAAGGGGCTCTATAGTCTCCCTGGAGCCTTCTTTTCTTCAGGCTAAACAACCTCAGTTCTCTTCAGCCTGACCTCATATGCTCAGAAGGCTTTCAGTGCTCAGCTCCATCACTGCCAGCAACATAGGGAGATTGGTGTGGTATTTTATAGTTATGACTATCCCTTGCTTGCTTAACCAGCATGACATGCTGGTTAAATCTGTGGTGTCTGATGCATTCCCAGTCATGCATTCCCAGTGATGCAGAGGACTGGTGGGTAGGTCAGCAGTACCACCTTTGATGGCTAAGGGCACAGCAGCACACAAGGAGACATAAGGATATACTCCAGTCATAAAGGTTATGCCACCGTGAGTGAACAGCCCCCAGTGTCCTGCAGCTCCATCCCTACTGCTGACAATACAAATCATACCCATCCCTTTCTGCCATGAGACTGGGGATGGGATGAGAAGTGAAGGCCAAAAGTGCTTGTGACTCTCACTTACCCTCAGTCGACGTCCAAAGACGGTGACCTGCCCTCTCGCTTGCTCCTTCCTCTGCCTCCACTCCACGAGATTGAGGCCGTTGTCGATGGGCAGGGTGACGTTCCTCTTCCCCACCGTGGGGTTGACGGTGCCAGCCAGCAGATGTGGCTCGGTCTGCAGGGCCACCTCCATGCCGTTGGCGAGCATCAGTCTGAGGGAGCCATCAGCACCAATGTAGTAGCTGTTTCGAACTTGGTCTGAAGACAGAAAAGAGATCTTTGCTGATCTCTGATGATACAGCACCAGCTCTTCATTTGCTCCCTCACCTAGGCTGCATCAGCATTTCAGATGGTTGTAAAGAAATGCACTGTTACTCATCTGTTCCACTCAACAGGAGCAAAACATTGGTTTCATCAAGGAAAGTAACTGTGGACAATTACTTTTTGATTCTGATGAGGTTTGGCACCTCAAATTCTTGCAGAAATTTTTACAGAAAACGTGTTATAAAACTGAAAAAACTGTAATACCTTATCAAGGGATGCAGGTTCAAACCTCTTTCTCTAGGTTAAAACACTATGTGGTGAGACGCTTGCTTTAAATCAGTCTGACTGAAAACTTTCCATGCTTTTATATCCTAAAGATCCTAATTTCACTACAATATATGAGAAATAATTTCACAAATGAGAAAGTGGGGCCACCTACTTTCCTCAGCTCATTCACTGTATCACAAGTGACAGGAAATTGCACAGCAAGTTAATGCTAACCAGTTCCCCAAACAACAGCCAAATCCTTTCCCTTGAGAAAGCTTTCAGGAGGCAACTGAAGCCCTTGTGTTTGGAGAGAAAGCAGAGGCATTAAGCTCCCACACGTCTCCACACATCTGGCCTCCACTAGCTCTTGAAAGATTGGATTTTGAGGCCAGTGTTTGGGAATTCAGGAGCTGAACAGAAGAGAAATCTGTCTTCTACATCCTTCAGGAATCAGGCAAGCTGAAAGCCCATCCTTTGAATCTCCAGCTGGCATTTATCTTGGCAGAGTAGCTCATGAAGGGTAAGAAAGCGTGAGACTTAGTGCAGAATGGCTTAAAAAACGTATTATACAAACAGTGCCTTATCTGAAGCTCCTCAAAAGCTGGAAAATATTACTATTTCTGTCTCCTAACCTGCCATAAACTCTTAATTGTGAATAAAAACACCCATTGAAAATACCCACTAAGTGTTTTTTCCTTTCTGAGGCAAGTTGGGTTTTGTTCACTAGCTGCTCTGCCATAGCTCAGCAGGAAACAAGATCACAGTGAATTACCATTTCTTGTCCCTATGAAATAGATCAGCAAAGAGCACAGTTAGGGAAGGAAATGTGACACCAACTGGTCCTTCTCTATGTGGGTCTCACCCTGCTTCTGCAGTAGCCAGCTGGAGTTCTGCCACAGAGACTGCAGCAGAACCACCACTCAACTTTACACAGCAGTGATGGCGAAACTGCTGGGGCACAGGATTTTGTCAAAAACACACAGCAGTGATCCACAACACAGATCCAAGTATTTTAGCCCTACCACTGAGTATATAAGTTCATGGTCTTTGACATGGACTCCAGCTAGATCAAGCCCCCTGCATGCTTGAGTCTGCAAATAGAGAAAAGGGCCAGCCAGTTGGCTGCCACACCTTTTTTAGATGCTTGGTTTGATGCTAAAGTGTTAGGAGATGTGCTTTAAATCAAATCAGTGAAATATCCCTGGATAGTGAATGTATTTCTCCCTCTTTTATCCTTCACCAGGAAACAGAGGAAAGCTTGAAGCTTTACATGAAATTAATCAGAAACATGATGTTCCCTTCGTGTTACATAAGCACCACAAAAGAGTTATTGTCACCAGTACTGTAGTATAGTGTGGGGAATGTAAATCCTCTACTTTCAACATTTTCCCAAGAGAAGACTCTTCCCTGGCTCTGGAAGGCATTTTTCAAGGGCTACATGAAATCCATGGGCTGTTGGATGCTGTATTTTAGGCTGCTTTGGCTCTAGGGCACTACTGCCCTACTTTGGCATTGAACAAATGCTCACTTTGTCACTAGTCCAGAAGACAAAATCCCACTGGAGTGTTGATGTGCCTGCTG
>VZRX01005575.1:795175-813172 GCA_013398075.1 Notiomystis cincta | reverse complement strand
TTATTATTTTATTATTTTATTTTTAAAAAAAAAATTAGAACAATAGCCTGGAGTGGTTTTATTTCTGATCCTTCTATAAAAATGGCCAATTACCTCTTTGGCAATGGATTTGCACAGACCAATTAAGCACTGTAAGTGAATGATTTTCAAGGGCAGAAATAATATTTAGGTGCATAACCTGATAAACTCACTTTGAAACATCTCTTCCCCATGTATATAAAAAAACTATCTTTGATAATTTCCTTTTTTTCCATTCTTGTTTTTACAGACAGCTTCTTTACCAAACTGAGGAAAACGGTGAGTGAACCAAAGCAGCATGACAAAATGCCAACACTACAAAGGGAAAGCCATTCTTTTTAGGAAAAAAAAGAAGCACAGCTGTAACAACCATACTTACAGCTCACATCTGAAGGGCTTAGGAAGAGACACTGCATGAAAGCATCCATCAGCCACAAAGGTGGCAAGTGGGGAATGGTAAGGCCCTGCACATGCTCTGTGCTGCAGCTCAAGAAAACCACTGTGTGCCCCTCTGTTGTTTAACCTGCCCTGTTTCTGAAAGAGACTGATCACCTTATTACCCAGACACCAAATACAGACTGAAGATAAACATTTACCAAGTTATAACCTTAGTTCTGTTCTCATGATTCCCTCTTTGGCCAGGATTTTGTCTCCATGTTCTCTGGGGACAGCAGGCTCATTCCTGTGCCAAAAGGCAGCATGCTTTCAGATCCCTGTGAGGGGGGTGGTTGGTGCTGATAGATCCTGCTGTGAAAGCATGTGTAGTCACATAGAGCAGCTGTAAAGTCAAGATGCCCCATCCTGCCTGGAGGAGATGTAACCAGGCAGAAGGCAAGGCTGCCTGTGTGCAAAGGGAGCTTCATCACCATGCCAGCAGCTCTGAGAGCAGAGGGAGATGAGGTTTTAATGACAGAGATTTTGCCTGTTGTAACCCAGCCTGTGATCCAACAAGGGAATGATTAAGCTAATAGAGGGATTAGATGAAGTTACTTGGTAATCACTTGTTTATAACCCTAGAAAGGCAGAAAATGGGACAGACATGACAGACATCTTCATGGATGAAGGAGGTGGGACAGACATTTAGTAAGTCAGAATAAGAAAAGCACCTCAGCTCTGTGACAATAGTCAGCAACCACCTTCCTGTGCTTGACAGTCTCAGAAATAGAGAGAAGGACCCAATTAAGCTCACCTAGCTATGGGCCTCTGTATTTCAGATCAGATTAGATCTTTTGGTTGAAGACTGATCCATCCAATCTTAGCCCTTACTTGAGGCAATAGTGAAAAATGGCAGAAGAGCAGAGATCAGTGTAGCCCTCTCAAGGCCTGATCCAGCACCACAAGTGTGATTATGTCAGCTGTGCAGGTGGTCCCTCCCTTCAGAGATGATGTGGATGTGTGCTTGTTCCCTTTCAGGCATATACACCTTGCTCAACAGAACAAAAATTAAAACCTCAGATATATTTGGGTCTGTGTTAGCATCATCTCATGGGGCAAGGGTGTTCCTGCCCAGGTTATGGGCACTCATCATCAGTTCTTTTCCCTCATCATAACCAGCTGAGAACTGCTTTAAGCATTTTGCTTTTGCTTCTTCACTCTTGATGCCTTGTCATTCTCCTCCATGTTGCCACTGTGAAATGAATCTTAGTTCATAGTGACAAATGTGTTGCCAGCCTGGGAGGCAGATTCTGGATGTTTGGTGCCCATGTTATAGAATTCAGTATTTAGTAATGAGTAGTGTGGACACTGCATTCATAAGAGAGGTGGAAAAAGTGCCAATACAAGTTGGACCTGAAGGGCTGGCTAATTATTCATTCTCCATCAGCTCAGAGCAGAGTCTAGAGGAAGCCAACATAAGAAACACGACAGATATGTATCTTCCAGCTTTTGGCTTTCAACAGATTGGGTACTTCTTAAACCTCTTGATACTTTTAATTACTGCAGACTGAACAGAAGAACAGGTCCTAGCACAAAAATCCCTATTGTCCTCATGTCCCCAACAAGCACCTTGCCTCCATCAGCTCCAAGGAGGTTAGCTCAGGCTGTGGGGGAAAAAAAGAAAAGGAGGGGTAAAGGCTGGGCGAGAAAGAAAGATGAAGGGTTAGCTGAGGAGCAGGCTGGATGGGTGAGAAGAAAGGCTGGATGGGTGAGGAGGAAAGCTGGGTGGATGAGGGGGAAGGCTGGATAGGTGAGGAGCAGGCTGGGGCAGCACAGCTGCCATGACCATGAGCTTTGTCCCCTCACCAGAAGAACAGCAAAGGCTACTGATGAACGTCCTCGAGGCCTCAGTGAGGGAAGGCCAGGCCGGGCCAGGCCAGGCCAGGCTAGGCCAGGCCATGTTGGGAGCAGCAGTGTGGCAGGGCCAGGACCAAGGCCGGGACCTGCCAGGTCCACACAGTGCTGCCATTCAGAGTTATCTTCTACCAGTTAATGAGCTTCTGGTAATTGCCATCCACACACAATAATCTTGGTGAGTTTTCCCCAGCTGCCTTTTATCTGACAGAAGAATGCAGGGGAACCACCATTGAGGTTATTGAGGAGGAAGGCCTTTGGATAACTCAAAGCCCCCAGCCAGTCTGGTTGTACTTTCCAAACCCCATTTTCCATACTTGTAGAGGGCTTATTTCCTTTAAGAAAGGTATTTGGAGTGAAAGCAGCTAGGGAGAGAGCACGAACAGCAGACTCCTCCATCCCAGCCCTCTTCCAAAGCCCCAGCAGCTCCTGTGACACCCACTGCCCTGAAGGGTCAGGTTTCCCAGGAGAACAGGCAGGAGGGACACTGATTTGACTCCACCACCCAGTGCCTGTCAGCACCTAGGTGTGCCCTCCTGCCCAGCTGCCGTCCCTCATGTCTCTCACTGTTCCCAAAAGCCAGAGCAGTGGATGTATTTGGAAGAAGACAGTATAAAAGATCAAAATAATCACCTTGCTTTTTACTTTAGATGAGTGCATTATGTCTTGGACTGGTTTGTACAACAGATTTTGTCAGCGGAACAAAACCAGGCCAAACTGCATGGTATATAGGAAAAAATGAGCACTGTCACAGGGTTTTCTTATACAGGAAACCTGCATGGGAGAGGATGCAGTGTAGATCTTTTGATGTACACACCCAGGTCAATACCAATCTAATTAATTCCATACATTTCACATTTTTCTTCCATGCAACGTGCCCAGTTCCCTGTAAGTGCTCCCTTTAAATGCTGGTCAGGAGTGTATTCCGTCCTACGATGCCCATCACCGTGTATTTTTAAATCCCACAATATTGTTTTTTCCTGCCATCTTGTGGCAGCAGGAAAAATCACAACGTTTCACTAGCAGCAGAGCTGCCCACTGGCCTAAGATAAGGGCTGTCAGTAAAAGAGTCTAATCTATAATTAGATTGGTTGGCATCACTGCAAAAAATACAGCCCCTTTTGCATATTTAAAAGACTGATTAATTCTTCCATCTGTACAAGTTAACCTTGTAGCAGGGGTTCTTTGGTTATCCCAGAGCAAAGTATTTTGTATACCTTGTGTTTCTTGAAAGTCCCCAGCTGCTGTCTATAAAGAGCAAAGGAGAGTTGCATAACAGGTGAGACTTAATCATGTTATCATAAGACTTCATCAAGTGAACCCTAAATATTTTGAAAAGGCTCCTTTTTGCCAGTGTTGCTCTCAGGTCTTCATAGCTCCTTAACAAAGCCATCTTTGTTTCCTATTAAAACATAGGAAGATCTGGTCTCATAGGCATGCAAGGCTTTTCTTTTTACTGCAACAACTAATTATATCTGGTCTCTCAATGTAAACACCACAAAACCTGCCCAAACACCCTGCATTGTTTGCTTAATTTTAAACCAAAACATTTTCATTATTTTGTTAAAAATGCATTTAAGATTTATACAAGACTGAATTTAGGTTCCTGGATTTTTCCCCCTTTTCATGCAATCACACAAAAGATTTTCAAAAATGAATACTTATGATCCCAACTCTCCTGCCACAATAGCTCTTCCCACATAGTTGAGGTAAAAATATGAAAATTATATATGATAATTTAAAAAAAAATCAAAAAGAAAAAAATGCCAGTGTCCCTTAAAATAAATGCAAAATTCAGAGCCAGTAAGAAAAACTAGTCACTACTCACTAAGAAAATTTGCAGCCTGAAAAGAGAGTGTAAATACAAGCTCTTCAAAGCTTTGTTCATTTTCACTAGCACCTGCAAAAATGACTGCTTGGGATGCCAGGCATTGGAGAGAAAGGATGTTATGCTATTTATAGCTCACGGGTGGCTCCCATTGTACCTGAGAATCTCGCAGCCCTTAATGCATTCCTGCTGGCGGCACCTCTCTCAAGCAGAGGACAGCCTTCCCAAGGCTGTGCTGGAGGCACACGGCTTTGCTTTGGGAAAATGGACCCTGAGGTTTGTGCTGCCTTCCCAAACTGTCTGTTGTAAACCACCCGCAGCAGGCACAACCTCCAGCAAGGACACGCTCCTTCCTTCTACCTGTGCTCCACTCTCCCTCTTGGGAGCCTGAGGCTGCTGCTCTGCTGGAGGCTCTTCTCCCCTCCATCACCCTACCTGCCAGCCTTGGCATCCATCTGCAGTCCACACCAAGCCACAGCACAAAACAATCAGGAAAACAACAGCATAAAACCTGGCAAGATAAAATGAAAATATCCTCCAAAAACAACCCTTGCTTCTGCCCTGCCTGACCGACTGCAAGGCTTGCAGAGCCTCAGTCTCAGGAGTGGGGCAGCACCGTGCTGCCTGCTTCTCACAGAGACATTGCAGCAGGGCCAGGCAGGGAAACTCCTTCCCAGCAACCCTGGGACTGAGTGTTCCATAGAGCAGCAGCATGTCCCCCCTACCTGTGACCCCTCATCCCTCACAGCCCAAAGCATCTCCACATGCTGCTTTGCCCACAGCCACTGATGAGGCAGCTCCTACCTCACTCTGATTTACCTGGCACCCTGATACCAAGGGGGTGCAACAGGAAAACCACTCACAGTTTTATTTCTTCAAATTTAAGGTAAGAAATTGGGAGAAAATATTCATAAGACACATGATCAAAAATTTGCAAGAGACAGGAAATTCCAGTTCTATATCTTAATATCTCCTTTTAGTTATTCTCATGTGCTCATCAGTGGTCAATTCTTTGTGACATACAATCGCTCTTCTTAAGAGATGACTTAATCAAAATCAAATAATGCTTTTAAAGTCAGCAGTTGAAAAAAAAATCTAAAGAAAAAACATTCCACTCTGCCCCAACAGAGCTGAGAATGTCGCTGGAAAGCTCTATGATATGCCTGAAAAACTCAAGTGCCAAAATAGATCTTCCACTGCAGAGTTTTGAAGTTTGCTCTTGATTCCATAGCAAAGAATTTGTACAGCTTTGTCAACCTTAGAAAAAGGTGTCTTTTTTGTATGTACCCTTTCAAGCAAGGCAAAGCAAGGAGAGCACTTCACTGCTTATGTTAAAAGTGCAGGGAGAGACAGCTCAAAGCTACCCCTGTCAAACGACTGAGGAATATCAAAACCTCTTTCCCATGCCTTCAGATATTCTGAAATCTTGCAAACTTGACAGCATTGTCAATTTTGTATTGACAGTAGCAGTCAGATAAAAATCATTTGAGGAGTAAATCAAGGAGAAGAAAAAAACCCCTTTAATCCACAGTCACACAAATCCATACTGCCTGCAGAAGTGCAAGTGCTCTTTTAATAGCAATATATTAACATCCTTGTTTGTCTTTCCTGAAGCTTGCAAGACATTATTTCCCCACATCCCTCTCTCAGTCTGGCCTCTTTGACACCATTTTTATCAGAACTGCCCATAACTTACACCTATTGACAGCCTGTGACACCAATGAAGTCTTGGCACAGCACTGGCTGTGACAGCACTCACTGAACTGTTATCAATATCAAGGTCATTTTGTTTTTCTTGCTCTCACTGCAGCTGCAGCTTCTCTGCCCTCAGGGCATGAGCTGCCCAAGAAAGCTTTCTGTCTAAGCTCCTCACAAGCCACAGCCTCTCTGCTCCATTATTGGTGTTATATAAGATTAGAGTGAAGTTTCTACTATTAGAAGCAGTTAGCTGCATGGTGATTGTGTGCTCCCCTGATTACAGCATACAGCACAGTTATGGCTGCTGGCAGCAGGACTTAAGACTAGACAATTTTAATTCAGGGAAAAGCATGAGTGCAGTTGAGATGCATCAAAAACATCAGTAGTTTTGGGGGTCTTGAATTCCTAACTGTGGTACCCTGGACAGGAGTGCTCCAGAGGAGAAATAAGGGGGAAAGCATCACCCTAGACTCGACAGATATCTACAGACAGTCGGAAATTGTGCTAGGAGCCTGTGGAGGGCAGCGCTGTCTTGCTGGGGATGGTTCATTCCATAGCTCAGAGATGCCAGCTGCTAAGGTAATACTTCTTTTTTTATCTCTTTTGAATCTGAAAGCTGCAGATGTAAAAGCTGGCGTCATGCCACAGCCATGACCTGTCACTGCCAGCAGGACTCCCCATTTTTCCAACCAGTGCCTCCGTTTTTAAGCCATCCTTTCTTACAGCCTTAGCGCCGTGCATGGGCAAATGCTTCTTCCTAGGCTCAGGACTCTCAAATAGGAGGGCTGGGGGAGGTGGGAGGGGGGCAACACAAAGGTTCTCTCCCCTTGCAATGACAAGAGTTTTGAGAAAGCGTGTGCAGATCCATTACACTGCAAAGAAGAGGAAATGCTCTCTAGGAGCACTTCTGTAAGGTGGCACCCACTCCCCAAAAACCAGCAAGGCACAGGTGGAGCTCACCCCACTGAGCCTGAGCTCAGCAAGCTCTGTCCCTCCTGGGGGCTTGCTTTGTCCAAGGACAGTGGCTGTGTGACCTGGGATGGGGCTGCTGGAAGGCACTGTGTGAGAACAAGTCGTGGGAGGCCTCGCTGGGGCTCCCCACCTCACTCAGGGGCCCCTCTGAGCTGAGATGCTCAGGCTCCATCTCCTCCTGCATGCCTGGGTCTGGCCATGCACTCCCTTGTCTTCCCACTTCACCTGGGACCTGCCTCACCACCAGGAACTCTCCTGGCTATCCAAACTCTGCCTGAGGCTAATTGCTCTCACCTGCCCTGCCCTGTGATCTCTCCCTCTTGCCCTTGTGCATTCCTGCTGTCCCCAGGTGGATGCAGCTCCTGTGCAGCCCTGCACCATGGGCAGCCCTGCACAGGAATAGGAGGGCTCACAGAGGAAGGAGCCTTTAGCTTTCCAGCCCAGCTTAGGCTCCTTGCAAGCAGAAGTTGGTACCTTCCAGCTCAGTCTGGAGAAGTGAGAGGGCCCCATCATAAATGTACAAGGCCGGATGTGAATGGAGATGTCAGGAGGGAGATGAAGCAGTGAAGAGGTGTGAAGACTCAGATTTTCTCCCACCCTGTAAAACACGGTTGGGTTGCCAGTGTAGGGTGAGGGGCATCTGCAATCTGAGCTGGGCTGGGCTGGGCTGAGGGGGAAGCCGTGGAGGAGGCTTGGAGGGCTGCTCCTGCTCTTTCCTGACACTGTGGTTAAAGGGTGGGCTGTGTTTTCCAGAGCCCTCGATCTGGCATCTTTCCCAGGTAGTAAATTCTCTTAAAAAGTGAACCAAACAGAGCTTTAATTGTACATTCTGCTTTTCTCTTCACTCCAAAATAATGGCAATAGCATTTATACAGTGCTGCATTGAACACGTACCAGCACTGAGGCTGAGGGACCGATTCTACTTTCCATTATTCAGGGGTACTGCCTCTGGTGAGGCAGATCAGAGTTTGAACAGTGAGCTGGAGCAATGAACTTCTGCTATTCCCTGCTGTTTGACTGTGGGCAAAATAAAAGGCCATAATATATGATGCAGTCAGCCAAGAAAGCAATATTGCTCTGCCATGTGCAGAGTCTACACCAAGACAAGCCCAGGATCTCATTTCTAAATTCCCATAGGTGCCTCATTTAAACCATCAGCCATAACCTGCTTCTCATTTTCAATACCACTTGGTATTAGAGCTGCAGTGAACTGCTGGTGAGAGATTCTAATTCCTGCAAACAAGCCCCTGTAGGCTTGCAAGGAAAACAGAGAGTTCCCCTCTCGGTTGCCTGCTAGGTTCCCATCTGGCTGTTTTAACTTTGCTGTTGCTTTTAAATGTGCCTGTTTCTGCACACCAAGCTTTCAGCTCTACCTCAAGAGACTCCTGGGTTCTCTTAGCGTCAGATTCTGACCAAAGTGTAGAGACACAGACTGGGTCTTCTTAACAAAAAGGAAGATAATATTTCACATTACAGTATCTAAAAGATTAATTCCACTAACATGATAATTTCCTTATGAACCACACTTCTTTCCATCTTGGAATTTTCCATCAGGAGGACAAAGAGCCATAGTGTTGCACACAACCCGAGAGAAAAGAGCAAGGAATGTAAAAGATGAGTGCAGAGATGCTTGCTGAGAGAAAAGAGAAGAAAAAACAGAGTAGACAGCATTTTCAAATGCATCAAGAGGCTGCTTTTTTATTTTTTTCCCTTCCACATGAATTATATTCTGACCCCATGCTTTGGAATTTTGAACCATTTAGTTTGTCAGGCTTTTGATACAGGGAATTTAGGATATTTGGCTGCAGGAGCTTTCTGTATCATGTTATTGTTAGGCAGTGTTTGTGCTATTGTAGTAACCACAGGCCCTGCTGTGCCTGAGGCTCTCAATAATCTCATGTAAGGACTTGTTATTGAAAGACACCTGTCCCCATCCAGGCTATCAGCATAACCACAGGCAGAGCAGTGCCAGTTAGGGAGGTGCTAGCAAAGGGGAAAGAGGAAGGATGATTGGGGCCCAACTAATGCCCTACCAGACTCCTCTTGGGACTCCAGACATTCATTTTAACCTCTCTACAGCTCAGTTCCATCTTCAGGAGACAAGGGAACAACCATGGCAAAATGGCAGGAGGCCCTGTTACAGAAGTGAAAATTCAGGCTAGGCAAATAGGTGGCTACTCAGTCTGTGTTCATTTTTGCTTAAAAAACCCACATTATTTTCAACAAGGAACAAGCCATTTCAGCTTGTTTTAATGTTTTAAAATATTTTATGCAATGCAGGAGAACAAATTCCAAAACAAAGTACCTGAATAGAAAAATGGAAATGGTAAATTTTTCTGAAATAACAAAATTAACTATTTCATATCTACAATGTGGAATGTTTACGTTTTCGCCCCCAAAACTTTGTTGATTTTTTTTTCCACTGGAATCTGCAAATGCAACACAAATCTGTTAAATGCTTTAGCCAATTCAAGCCACTAGGGGTTTGTGTGAGGGTTTTGGTGTTGTTTTTTTTTTTTTTCAGAGAGATGTTCAATAGAAATGAGAAAGAAAGGGAAAAAAAACCAAACCAACAAACCAAAAACCAAACCAAAAAGCTTTGCAGACTTTAGTATTCAAGTGGCTGGACAACACTGGGGAGATACAAAGCTCCACTAGGTTGTTGTAGACAAGGTGCTGGTGTGACTGGGTCCCTCAGGAGCTGCACCCAGGTGCATGCAAACTGCATGGAGTCACTCACAGCCCTTCCTGGGTGCTCCCTGCAGCCAGGCAATGCCACCCACGGCCACCTCCAGCCTGGACCTCCAGGGCAACTCCTGGACCACTTGGGAAACCCAGGCTCCACAGCCCCGACAGGAAACCAGGCAGGCCTTGGCCATTCAGGGTGTACCCAGTGCTCCATGTGTTTGGGAAATGATGCAGAATGACAAGGCAGTTTTAAAGCTTGTGTGCTACCTTGTATTTTGTAGATTGCCATTAAAATCTCTGTCCAGCCTCAAAAGTCTCCCATAGGTTGAATTTTTTTTGTTTGTTTCTGTTGTTTTATTTCTAGGCAGAAAAATAGGAGAGAAAGATAAAAAGAAAGAAAGAATCTAACGAGGTGGCTTACAGTTTAAAAGAAAAGTAATCCGATCCAACTTGCATTGTCTAGATCTCTACAGAAAATGTTAGTGACTTTGTAAGACAGAATTTTTTTCCCTCAGGTACAGGGATTCCTGCCCTCCTGCAGTCACTGACTGTTTCCAACTAGAGCAGCTTCTGGGAGCCACCCAGAGGGAGAAGCTTAGAGAAATGTAATCAGTGGCAGCACTTTTGCTACCTCTGCAGTATCTTAAAGTAGATGGTGGGGGGAAACCTTCACCAAAGTCCCTGGCCTTCAATTAAAAAATTCATATTGCTTTCCTCTTTAGTCCAATCATTTGCTGTAGCTATTTCCAAGCTTACCCCGAAGGCCCAGTAGAGCAATCCAATTTCAAGGCCAGTGCAGCACAGGCAGGAGCTGTGTTCTTGGGAGGAGCCGTGCTCGTGTTGACACAAGGAGCTCACTTGTCTGACATTAGGCATGTGAACAAAACAATGTTGGCACACTTTTTGGAAAGAGGATTGCTCTGTGAAAGGGAGCTCTGTTGCAAAGCATTTCCCTGGCTGCAAAGGCCAGAGTCACCTGTAAAGTGTCACTGGCACCTAAATGACTCAGTTCTGGGAGAACCTCGTCAAAGTCAGGTCTTGAACAAGAGGCCACACAGTCTAATTCTCTAATTAATTCTAATTCTCTCTGCTCATCATCTCCATAACTGTAACTAACTGAGAGGCTACAATAGAAGTTTAAAGCAGCAGAGGCTAGGAGAAGTGAAAGTTTGCTATCCGTCTGCTCCACAACTTCAGCCCTTAAGCATTTGAAGCAACTCAGAGTCAGCCACACTCCTTGAAAATGAGCCTGTGGTCTTCTGAATCTCCTGACTTAGAAGCTGTATTATCTTATTTTTGATCTTATTTTACTGCTTCAGCTTAACGTTCTGTGTCGGTGAAAGTACAAAGAGGTCATCCTGAAGGTGCTGGCAGTAGCTCTTGAGCACAGTGCATGACTTTCACAAGGCAGTAAAACTTGTAGGGCAATGCACAGTATCTGTTTCCGTGCTATTCTTCATGCTAATCTGGGCTAAGATTGCACAACATACTCTTTTACCAAAGCTCTTGATCTCACATTATCTGCCCTGAAAAATTCGTAGGCTTTTATCTCTATATTCCTCTCTACTTCCCTGCAGTTCTTTTCCTCCATCATTAAAAGTAAAACCAGTCATTTTTTTTCTATGTCTCCCATCATTTTTATTGTGCTTTTCATATCTTGCTTATTAAGTAGTTACCCTAGGGAGACCTCTTTCTTATTGGAACATACAAAAAGCTATAACTGCACTTAACATTTGTGGGGAGGAGGAGGAAAGAACGGGCAAAGGAAGCAAATTTAGATGGAGGTCACAGAAATATTTCTGTATGTTCAGTAATATGCCTCACATCAACTGCACTTATTTTTCCATAAGCAAAAATATATTCTCCCTTGTTTTCTGCTTATTCCCCAAATCAGCCTACACTGTTAAAAATAACGTACATGGATGAAGTTGTTTTAGGAGCAACATCCATCTGGCTGCTGCTGCTGTGGGGCAGGAGACAGACCAGATGACTTACAGAGGTCCCATCTGCACTTGCTTTCTAAAATTGCTGAGAAAATAAACCCAAACTTTAGATTTAGGCGTTCAGGCATTAGAGAGAACGCTGATGCCATATCAGAATAAACACCATTTTCTCTACTTTGGGAAGAGTTCTAATATGCCTTCCACATTGATTATGGCTCTAGTAAGAACAAACAACCAAACAAAGCTACCAATATTTTCAGGGGGCAAAAAGAGCAATTCAGGATAATGAGATCCAGGCAGGAGAAATGTTCCTAAAGTCTCAGAGAAGGGACTGCTTGGATATCTTCACACTCTTGCTCCTGATTGACCTCTGCTTCCAGCTGAACCAGCTGGTCTGTGCTTGCTGGCTCTAAACCAGCGAAAGTGTTGCCCATATTCCATGGTAGGATTTGTGAGGGTTCACAGGTCTGTGATCTCACAGATCTGCGAGGGAGCCCTAGCTGGATTCTCAACAGGACAACAACACCAGAACTTTTAGCTCTGTAATTTCAAACCCTCTTTTTCTCACATCCTGGGTAAGTACCCTGCCCCTCAGACAAGAGAAATGGCCCCTCTCTGGAGGGAAGTAGCTATCACATTATTTATACAAAGTGGAACAGCTCCCAGAGGAGACACTTAGAGAGACAGGCACAAGAATACCAGTATAGCTAAGTGTCCAGGGATGTTCAACTGAGAGAGAAAAAACTAGTTCAAATCCTCTCAATTTCTCTTTCAATACATACAGACACACACACACACACACACANTCCTAAAGTCTCAGAGAAGGGACTGCTTGGATATCTTCACACTCTTGCTCCTGATTGACCTCTGCTTCCAGCTGAACCAGCTGGTCTGTGCTTGCTGGCTCTAAACCAGCGAAAGTGTTGCCCATATTCCATGGTAGGATTTGTGAGGGTTCACAGGTCTGTGATCTCACAGATCTGCGAGGGAGCCCTAGCTGGATTCTCAACAGGACAACAACACCAGAACTTTTAGCTCTGTAATTTCAAACCCTCTTTTTCTCACATCCTGGGTAAGTACCCTGCCCCTCAGACAAGAGAAATGGCCCCTCTCTGGAGGGAAGTAGCTATCACATTATTTATACAAAGTGGAACAGCTCCCAGAGGAGACACTTAGAGAGACAGGCACAAGAATACCAGTATAGCTAAGTGTCCAGGGATGTTCAACTGAGAGAGAAAAAACTAGTTCAAATCCTCTCAATTTCTCTTTCAATACATACAGACACACACACACACACACATATATATATATATGTTTATATATGCACGTCAAAATCCGTTCCTGTGTAATCACGTATGTATCCATATTGGTGTGTTTAAATACATCACTATAAATGAAATAAAGTTGTATGTACACACTGTTTATATGTGTGTACACATGCACCATACAGATGGCTCTTGCATACACATCCTAAGATTTCCACCTTCGCCCTGGATGCTTAGTTTAATGATGTCAGTTTAATGCATCAGTTTAATGATGCATTCTTTCAAAAAGTTCTGGTTTTAACTGATCAGAATCAAATGCACACAAATACTCTGGTAGCTCTTCAACAAAAAGAGAAATGATACCTTTGCCTACAAGGTTCAACCAGTCTACATTTGGGTGGTGCAGATGTTCTTAACCAATAGTGTTACTTGACAAGAAATTAAATCACATTATCTTATGCTGCTTTCTCAGGGGAGAAATTACGTGCCTGTAGAGTCCTACCCCTGAGTCAGTCCTGCTCTCTGGATGCTTTTAGCAACACCTGCAGGCCCTGCTGCACACACTATTTTTAATAATGTAATCCTATTTGGAGGGTAATGAACAGGTCTATTTTCTAGGGAATAGTATTTCTGTATGAAAATTTCCTCTCAATTCATTTCAGAAAAGCTGTCTCTGATACAGCCTGAGTGTATGCAAGGGAGCAGCAAGATGCCTCACACCAGAGACTCTTCATCTCTGACTAGAAGCATTTCCTATGAAACACCAGCACTAGCAGATCTCCAGCAACTCCTGTGGCTCAGAGGAGGGTCTGATAACCATGTGGACCAAGTCTGGCCAAATATCTACCTGGGAGATGCGTAAGAACATATGATCCTATTGCTAAGAGGTTATCAGTCCCTGGGAGGAGGAGGAAAGGGTGTGGTACACTGGGGAGCAGCTTTTGGGTCTTCAGGAATGTTTTTGTGATACAGACTTCCAAGATTGATAATGTAAAGAGCTTGGATGTAAAGAAAAACATGACATTCAAAATGGTGACTTACTCATAGTGTGTCTGACTTGTTTTTTTATTATTCTTTGAGCCACCATGGATTTGGCAGGGTAAAAACTATTTGTATTCTAGACTAAAGTCCTCCAAGAACCTATGCCAAATTGATATCAATTCTGAAATGCATTATGTGGCCTGGAAACTGTGCTCTAAGGCAGCAGACAAGAGGCCAGTAGCCCTCACACTCAAATAGGGGGAGCAAGATTAAGATCCAGAAGGAGGAAGACCCAAAAGAATTGTACAATAGTGATCTTGACATTCCACATCCAAGCTTTCTTTCAAAGATGATAAAACTGAAAATATCAAACAGGAATTTTCATGCAAATACCCTTATTCTTGTGACCAATAATACTTATTGCTATTTCCTTCCAATTGGATTACTGCAGATTACCTAGATCATTTTTCCCAGCTCCTCCTCCTCATGGATATATCAGTTAAGGTTTAGAACTTTGTAGAATGCCTATAGCCCTAGTTTATGGTGGGAAGTGGGGTTCACCTAGCTGGTGAACACAATGCACCCATTTCATGTCCAAACCAGGAACAAGGTGTTGCTATATCTGTGTGAGTTCTCGGTCTTTAGACAAGGCACACTGTAAATGAGAGATTAGCTCTAAAACTTCCTAAACAAATATTTAAGGAAAATCTTGACCACTTCCTGCAGTAAGCCATATTCCCAAGGATTAACTGCTGGGAGGCATTTGCTTAACTGACAGTACCCCACTGGCAAATCTGCTCCCGCTGCTCTCCACACCTCCACATCACATTTTTCATGCACAAAGCACTATGTGCTTCTTGAAATTTGCTCCTCTGTAAGCAGGATGCAGTTCCTGCATCCTTACATAGCAGGAGCAGGCACTAACTTTAAACCATGCTATTTTTGCAGAATGTTAGGAGCATTGCCAATGTGCCCTTCATGTCTTTCAACAGGTGGGCTGCTAGGAGCAAAACTACACTTCAAAGCCTCAACATTACTCATATCCTTAATGCAGCAGATGGACCATGTAGCATCAACACAGGAGCCAAATATTATGCAGATCTGCAAATAGAGTACTATGGAGTAGAAGCATTTGATGATCCTTCCTTCAATTTAAGTAACTTCTTCTACGATGCTGCCAATTTCATAGGCAAGGCCTTAAACTCTTCAGGAGGTAAGAGAGAAGCAAAGATAAGCTTTGGGAGGAAGTTTCAACACAAGCCAAATGACTTTTCCTTGCAGTAACACGCACCAGCAGAGCTCAGAATCAGCATATGGTTCAAGGCAGCACATGCAGAACCACTGAGCAGAGGATGGAGAAGGGTGCCTATGCCATGTGCTGCAGGGAAGGTGGCTGTGCCAGGTCCCCAGGAGGTGCAGAAGACTGGCTGCCCCCAGCCCAGCCTGGTGGAAAGAAGGGCAAGCTCTGGGACCAGAGTGTAGAGGGAAGGGCAGAGATTATGGCACTGCAGATGCTGCCCCATGGGCCCCTCCTGTAGGAATCAGTGGGGTCTGTGTGCTTCCACACGTCCCTCCCAGCCCTTGCCCACTGACAGGACTCCAGCTGGGGATCCTGCCCTGCACGCAGCTCCCGCTCCCCGTGGGAGCAGCGGCGCTTCGGCGCTGGCTCGAATGCTTCACTCGCTTAAGTACTTCACAGAATTGGAGCTTTATTCAGCCTGTCTATTAAGCTAGAGAAGCAGCAGAAGTTAATGAACTAAGTCAAAAACTACGAGCCTGACCTGCAGCCTGCTGAATTTTTGTCAGCAGAGTTTGGATTATGGCCTAGTTATCATAATTTCCATTTGTTCCAGAGTTTGCTCTGACTCTGACTGGCTGCAGGATCTGCTGCTTTCACTGGAGTGCTTTATTAAATCCTCAGTTATAGCTCACACTGGGCTGCTGAGATACAGTAAATTACAACTCCATTTTTACAGGCAGACTATCCCACAGAGTTTGTGGGACTTGCCAGTGATCACAGTCAGGGCTGGGCCAAATTTTTCTGCCGAAACTTGGTCTTTTTCCACAGAAAACTATACTAACAAGTTTAGTCACCGAAAGCTTCTCCTTCCACAGAAAATTTCAACTCTTTCAATCTTGGGCCTAAATTAGATGCAGGAGGTCAGTATGAAATACCACCTTGCCTGAGAGGTGATCTTCCTGAAAGCATGAAGATCCACTAATTGTCACCATTGCTTTATTAACTTGTTTCTACTATTTTTTCTCCTCCCTTTGTCTTTTCATTTAGAAATGCTACAGCACACTCACCTTGCTGCGCCTTTTTGCTCCTGCAGGTAAGGTGTTCGTTCATTGTGCCATGGGAGTGAGCCGCTCAGCAACTTTGGTGCTTGCCTTCTTAATGATCCATGAAAACATGACACTTGTGGATGCTCTGAAGACAGTGAGCGCTCGCAGAAACATCTGCCCGAATTCAGGGTTCCTCAGCCAGCTCCGGGACTTGGACATTAAACTGAATGAAGAGAGGAAAGGAACCAGAGCATCTGCTACCAAAGGCCTGTAAGAGAGTGTTGCAGAAAGAAAGAGGGCAAAATCTTTTTTGAGTTTTCCGTATGTCTTATAGATGAACTGCACTTATAAATTTAGAACACAAGTTTATGAGACACAAGGATGCATGTTATTAATAAAAGTAGATTTTGCTTGATCATTCCATTTTGCAAAGCCTTCTAGATTTATATTTATGATTGGTTGTATACTCTATCCTTCACTCTCCACCTTAAAACATTGCTGTCTGCTGGCTTAAAAGAAAAAAAAAAAAGAAAGAAAAAAAGAGAAAGAGATCAGGTTCCACTTCAGAAATAGCTGTGTTTCAGCAACTAGTGAAGCTCATATCACTTTATGAAGTGTTAGGCTATTTGAGGTGAAAGATGCCATATTATTTATGCTACAGTAATGCTTAGAAGTTTTCTTATGAACTTGGCCCCCACCCCTTTGCTCCATGTATCTCAGAGGGTTTGTATTTTGAGACTTGAGTCTGGCACTGGTTAGTTCTTGCTTTCACAATTGGTGGAGCTCCTGAGTTGGGGTAAGAGGCTGTTTAAAGGCAGAGCAGCTGGGAAACTACATAAATCACTCTAAGAAATTATTCCAGGTATCTTTACAGGCTTTTTCTTTTGGCTGTTCATCAGAGCTTTTTTCCTCCATGAAAATACATTTCCATGAGAGGGCATTCAAATATTACTCGTCTTCCATACTAAAAATCATGCAGGAAATGCTGCAGAAAATGCTTCTAAAGCAGAAGGTGGGTTCCCAGCTAAGGCTGGTGCAAGAAAATATTTGACAAAGTTCAATGTATCCCAAATTTGTCTGACAGTTCAAAATTACAAAACTTGGGATTTTCTTTCTCAAAAATAAAATGTTATTAACATTGCAACATCATATTCTGTGGCATTTGCTTTTGTGAGGTGGACTCGTGAAAACTGAAGACACACAGGAGTGGCAAGGGAGGTGTTGACAGGCATCAGGCTTTCATCTTTGTGTCTCTGGGCCACCATAAGAGCACTCAATAGCTACTGTCATCTGATGGATCAGTGCTGCCTGGAAACTATGTGAAGCACATCTGGCTTTTGGTTCCCAGAGGACAAGCATTTGCAGCACAAAGCCAGCTCCAAAGCCAGCTGGGGATGGCAGTTTGTATTCCTAGTACCAAACTCAGGAATGCAGAGGCATGAATACTCCCCACTATGTGAGCTGGCTACTCAAAAACAGCACAGCAACAAGGGAAAACATTCCTTGCCATTTCCAGTATTGTCTACAAGGTTAATTTCTGCCTTCAGGACAGACAACACCTTTTATAATGCTCTTAGGTGATACCTACATCTGCTCTGTGGGCCAGACTATAGGAGTCAGAGCACAAAGCAGAGTATTTGGCTCTGACTGTCATACCAAGGACATCTCAGGGGGTTTTACCTTGGACTAATCATGTGGATTGGGCATCCTGAGCAGCAGTAGATCAGTGCTGGAACACTGCTTTGCTTTAGTTCCCTGTGTAAGGAAACCTCCTCCTGAGCTCTGGGGCTGCTCTGCAAAGGCAACAAAACCTCAGCATGTAGGAATAGCCAAATTAAAAGTATGCTTCAGACTCAAATCAAAAATTAATATGCACGTTTCCATTACCAGTTAAACCTAACAAAGTGATTTAAGCTTACAGAACAAGTCAGGGAAAACCCTCCAGTGGATCTGTCTATAGAGATGGCCCCAGTCTCAAGCACAAGAACCACATTTTCTTATCCTTGCCCCTCTAGGAAGCAGGAATTAG
>VZRX01005575.1:692397-792746 GCA_013398075.1 Notiomystis cincta | reverse complement strand
GCCCGGTCACAGCCGCTGGCACCGGCTGAGCACCGGCCTCCTCCGCAGCTCAGCCCCCCCCGCTGCCTCACCCCGGCTGCTGCTGCAGGTCCAGAGAGGGTACGGGAGTACGGGTTATAATTAACAGAATTAAAAATAGGCTTTGAATAAACTGAACACCCGGAGAGGCCAGAAATTTGTTGTGCAGCTGGCACGTTAGGAGGAAAGTGAGTGGTATTATTCAAACAAAGGTAATCCAAGACACCGCAGCGCGGGAGCTTCGATACCAGGCAAGTACCTTTAAGCTTGTTTACAAAGCAGCCCCCAGTGAGGCCACACCTGCCCCGAGCCCTGGAAGCCCTCACAGCCAGCCCGCCACAGCGAGCCCCCGGCGGGGCCGGGCCCGAGCAGCGGCTGGGCCCTCAGGAACTCCAGTACTTGTGAAAGTCGAGTTTGCTTTCCAGCTGGACTTACAGGCTGAGGATCTCTCACTGAAAAAGATGCTTAAAAAACCAAACCCTTTTTATTTAAATACCAACCTGGCTTGTATTTAAATTTCTTGGAGATCTATCTTTAAGATAATAGCCATGAAACACTAGATGTGGGTTTCCTTCCTCTCAGCTGATGTTCACAAGTCGATCCTGGGAAGGGAGAGACTGTTCGGCCAGTTTCACTGGAGAAAATGTGAAACAGACTATGAACAAAACGCTGTGCAGTTCAAAAACAAAACCTGGGAGAAACAAAATGAAAGAGTAAAAAGTTTGAGAGTGTGTGTGGGTGGGTGTTTCTCTTTTTTTAACTTCTAACTCTTTATAGTTTGGGGCATTTATGGATTATTTATAACTAGGATAGAATTTTCAGACAGAAATGGGATTTTTAATATCAGCAGTCTTCCTCAGAAAATTTTTATTGAGGAAATACGCTTGTATGGCTGTGGAAGCCATCATGATGATTGGAATAAAAGAGTACAGAAGGAGAAGACTGGGTTAAATTAATTCCTGCTAAATACCTACCAGCAGACTTGCTGTCTGTATGGGGAGCTGGAGACAGAATTGTACCAGGGTAAAAAGGATAGTGTGTCTATTTATAGCGCTGCCTTCAACACCATAGGAATTCAAAGGAAAACTCCAACTCAGCACACAGTCTTCTTATCATCTTCTTCTGTCAAGATTAAATGGGGCCTGAGATAATTTCCCCTACAGATCCTTTCTAGGAAGGATCTGTTCCTTTGTGCAACAAGGAACTACCTTGGTACAAATAGCTCCAGAGGTCAAGTCCTCACCCAGCCAAATGTCACCACTTTTTTTTTGGTAGTCAGAGGAAGAGGAGAAAGAGACCCTTACAAGCCTCAGCACTTAAGTGGGAAAGAGCAAAAATGTTTCACCTGCCATGCCTCCTTTCTCCCCATACTGTCCACTGCCCTTCTTACACCAGGTGCTCTGGAGCACTTGCAAACAAAAGGGTAAGCGAAGCCCCAGCACAACCCCAGTGCCAGGCAGCAAAGAGAAGAGTAGGAACAGGGTACTGGCACACAGTCATGGTCATTTCATGGTGTCACCTGAGATGAGGCCCTCACCCTGTGTGTCCCTCTTGCCACTTCAGAACCAGCCATCTCTGGGAAGGAAAGGGCTCCAGCAGTTTCGTGGGGTATCTGTTTATCAGTAGAAATTATCTCTAATGTTGAGAGTATAAATGAAAGCAGCTTTGGAAAAGGTATTAGCAAAAACCTGACTGCCACTCTAAAAAAAAGGTAGACTCCTGGAGTTCCTTAGCTCCACTCTTCTTTTAGCATCATGGTGCCTTAGATCTTTCCTTCTCATCTTCCACTTTCCAGTTTCTCTTTAATAAGAGCTGCTTTTTCATTTTTCACAAAGCACTGCTTACTCTGTCTCAATGCTCCTCTTCTGTAATTGTTACCAAGCTGTCTGCTAGGTGGGGAGCAGAAGGTGCAGGACTTGGTGCTGCCTTTGAGGTACTGGTAATTATTATGTGCATCTGTTATTGTGGTTGCTGCCTCAACAGGTGGAAAACATGCTGTTCTCTGATAGATTTGCAGCACTCCATGCTCCTGCCTCGTCTTTTCTCTAAAGCCAGTCGTGTGGTGTTCCTAAAATAATAAACACAGCCTCACTGCTGCCACAAAAACCCCTGGTAAATATATTTTTATGGGAATGAAGTATTAAAGGATTTGAACACTTACTCACTGAAAGCAAAATATGAGCAGTAAGGTTGGGTAAAGATTCAAAGGCTGGTTTGCTTCCTTTCCCTGGGGCACACCAAGGCTGTACTGTTTGCACTTTAGAGATGGATAGTGGGGAATTACTTAACCCAAAATGATGGAAACAATTCAGACTATAATAATATAGCATGAGAGTTTCTCATATTACATCTATTCCCCAAACTGCTGGCTATACTCTGCCTTCAGATTCACGTGCACAACTCTCATTGGAATCTGGAGGAACTGTAGTTGAAGCCAAAATGCATTTCATTGTCTTTCTGAAGTCTCTCTGCAGCTTAGTGGCTAAATTCTGAGCTCAAGAGCTGGGAATAAAGCTTGTCTAAACATTTCCCAGTGTCTGTCTCTGTGAGATTCCCATCTGTTGTGTTTTATTTTGAATTTCATCTTCCTACTTTCTTAAAAACACAAAGCAGAAACACACATTTCCTCTGCCCTGGAGTGCAGGAGTCACCTAATTTCCCAGCAGGTTCTCTCAACAACATACGATGAATCCAAGTTTGTCTTAAAATGCTACAAGCCCTTTGTGGAGTAGAAAGGGAGGAGACCAGAAATGTGGGCCAAGTTTCTGAGTGTTGTGAACACCCCCTGCCTCCCAAAGGGACTCCATTTCCTGTTTCCTCTCTCCCAAAAATGTCACCTGGATTTGGGTTTCATTAAGAGAAATGTACATTGCTCAAGTCCAGGCTCTAAGTCTTTGGTTTGTGCTTCCTGCTGACACTGCAGAGACTACGAGAGCCATGAAAGCTGAGTCTGACTTCGGGGCTTCACATTTACAATAGCAGAGCAAATCAAATTGAGAGCATGTTAAGTGAGTTGGGAGATTGTTGTTGACCAACAAATGGTAATTAAGATCCTGCAGCAAACTGTGCTGCACCTTTAATGAAACTGATCATTGTTTCTCCTTCTATGTTTCAACTATTTCACCACCAGGTTTAAGAGAAATTCAAAGTTGCTTGAGGTGTAATTAGAAGTGAAATACAGTGTTAATCCTCCTTGCTCCATACATGTACCCAGTTTGGAGGTGTTGGTGCATCTTTCAATTAGGCTAGGTTTCACTCTGTTCCCCACCTGTTATTTACTGCCTTGGTTTCTGCTAGTTCTTTTACTTACTGCCAGTGACTCATGGAGACTTTGTTCACTGGTTTATGGTGACTCTGTGCATCACTGGTTTGCATCACCATTACTGCTTTGCATCACCAGATGTTTCAGCTTAAGAGTTGCCAGTATGAACCCCAAGAGTTCTTAAGACTTGCACCTCCCCAGAGCCAAGCCTGTGCCCAGAATAACAAGCTTTCACAGGATTAGAGCAAAGTGCTGTTCTGATGATGTCTGTGACTGAAGGGAGGCGACCACAACTGGGGCCTCTGAGGGCCTTCCCTGCAGACCATTACAGGAATATGGCTCCATAGGTATAACTCAAATGCTAAGTTACTCTGCTCTATGGGCTTTAAAAACACTCTGTCCAGTTTAGGACAGAGATGTTTAAGGGAAAAGTGCAAAGTAAACATGAGGAAGTACTCAGCAGTACTGAGAATGACATGGCCTAAGCAGAGCAGGATCCTCTGCTCCAGACTGTCTTTGCCATGGGGGAAGAAACAATTACTGTCTCTTTTAAGTATAACATAAGAAACAAAATGTACATGCAAATACAGCATAAATGGGGAAGTTAGCCTTCAGTATTACTCTTTGACAGATACCATTTATGGTGGCCAAACTACTTGTTGGCAATGGAGCTTGGCCATACCCCATAACATGTTGTCTTCAGAGTCAGATAACACTCGAAAAATTCACATGGCCCTCAGCCTTTTCCATATAGAAAAGAAAGCATTGATTCTTTGGGTTTATGCAGCAGCACCACAGCACACAAACTTAGGGGTTCCCAGCACTTGGGCACTGTTCACAGAAGTTCCTGTTGTGTCCCAGGATGCACTGAAGAGTGCAATCACAAAAGGTGCCTTCTAATGGGATACAATTTTTTTTTGTTGTATTAGAAGTTATCTGTTTACTATGCTATAGAAGAAAATATTTTCTGTTTTTTTAGGGGGTGATCTATGACATTTGGGGGCACATATTTTTAACTTCTAGTTTGCTTTAGAAAAATGGTAAGACTTAACCTGGAGGACAAATGATCAGAAATACCTATAATCCCAAGAGCTAACACAATTGCTGGGAAATTCTAGACCTCAAATCAGCTCTGCTACAGAATATGATGAATTCATATTTTTTTCCCTTCACAGATCTAGTAGTATGCTTTTACAATGAGAAGAAAGCAATTTGCTTAGCTGACTTGGTATTTCATCTCCTTCCCTTGCATCTCTTAGACTATACACACATCAGCAAGCAAGCCTCAGCTGTGTTCAGTCTCACTCTGACCTCTGTACTAACTTGATTTACTGGCTTTAGTTCTCAAATAGTATATTACGTTATAACTCAAAGGATCTGATTAGAACTAGCCGGTATTTTAATGATTTATGAGGGGCATCTGGGACTGCTTGGGTAGCGTGCACATTGTGTCACTGCTGCAGGAGGAATCTGCACTGATCATACCAGCATGCTCCAAGACAAGAGCGTGTCAAATTCCTATAAGCCTGAGTTCACAAACCTGATCTGACAGGTGGCCAACTTGCACTGGGACTGGCCATAGTTCTCATGATGGGAATAAAACAAACCAGCTGGATTGCATCTAGCCATTGCATTATGAGAGGATTTCCATTGCTTTCTGTTGTTCTATTTCTATCTTGCAGTGCTTAAGAAGGTGTTTATCCTTCCCAGTTTTGTAGCCAGAAACCTGGGCCACAGGAACTTGCAGTCAGCTCTGACTGTGGTTTATCTTTCTGCCAGAAGACACTGGTGTGAAATACAGGCTACTGGAACTAACCTTCCAGACCTCTCCACATCCTGCCATGGCTATCAAATTGCTAGCAAGTCTCAGATCAGAGAAGCTGGGGTGTGAGAAAGATAAAGAAACAATTAGACAGCACAGTTGGTTTAAAGCCATAATGTCACTGCATTTAATAAGAGATCATACTATTATTTTTTTTAAATAACTGTAAAAAAAGGACTTTGCAAGCACAGAAAGAAGGATATCAGGAGCACAGTGATAAAAGAGTTTCTTTTCTTTGGTTTGATTTTATGTATTCTGAATTTTCTTTTGAGCATTGAAGCCAACATCTGCCAAAGCATTCATAAAAACCTTGTCCCTAAGAGCACAGAAGTCCAACCTTGCTGGTTACTCACCTCCTATTGTAAGCTGCCCTTTGCTCACTAGCAGTGAGTAAAAGGGTTTGACCCACATTAAACCCCAGGGCAGCTCTTTACTCAGGTCCAGCTATCGCTGCCAGTGTTTGGCAGCACTCTGCCCCTGGGCTGCCTCCCAGCTCAGACTTGTGGAGAGATGTAGAAAAATCATCAAGCTTAACTTTACCATGTCCACCTGTGCGATGGGAACAGCACTGTTCCTCACAGGATCACTGTATTAACTATGAAAGGCATTCCAGTGCCCAAGAAACACCAGGGAATCTTGGCTGCCTACCTCCTGCTGTTTCCCATCTTACTTCCTAGCAGGTTACTCAACCCTCCTGCTATGCCAGTGTAGAGAATAAGTGTCTGCTGTCTCCTCTAAGCTGGGCAGCATAGAGCTGTCTTTGTGGTGCTGGTAGAGACCACAGGACAAGAACAAAGAGCAGTGAAACTTCTAATGCCCTCCAACAGAAGAGACACAAGGAAAAAAAAAAGAAAAAGCAGCAATATATTGTTTTTAAGATAGAAGAACATACCAGAGCTAGTCACAGGGGAGAAGCGCTTTGCATTGTACCATCCTTTTGGTTAGATCCTTGGGGCAGAAACCATTCATTTGTAATGGGATTCTTTGAATTCTGAAGCCTGATGTTTTCAGTTCTGGGCTGGAGGACACTGCTGTATTAGTTATTGTTAACAGCAGCCTCATTCACCTTCAGATGTGGGCTGCTGAACTCTCTTGGGCCACAGAACTCTGACCTAAGGGACTGCATTCCAACTGGGGTTTTGTGCAAGGCACAGCACAGGACATTGTAGGCCTCTAAACCTTGCCAAAGCAAGAAATAAACATGACTTCAGGTCATTTAGAAGGTAACCTGGGAAAATTAGATGAGGCTAGATTAAGCATATGCAACATGGAGTAAATCTGAAGCATAAAACCATGGTTGAGAGACTGGAAACAACACCCAAGTGACACTTAGTCCTTTGAGCAAGCTCGATGCAGCACGCCCAGCAGGCTACCTGGCTTTCTCTTGCTGTGTTCAGCTGGACTTGTGCTGTCCAAATCCACATCCCTTACATAGCAGACTGTATAGGAAAGAGTGTAGGACTAGGGCTGTGGTTGTCACAGTTTCAGCCCAAACAGCCATGGAGATGGAGCAGAGAATGTGCCTGCGCTACAGCATGAACAGGCTCTGTCTCCCACACAGCAACAGTGTGAGGCTGAAGTGCATCACCACGAAGGTGAGCCTGCAGGCCACCAGGTCTGCATCAGAGAACAGACTCAGCACATTTCAGGCCATCTGTGAATAAAGCCAAGCTTGTACCTCTCCCCTGGGTCATGCTGTACTAACAGCATCCAGTAATGAGAGCAATGCACGCTCCCTGCAACTGCAGGCTGCAAATATTGGTAAAGCATTACTACAAGCCATGAAAAAGCAGCTAGGATTTGTGTTGTTCAGGGAGAGTGAGGGAGTAGTTGTACCAAAAAACCAGTGTCAGCCAGACAACCCAGCTGGTTCTGACTGGCAGCTCCAAGAGGAAATCAAAGTGGCACATGTTGCTCCTGATTTAGAGCAACCGGCATCAACTTGCCAGCCTGTCTTTCAGAAATGTTTCATCCTTCAGTTTTTCAGAAAGCTTCTGAGGGTGCTTCTAGGAGGCAAAATTGATCTTACCAATTCAGAGAATATCAGTTTTCACCCCCAACATGTTACTGCTGGAGGCAAGAGAGATACAGGATGTAACAATTCTTGAGCTCAGAAGAAGAGCCAGCCTTAACACAGATAACTAAATTTTAGGTGAGCTTGTCTTCAAGTGCAAGCATAGTGATGTCAAGAGTGTTTCATAGCATGTCTAAGAACTGTTTAGTGCTACAATGCTATAGATGGGGATTTTTGTTTTCTCAAGAAGTAGTGAAAAATGCCAGTACTGAATGGAGGAAGGAGTTAAAGACTGTCAGAACTGACAGTGAAGTCTTATGGCTGAAGTCCATTGCAGGAGAGGACACCAGCAATAATATTTGATGTAGGAGCAGTAGCCTGCCCAGGAGCTAGAGAGACTGTCAAATACAGGCTTGGTGCTGCAGTCATAAATAGCATGGAAATGTGGTAGATGGATTTTGAACCAGCTACTGTCTTTGGGTCATATGAAGTGTGTTTGCTGGTCTGCCAGATCAGGTTGGGCCTAATGGGTGTAAGGCTGCACTTGGCAGCTGAGAGCAGAGGTACCAATGGGCTCCAGAGGGCCTAGTTTTGCAGCTGAACTTCTTTGCTCATGGCCAAAAGCCACATCTTTGCTGGGCCTAGGGCTGGAAGGGAACCGACTTTGCTCTAGTTGCTTGCCAAGAGCCAATTCCAAGTCCTTAGAGCTCTACAGTGCTCTTGCTCCAGCTGATGACTTCATGAACACCTAGTTCTGGGAGGAACACAGCTCCCTGCACAGCCTTAAACTCTGTGTTTCCCTGCATGTGCAATGACATCATTGCCACCTGAGGGTCCAAACTTTGGTCTTGGCAGGTAAAAGCCTTTTGGGTCACCTTACATTGGGTTTCTTGCTCTTGATGCATATTTATGTAATGATTGCTGGATGGCTGTAATTAAATGACTGTAAAGCACTACCTAAAATGCACCAGTAATAAATTCTTAATAGCTGATGCTATAACAAGAAGTTACACAAAAAAATATATCGTAACATGCAGATTGTTAACAGTGTCTGGGCCTGTTTAATGCTCAGCTTTAAATAGTTACAATGCATACTATTAAAAGGGCATGTAAAATTTGTAACTAGTAAATAAAAAGTCCAATTCAGAAACAAAATACACCCAAGCTTCAGTGGTGAAGAAGCCACAGAAAAGCTTAGGGTGGATAAACTATCTCTTATCGCTGCAATCCTTCTGGTGGTGCTACCCATCAGCCATGGTTTCTGTAAAACATGTTCCATGTACATTCCTCTGCCTGGTACAGATTCTGTCCATGCCTCTGTCCTGACTCATAAACATGGTTAGGATCCCACTTACATTACAAAATGTGACTAGGTACAGCAACCAATGGTTTTGCATTTTGTGAGGAAGGGATGGGTCAAGGAGAATTAATTTTGCCACTCATATTTTTCACTTCTCATCCACTCAAAACTGCTGGGCAATAACTCTACAGAGTTGGATTCCCGTGGCCAAAGAATAAAATAAACATACCTTCAAGACCCAGAAGAGTTAGCAAAATCAGCAGGTGGCCAGGTTTTGCACACTTGGTACAACACTGCTGCATATCAAAGGATGGCTGAGTCTGTCTAGCCACTGTCAGGAACTGCACACATGGTTGGCAAATACAAATGTACAAGCCAGCTGATGACAAGAGAATATTTTATACTACAGTCACAGAAAAAAGCTCTGAGGCCACCCTGCCTTAGGGCCTGCATGCTAATGTACATCCTGAAACAGTCAAGACCATCAGGTTTGAGAACTGCAGCCTGGCCCACACACTTGCTATGAAAAAGTTAGACATTTTTGAGGCTTCTGAGGCCTGGCAATCCATAACATCAGTGGAAACTGTGGTAAATTAAGCATATTTGAAAACCAGGATGGGTTGATTAATTTCTTCCTTACATTTGAGTAGTGCTTTGTATCAAAAATATAGCTGCTGATTTCCCTGGATGGCACACAGAGAAAATTTTACTTGGACAGCGGGGAAGCATCACAATTCCTCTAAAGTTAGGACAGAAAATGTTCACCAACACTGTAATGAGAGGAAAAAAAAAAAAAAAATCAGATGTTTTTGCCTTCCTTGTGCTGCTCAAAGCTGCCCAGTACAGAGATTTAGTCTGCCTCTTAACACAGGCCTTGTGTGATCTGTGGAGAGCAAATCCACCTAATGGATTTTGCCAAGTCCCACCAAGTGGGTGCCTTGCCCTAAATGCATAACTGGGTTACACTTGTGGGTCTGGAAGCCCCTACTAAATTTGGAAGTGCTGTTCAGATTATATCCTCCAGCTGCTGGAGAGATTTCCTTACAAACAGTTGGCTACTCAAATACCTTGTGCCTCCCTAGACACTGCCTCTATCTCAGCTTTCAAGTCCAGCCAGCCCTACCTCAGCCATTGCTGTGTTTGATTCATACCATCTATATCTCGTAGTGCTCCCAGCAATTGATAAATTATGACTCCAGTGAGACTATTGGGTTAAACGCTAAGGAAGAAAGAATGATGACAGTAATACTTGTCATTTGTGTGGCAGTGTAGCAACACAAAAGCCTCTCTCAAACATATGTTATCTTGGAGGAACCTTTCCAGGGCATAGGCTTTCTGAGAAATGTTTATGGCTTTTGAATACATGATAGGCATGAACTTGACACGACCTGCTTGGCCAAGCCTAGTCTTTTACCACCACAAATCAGTCTATTCGAAGTATAGTCAGACTGATATCTTCAGTGGGATGGCAAGGTTATAGCACATAGCAGCTTGAGAAAACACAGGATGGAGGCTACTTTGTTCTCAGGATTTAAAGACTCAGAAATATCTTTAACATCATAAGAAAATGGCTAAGTTCTACCCATACAGAAAAGCCAACACAGGCCCTGTGTTGACACTTAATTGAAATGAGTGCATTGACATCCTTATATTAGACGCAGATCCCTCCTTTATCTTGGCATTGGAAAATGCAAGTTAAAGCAGAGATTGTAAAGGTTTTTTACTAAATATCCTAGGCACAAGAGTTGTTTTTTCCTCCTGACTTACCACAGCATCATGCTGCAGGATTTTCTGCTGCTTTATCTCAGCCTGCATACCATCCTCTCAGCTTGATCTTGTATCAACATAATGTCAAATTGTCAAATTACACTGACTTTTCATTTTGTTGTTTAATTAAGTATTGTGGAATTGGGGAAATTGGATAAAGGCTGAGACATCTGTAAAGGAATACCTCTCCTCAGCATGGCACTGAATAGCACTAACTAGGTTACAGATGAAGCTGTAGTCACGGAGTTAACCGAAATCAAAAGAAGCGTCCATAGTATGTGCAGTCCCTAGGGGCATTCACTGCTGGGCAGATGGGAATCCTAAACAGTCAGGAAGGAGAAATTACCTGGGACCACTTTCCTTTCTTCCTGGCATAGCTGATATATAAGGAACCACAAACCTGCCTGCTCTCACAGCCCAACTGCAGCAAAGCCACCAACACACATCAGTCCAGGGAGGTGGCTACAGGTGCAGGCAGGCGTGGCAGCACAAACAGCCTGTGCCAGACTCTGGGTCACTCTGCATCATCAGAATGACCTGCTTGCAATAGGCCTCTTTGATTGCAATCCTCCTGCTAGTTGTAATTAAGGAAATTCTATTGCATAGTACAGATACAATTACAGTTGCAGTACAAACCAATTCACAATTAATATAAATATAATGGTAAAATTTCTCCTATGTGATTAAATAATTACCATAATAGAACTCCAGGAGAGCAACGATCAGGAATTTTTCATGTCATCATCATTCAGAAACCAGCATTTTAAAATTTTAAATTTGTATTCCTCATTCATACATCTCTGAAACAGAGCCACTACAAAAAGTCAGTACAGAGGAATTGAGCTGAGGATCATTAAAAACATATTTTTTTAATGAACAGGCATGCATCATATTATTACATATAATCATTTTCGTTTCACACTAAATGTTTTAGTTTATCCATGTTCCATATAAAACATTACACAAAATTTTAATTATAGCATTGTTTTTCATAAACATGTGCATTTCAGTAATGATACTTGCATGTATAAATTTAGTGAGTTAAGATGTTAGATTGATGCCAGAAATGAGTAGTCAGTTATTCAGAAAAAAATAAATCTTGTTTCTCTCTCTGTAAATTTTCTATGGAAAGTTTTTTCAGTGCATTCATTATTCAACATATTAGTTGAATAGCCCTACTGAGGTTTCTCTGCTTTTGAATCATTCACAGCCTGTTAGTTGCAGTTATTTCACATTTGAAATTTGAACTCTAGTCATTCCTTCTTATTGGACATAGAGTTTACACAAAATGATACTCTTCTCCAGTTAAAAAAATGTGACCAGAGTGAAGATGAAATAAGTTTTGTACACACCATCAGCAGTTCACATCTGTGTTTCAACAGGAGTAAATTCCTTAGCTATAATACAATATCCATGTGAGCACAAGCTAGAAGTCATCTTAGGATAATTCTGAAGAAGCAGTCCCATCTTATAAAGACTGTTATTCCACAGCTTTAAATATCCATGTAGCACTTAGTACCTCTTGCCCAGTCTATGTAGTTATGTTCCCTTCTAGAAACAATTTTAACAAAACAAAACAAAACAAAACAATCTTTGAAGGAGCACTTTTCCTTGGGTGCACTATATGTCACAGTTATCTGCCCAGCTCCTGTGAGGCTTAGGAAAGCAAGGCTGACAGCAGCCTTCAGTCCTCTGAGGTAATAGGAAAATCAAAGTATTTATACAGTGGAGAGGGCAAGAGAAAAGGATAACAGGCAGTACTGAATAAGAAAAAACCAAAACAGTTTAAAGCAACTTTACAGGGAGTGAGAAGTGCCCTAGAGTGGTCATTAGCCACACTGCAAGGAATTAGGTACATCAAAAAAGGGGAACATTTGCTGCAGATATTATGAGGTGGGAAGGATTGGAGGAGGTTGTTATTCTTGAAAGTACTTAATGAACTGGCAGATGGCCCTGTGGTCAGGGCACAGGAAATCCAAGTCCCATTTCTGCTGCAGACCTCCTGTGTGGCATCAGAGAAGTGTCCAAGATCACCAGCAGGAGCCAGGCAGAGCTGGCACAGGGGACACTGGGGTGGCCTGTGTCAAAGCAGCGATCAAAATCAATGGGAAATGCCTGTTCCAATAGGGAATTCCTCCATGCCTCCTCTTGCATAAACCCATCCAAAATGGGCAAAAACATCTGCTTTTGTTTTCACAGTAAAAGCTGACACTGGAGGAGATATGCACATTTGGGAGGGGAGCACATTCCACAGTGGAGCTCTTTGTAATGCTCTTGTAACAATACAAGACCATTCTGGGAACATCACTTGGTGAAAACTTGCTGTATCCAAGAGGCCAAAGCTGCCATGAAGGTGGCAGGAGGAGGTGTACTGAAATAAGAGGGTCCCTCTTAGCAACTGGGTGACAAGGCAGAGCACCCCATGTGCATGGCAGAAGGGTGACTTGTGGGGATCATTCTGTGGTCTGACACTTCTCTCCTTCTTTTCTATGGATATTTTAGGGAATTAATTACTCCATTTGCCCTTCATCAAAGCACTCTATTAATATGAAGGTGCAATGAGCTCCCACAGCAGGCCAGCCTTCAGATCCTTTTGCTCGGTCTTTGTGCATGCAAAATAAAACTACACCAAAATGGGCTAGAGAAAATACCTCGATAGGAAACTAGGAGAACATTTTCCACAGTTAGTGTTTGAAAAGAAATCATCAATGATGCTGCTTGAACTTAAATAAAATCTATTTGTTAACAATAGATACGTTTAGCAGAAAGATGCAAGATTTCAGGTTTGCTGCCCTAGACTGTTCTAACCCCAACCACCCCTCAAATCATTTATGTAGAAGACATGCTTCAGGTAGTGCCAGAGCAAGAGTTTGACTCACTGACTACAACTTCACCCATGTCCTAGACAGGTGCTTCTGTTTTAAAGCTCATGAGTTGACAGACTTCCCACTATCTCTGTATGCAGATGTTTGGCTCATTTCTAGAACATACAAAAGAAAAGTTTAATCTTTTCTTAGAACAGAACTCTGGGAAAAATATAATTTCTATTCACCACTTAAAAAATTCTCCCAGCAGTTCAAATCTACAACTAACACTGTAGAGGAACCACTATTTCAAAAGAAATGTGTGATATGGGAAAAGAGTAATTCCAGAGATAAAGTGATACTTTAAAAAGTGTTTCTCCTTGTAACTGAAGAACTTGCTTCAAGATTAGAAATGGGATAGTTCTTGGAGCAGGGAAGAAAGCAATGCAAATTAAACAACTTACTAAAAAAATTAGACAGTGCTCATATAAATGACAGCTGGAATCACTGTAACTCCAGATTTTTCTAATATGAACATTTGTCATGAGGATAACCAGTAAGGCCAGTAAAAACCTTCAGAAAGAACTTCTCCTTCCAGAGGTTTCCCCATTGAAATTGACAATTAGTAGCTAACCAGTGAATAAGATTTTGCACAACTGATTCTAGTCAGTCCAGATCAGTTTGTTGAGCAAATTATAAGACAAACCAGATTAAGTGTATATAAGGAAGCCCTATTTAACTGGTTAAAGGAAAACCTAGCATACCAAGCTAATACCATGTTTCTACACCCTTTGAGTAGATGTATTTACACGAGATATTTTCCATAGCATTACCTCTTTCCATGTGAAAGCAGAAATCTTTTGCTGGCATATCAAGGGCTGGGCTTTTTCACTGTGCTAATAATAGCATCTAGAATTCCAGACAGTAGTAGGAACTTCCCCGTCTCCTATGAAGAAAATAATCTTTAAAAATATAATGAAGTTTTAATCAACTGTTCAACAATGTGAGAGGAAGAAAGGGGGCTGTCAGAAATATCTTTGGCTGATGGTGAACGTCTGCTCTCCCCTTTCAGGATGGCCTGGGACTCCTTGTGCAGCCAAGACTTACGGCGGCCCAGGATAAGAAGTGCCTCGAGCTGGATGCCCGGCAGTGGGAGCAGTGCTGGGACACCACCCCTGGAGGAGCTGCGGCGCCTGCTCTGCACACGCACGCACCCCACAGGGCACGTGGATGAAGTCTGGCCAAACCTTTATGTGGGAGACCTGTAAGAGACAGGAAGGGCTCTGAAGGTTATTGCAACTCTTCCCCCAAATCTTCCACTCTTTATTTAAAAAAAGAGAGCTAGGCACTAATCTGGGGACCTTTCACAACAGGTCTAGGTGTTGAACAAGATTGAACTGTGCATAGGATGCTGTAGCATAGAGAAAATGCATCCTAACTAACTAAAGAGAATATTCCCCCTCTTGGTTTCTCTTCCTGCATTAGTGCAGGAGCCACACACTGCAACAGCCCACTGGAGCTGTGGCATTGGTACTTCAGGCAGTCATGCCAGAGCTAGGTAAAAACAGGACCAAGCTAATTTTCTCCTCACTTTGCCAGATGGCATCAGTCCTCTGAAGTGATGAATATTCAGCAGAGGTGACTTGGTGAGACAGCCTTTGAAATCAGAAAACCCTTAGCTTGTGCAGAAATATCTCCACCACTGCCCTTCAGTTAGTTGAGAACCATCTAAAAGTACATTTGGGGAAAAAATGATGGAAATCTAAGAGCTAGTTTCTTAACAAGTCACTTCTGTCTCAAAGCACTTTGATGGACACTTTGGAACTGATCGGCCTGTCAAAAAAATAGCTACTTACCACTTCCTGCAGTTGTAACAAATTCACCATCAGCAGCATGTTCTTCCCTGCATTGCAATGCAGCAGGCAAATGTAATTCCCCCTGTGTATTCCAGGTACGTCGCTCGTGACAAGGCACAGCTGAGCCGCATGGGCATCTCCCACATTGTGAACGCGGCTGCTGGGAGATTCCGCATCAACACTGGGCCCAAGTTCTACGACGACTTGCCTGTGGATTACTACGGAGTAGAAGCAGAGGACAACCCAAACTTTGATCTCAGCATTCACTTCTATCCAGTTGCTCACTACATCCAAGCAGCACTGAATTCCCCAAGAGGTAACCATCTGTGCATATTGCTTATCTTCTGTATAGCAGACAAACAGGGCAAGTTATCAAATATTATTTGACATAAACCAACCACTTGCATGTGAGTAAGAATGGAGATACTCAAACCAAGTAGCATCCTACCTGCCCTCTAAAGTCCTACTGTAAGTGGGAGTTCTTCCGTTTCCCTGAAACAGGGAAGGATGCACTGAACAGGCTTTTGAAGGGGTTCTCCCTTTGCCTAGTGTTATTCATCAGCAAAAGACAAAATAGCAAGTGTCCTTTATTACCTACAGGGACACACTGGCCTGGGAGGAGGCACATTATTTGATCTTTTCAAATTAGTGATGGGATTTAAAATAAAAGACAAGTGCAAGCATCATATTTGAGTAAGAAGATTAAACTGTAATGCTACAATCTGTGCAAGTCCTACAAACACAGAATAGGGAAGAACTTGCTAGAAAGCAATTCTGTAGGAGGGAGCTTAAGCAACACCTCCAGCCAGGAATAATGTCATGGTGTTGTTAGAAAAAGCATAACCTCGAAATAGGAAGATAACTCCCAAAATCCTCTGATTCACTAAACACATGCCAGGTATAACACCAGAGACTTTGTGGGGGCTAATGGGGCATCATTACTCCTAAGGGCAAGCCTTCACAAAAGCAAGTCATCACTATGCCACAAAACTATACAGATACCCCTCAAAAGTAAGTGATTTATTAAGAAAACAGTTACACACTCAGCAAACTGTTTTGCTTGCATCATGGTGAGCTTTAATATCAATCAGGGTCCTAAAGAACTAACACCCCAGCTTAATTATATGCATTAGAGATCTGATCCACACCATACTAGTCAGGAAGGGGAGGCACAGTAAGTGCAAACAGTGTATCTTCATGCTAGGTACTCTGTGTTTCCTGCTCTTTGGAGGGCTTAATCTGTTCTGTTAGAAAATATTTGCCTTTGTGCAACTTAGGGCTGCATTTGGGGAATTTGGATTTTTACTCATTTCTATTACAGCATATGCTATTTGCAATTGAAGTCATTATTGGCAGTGCTCCAGAGAAAGGTAAGATCCAAAATCTATTCACGTGTGTGTAAAAGCAAAGTTCCAAACCAATTGACAAAAGACAGAAAACAACAGATAAATTGTGGAAGCCACGGTAACAAACAGAACTAGTGCTTTGTAAAATACATGCCGAAATACTAAGTTATGAATGCAGAACAAGTTACAGCTCAAGGCATATTTATCCCTACTCCCCTGCCTTTAATATTGCTTTACTGAACTCCATATGGAAACAGAGTTCTGGGAATGGAGACAAGGTGAAATTTAATCATACGCTGTCCAGCTGTTGCTGACATTCATCATTTTGAGGAAAGCGCAACAGTTTAGAAAATATATAAACAAGATGTTCTGGAAGCATAATTTCCTGAGGTACAGAAATTTAGCAGCTAAATACCCATGACCTGTGCAGGGATGAGACAGGGAAGGGATTGTTACTCACATCATTTAGAAGAAGAAAAAAAGCAGTGTTTATTACAAGCAGTGAAGTTGAACAACAAAAAAAAATATACCAGGTGACAAGAGGCCTGTCCATATTAAATACAGGATGTAACGAGGTACTACTGTTTGTTTGAGAAGCCATTTAAGACTGCTGCTTAACTATTACAAGCAAATTCAACTTTTGTTTTTTTCTTTAATGGAAATATATTATCCTTTTTACCTAAGAGGACAAGTCAAAGTTAAGACTGTATGAGGCACAAACATATTTAAAAGTATGAATCAAGTACTTATTAGAATTAGGTAAGAGCTGTTACTTCATCATGCTTGAAAAAAATTCTGATGCTTTACACTGCAAGTCCAGAAAACAGCATAGGCAGATTTATTGCAGATTTATACCTTAGCTGAACAGAATATTATCTTTGGTGATGTAAGGAGTTTGTTTTTAAGGCAGTTTCTTAAAACTCAGGTGCCAGAGTGTGAGCAAAAGGAAGCAGAGGGGTACGGACTCACTTGCTCTTCACTGGGAGCTGTTCCGGTCCCAGTGGTCAATGGCTGCATCACACCCTGACTTCCTTCATTGTCTTTGTTGCAGAAATTAGGAAATACATGCACTACTATTGCAGCCATGCCATATAAACATTATTTTATGATCCCTGCTTCTTTGGCTGCTTTTCATTCAGCACAGCTAGGCTGTCCTTTGCCCATGTAACAGAGCTGTTTGGGAAGGCTGAGACAAGAGTGTGCAGATGCACAATCTGTCCTCTTTGCTTACAAGAAAAAACATGGAGTTGGGAAAGTACTGGCCTTCTCTGTCATGCTCAAGCTCGAAGGACAGCACCTTGAATATCAGTCTTGACCCTTTGCATGGACATCTGTGCAATTTGCATTTCTCTGGAGTGCAGCTAAACCTAAAGTAAATCAGCAGGGTTTTGCAGAGTCTAACAGAAGGGGGAGGGAAAGAGAACTTGATGAAAGCATGTCATGAAAAGTATTAAACTAACACTGTGCTGAGAGAAAGATACCCAAGTAGAGAGCTTTGCCTTTTATTCACCTCCGAACATGTTTAAAACAGGCAGGTTAAAATCACCCATTAAAATCTTGAAATGGCAGACTCTCTCAAAGTCATTTCCCTTCCTCCACTTAAGTGGAGCAAATGAAAAGCTAGGCTCCCTCTCCTGTCACATTTTTGTTGGTGGGAGTTATGAAAGCTGCTTAACTTTGGAGAAAAGGGTCCTCTTGCTTGACTCCACTGTAGATGCATTACATACATCAGTCTGACCTCCCACTCTGCAGCAGATGACAGCTCTTACCTGCTCTGAAGGCGTGGGAAGAGGGGACTTGCCACTATTTAAAGCTCTCTGTAGGCTTCTCGCTATTTTCAGCTGTGACAAAACAGATACTGGATTAATCAAGAAATAGGCAGTGGATTCTGCACCTGGCTAAAACCTAACAGGAGATGAGAAAATCCTGGAATGAGCCCCTAGGGCCCATTAGCCCAGCTGAGCTCTCCTGCTGAGCAGAATACTTCTGCTGGATCCAATGGAGTGAGGGCATCTGGGACATTGACTATGGGTAACAGATCTGGAGCTGCATCTTAAGCCCAACTGAATCCCTCCTGCAAGAAAGCAAGGGCTAGTTTAGGACATTTAGCTCATTTAATGATGATTAGCAAAAAGACAATAAGTTATTATATTTTAATGACTGATTTTGTTCGACAACATTGAATTTCCCAACTTGAATTTGGCCAACAAAGTTGAATGTGCGAACTTTATCCCTAGTGCAAACCCTTTGATTTTAGTAGAGTTACAGCAGGCATGAGCTGGATAGAATATCCATAATCCGCTGTTAAAAACCAAGTGTTATTGTTCTGCACAAATCCCAGACAGATGACAGTTATTGTCTGCCTCTGCAAAAAGTAGCTTGAGATGTGCGGTGCAAAATTTCAAATAAGGATTGCAAGATTTAATAATGCCAGAAGCTAAGTGCCCCTACTTCTCCTCAGTTAATCTCATTTTTCCTAAGGGATCCTGTTTCATGCTCAGAGAGAAGGTTGCAACATGGTCCTCTAACGTGGGACCAGTCCAGCTTCTCTTTGCACTGTATGTTAAACCAAATGGGGGTGGGGAAGGCAGAGTTAGAAGATGGCAGCTCATGGCACAGATTCTGTGGTTGTAACCTCCTCGCCTACCACACCACGGGGGGACACACAGCTGCCCTGCCCCTGTGCACGCTGCTCTCTGTGACTGTGGTCCAGCAGCCACCCAGGAACACCGAGTGCAGGGACATCTCAGCTGTGTCCCGCAGGGGGCTGATGGAATGGCTGGAATTGCCCACTGCAGTCAGCCCATGGAGCAGACGTGCTCCAGGCACTGGTCACATGCAGGATGTCCCCAGGGGTTCAGAGTGTCACTTCACCCATTTGCAGCCACTGCTAAGAGACGAGGGTCTGACCCTGTAAACAGAACCAAATAGCAACACAGCTTTTGTTTCCTTACTCAAGTTTAACATTCAATTTGTTTGCTAAAAATAATCACACAGTAAATTCAAGTCTGCTTTCATTAGAGCAATTTTACATTAATTAAATCATTTCACATGACTGATTTATCTGCAACAAACAAGTCATTTTATTGTCAGCATTCCAGCATTTATCATAGCCTCTGTTTCACATGCACAGAGGTTAACAATGTTGGAATACATATTGCACTTGTAAAAGAGATAATATACCTACATGCTCATGGGAACAAGTGATTAGAGAACCGTGCAGATTAGGACCAAGGTCAATACTTGGGGCTTGTCCAGGTTTTTGATGAGACGCCTTCTAAAGCTGTTTGCTGATACAGGAGGACTCTTCCAAAGTGCAGATAAGCCAGAGAAATGGGGAAGAAAATTCAGTGTATTCTTTCTGGACACAGTCTCCTCAGACACAGACACAAAACAATAGAGAGCCAGCCTGTACAAGCAGGAGGCTGACATCAGTTCTGCTTTCTGTGCCTGCAACAAAAACAACAGGCAATATTTAACAGCAGCATCTATACCTGTGCTCAGCTGGGTCTTCAGTTCAAGACTGCTGGTGAGGCAGAGCATTTTCAAAGGCAGAAAAAATTAGATTCAGAACATCAAGTCTCCTGTCCCCCATCCAGTTTATGCCCAAATTTTTAGATTTCATTTAAAAATATATAGTGATGCAAAATCAAATGTAATATCAAGGCCATTTCTTTCTGGTTTTCTCTCATTTGTTTTTCTCCCTTATGATGCAGTTCAAACCATAGATTCTTTTTCTTTTAGTTGTAGCGAGCTAGTAGCTCAGAAGTTTTCAGACAAAATAAAAAAAAAACAAAACAAACTAAAAAAAGTGGTTCTGATTCCAAGAAAAATTATCACAACATTTTGTTCCTTGGCTTCTGTTATTTGGGGTGCGCATTTGGGCCAATGTTTGGATTTCCCATCCCTGCCACCACATTGCAGTTAGGCCTCCTGCAAACTACTGAAGCAAAGATTTTTCAAAAATCTTTTCGCCTAGCCCTATTTGCAGTATTTTTCAAAATGCAATTGTGCTCCTGGTTCCTTTATGTTCCTCTGAAAATCTCAGACCGGGGTTATTTAGATCCCAAGTGCCTCCTCTGGGGAAGAAATACAGCATACCTGTATTTCTGTATATATACCTGTATTTATGTATATATACCACCTACAAGGTTGGTGGGAAGGCTAATGGAAGTGCAGCACGCTGAGAAAGAAGTCTGATAGAAATTCAAATCAGCATTATCTTTTAGGGGTGCAAAATATTTCTCCATATGCCCATAAAAATCAGGACTTCACTTCCAAGACTTTTCATGAAGATGATGGAATTGATAGATAGGTGCAATTTACCTTGAATGAGGGCATCAATATCTCTGCAAATTCTATAAAACTATCTGAATGAGAAAACAGAAATAGAAATTCTGCAAAACTGGCCTTACATTGGAAAACCTCTTCCTTCCCCTAAAGGTTTTGATGCCTGGTCCAAGTCTGCTGTCACCAGAGCTGTTTTTGCCACTTCCTTGGAGACTATATTTGTCCCTTTATTTCTACTGAAGACACGTCTATCTTTAGGGCTGCGCTCGGATTTCTCATGCCGGGATAATGAGAGGTGGCTGTGTCATACATTGTGGAATTCAACACTTCTCTGAACCTGCTGGCCAGAGCAGGTTTTCACAACACATGCTCACCCTCTCCGAGCATGTGGCTATGCCATCATCATTAGTCAGAACTAGAATGGTTGCTAAATAAATCCTCTGTCATAAACAAAATGGGATTTAAGATTAAAAGCTGTGCACAAAGTACCCAGAATTAACACCTGGGGAGATGGGGGCAATCAGTCTGAGGTTTTTGTCTGGCTCATCATCCAACAAGGATATTTTTGTCTCACTCCCTAGTAATAGAGAGATTTTGTGCTGTAAGCACAAACAAAACAAGGAACTAGCCCTGAAAAGCTGTCTGTTCTTTCTAGCCCTCCTTACATTTTACAGAGAAGCAGCATCTGAGATAATCTATTCCCTCTCCAAAGGAAAAGAGTAACATGGGATTGTTGTTGCTGATTTTTCATCTTTTCTGGATATAAATTGTACTGCCACTAAATAGCATTTTTTACAGCTATACAATGAGTGAACAAGAGACTACATATGTGACAGTTTAAAAAAAAAATTAAAAAGAGATAGAAAATACTTTGTTTCAAACTTGTGAAGATTTCCAGTCAAGAACTGTTTGGAAATTTCCATGCTAAAAAGACATTTTCTTCAGCTGCCTTAATGGGAGACAGAGCTGTCCATTAGGTGGTCAGAAGTTCATATCTGCTTCTAATCACTTGTTACTCTAATAATGCTGAGTTGCTGGGCCACGGTCTCTGTGAGAAAAATAAATCTGACTGTGGCAAAGGACATGAAAGCATGAAAATGTTCAGGCATGGTTATAATTGAGTAAAACAGTTATACAACAACTGAGTTTCATCCTCAGTTAAAAATTTCTCATTGATCTTACCACTTCTGTGAAAGTTGAAGCATTTGTAATATTTACAAGATGCAAATTTTCAGGTTCCAGAATGAGCTCTTTGTTTACATCTAGAGGGAAAGGACTACAAACCTGAATTCTTCCATCTGAGAGCAAAATTTTCCCTTAATTAAAAAAAATTTCTTTAATTTCAATTTAATTCAAACCATTAAAACATGTTCATCTCCTTCCAACATGGGTCAAAGTCACACACTAGAAACTGGGAGGCAGTTGCAATACAGAATTGAGCTTCTTAGGCTGCTTCTGTTCATGATCACAGCAAGAAAACCAAAAGCAGAGCAGAGGGAAGGAGGGAGTTATACTGCTGGAAGGTGTTCCCTGAGGCTCACTTATAACAACAGGGGAAGGACTCATGATGCTACTCAACTCCTAACAAAGATGTACACCTTGCACTGAAATCTCTGGAAAACTAAAAACATTTCATAAATTGTCATCCTACTGGTCACTTAATAAATAGGGGAAAATAGAGGCATTAGGGAAGGACAGTGATTAGTATGGGGTATGCTGTAGAAATAAAAATGCATAAGTGAGCTGGTGCAAATGCCATATACAAACAGCTGTTCTTAATGATAACGCCCATTTTCTTCACATACTTCCAAAAAAGTCTGGGCAGCAGTCAGCACCCTCAGAAAGTATTGCTGCCCTAAGCAAAGAAGAAAAAAGAGCTTGTGGGAAACCAGGAGTGTTGCTGTAACAGCAGTGAGCAATCCTGAGCATTGCGCTTCTGAAACCCCAAGTTTCCGAGCCCTCTGGTAGTAAGTAACCTGCCAAGGCTGCTTCCCACAGCATGGCCTTCAAGCATGAACTCTTGAAACTTTGCCAGCAAGTACATCACTCCCAAACCCACACATGAGCAGGCAGGATAAGGGCGTGCTGTCAGGCTGACAGCTAAGCTCAAACAAGCAACCATGGATCCTGGAACACAATTATGAATCTTCTGTCCCCAGCCAGTAAAAACCCCATGTTCCCCAACCAGGGGAACTGCACCAGGGCTGCACACACCTCTTTGCTCATCCCCAGTACCAGCTTCCATCTCTGCTCCAGCTCAGTAACCTCCACCTTGAGGCCTACTGGCATAATTGCAAATCTTTCTCCTTTTTCCAGGCAAAGTACTGGTTCACTGTGCAATGGGAATCAGTCGGTCTGCAACTCTTGTCCTCGCTTTCTTAATGATCTGTGAAGGTATGTCCCTGACGGCCGCAATTCACACTGTGCGCTCCCACAGAGGCATCTGCCCCAACTCCGGCTTCCTCCAGCAGCTTCGGGAGCTGGAGCTCCAGTTAGGAAGGGGCACGGGCAGAGGAGCAGAGGGCTGCTAGTGCCAGCAAGGTTTGTCTCCTGGCACCAGCCCAAGAGATGCTGCCCTCACTGAAGAGTGCAAGGATGCTGTCAGGACTGCTCTGTAGCTGCACAGAGAAACTCTGGGGAAAGGCTGAACACGAGCAAACTGTTAGGAACTGTTAGGCATGTATTTTTGCATGAGCCCACTAATTGGAAAGAAAATGAAATAAAGAAGGATTCAAACTGGCAGTTTTGCTCACCTGGGCCTGTTCATTTAACTACCAGTTGGGCAGGGCATAGGGAGCAGTTGGGTTTTCATATAGAATTAAAAGGCAGCACAGTCAACTTGAAAAAATACTTTTTACTTGCTTATAATTGCATTTATTTGGCAAGAGGGAAAATGACTAAACTAGTAAAAATAAAAGGAAAGCATGAGGCTTTTAAGCAAATCTTTAACATTTCACATCCAGCTGGCTCAGGGTGAGTCTGCAGGTTTTGCAAGCTGACATGGTCCTTTGGTCTGATGTGGTGACACCAGTCAAGATCCAATTCAGACCGAGGGCTCCCTCTATTACAAGCCACAGAGGCTCTTGCTGGACTTTGACAAGTCCTTTTTGCTTCAAATCTATGGCAAATACTCAGAACTTCAGGACATGAAATCCTCAGGAGCCAATTCTGGAGCTCTCAAGCAGATGCTGCACCCTGGGGCCCAACTGTTGACAGCCTGTCTGCTGGTCAGAGGGAGGAAGGTGTCCCCTTGCATGCATGGAGCAAGGAGCACGCCCAGGGCACTCTGCCCGCTGGCACACTGCAGGGCAGCGCAGTGCCAGACAGAAATGTCCTCCGCTTAGCTTGCAACCCAATGCTCGAAATCACATTCCCCAAATTTCCCTGTTTTAATGGAAAGGCAGAACCTAGTGTCGTCATGTCACAGCAAAAATGAGCAATGCCTCCAAGAAATCCAAAGCAGCAGCTCTGCATTTCAATTACTCTTTTACGCCCAATTGGCCACATTTAATCTTGTGAAGAACTCGAAGCAGATATTTGCTTCAGTGCAATTACAGCCACATACAGAACATTGGCAAATGCAAACAATATAGAATTTCCACTTGACGGCAGATTAATTTGGTGTGATGTTTTCCCTCGAGAAGTCTTAAAGCCTGTCAGTTCTGAAAGTACCCTGCAGTTTGTATTTATAGCACCATGGATGTTGAATAGAAAGAGGAAAGCATATACTTCTTCTGAAGTGGTTTCTTTTACCTCCATACATTAAAAATATTAACTGAGCATAGCACACCTTCGCTGCATTTCTCATAATGCAATATGGAAACATGATTTCCCTGCAGAGTCTATAGAGGAATTCAGGTGGTGTTTTCACTTTCATAAACATATTAAGTAAAGCATAGCAATGCTACAGACTAATTTCCTCTCAGGGAACAGAGGCACAGGTCTTCCCTCCAGAAAGGGTCCCATCCTTTGAGACTGGAGTAAGCAGTCAGAAGCGAGGTCATAGTTAATGGTGGAAAAAATCAGTGAGGTTATAGTTTTCACAGGCCTCTTATTGCCTGCCACAGCAAGGAGATTAGATTTCAGTGAGCATGGTGACTGAACCACTCCTGGCACTAGGGTCTCTTCCACCTTGGTCTGTCTGGGGATTCTTTTTTATTGCAGACCATGCTGAAGCTGTTTTGTGACTGGTATTTTCAGTTGCCTTACTAACTACTCCCTTCAAGCCTCTGTAACTCGACCCATGCCGAGCACTATATTAAAGCACAAGGGGTGTATGAAACACAACGGTCCAAAATCTCCATGCATTGAGCCCATCAGGACAGATCATAATTTCCAGTGAGTTGCACATCTGGAAACACACATGGTTGCAGGGCAGAACTTAAAGTGAACAACTTGGGAGATTGACTGAGCCAAAGTTACCCCAGCTGAGGCCTGTTGGCCTTTGTGTGACAATTTTAGCCAGCCAGGGCAGGCTGTAGATTTCCCTGCCATCCATACCTTGCAGCTGGGATCCGTACATCTGCCCAGAGCTGCAGCATGCTGGGTAAGCTAGGGCACTGGAAGAGCAGAGCTTCTGGCTCTTGTCACCATTACAGGTGTGTAGTAGAAGCTTCCTCTTTGACATGCGAAATAACCCAACTAAACAATAAAACTAAACAATAAAAAACAATCAAAAACACTGGCCCAAAGAGAATAAGGTAAATATCCAATCCCAGGACAAAAAAAAAAACCCAACAAACACTTTCTAGAAGTGCCTGAGCTAGTCTGACTGCTTTGCATTGCTGTGAAGTGCAGACAGTGAGAGGCAGGTCCCCCTATCTCCTTCCAGGTTCTTCACCCTTCAGGAGACAATGTTCCTGAGCCCACCATTAGCTCCCCTCTCTGTGAGGGCTACAGCACCATGATAGTAGCCTGGCAGGGGCACAGGGGCAGGCTCTGTATTGATGACAATTAAGTCCTAACCTCTGACCCACATGTCCTGCACATGCTTATTGTCCTACACAAGCTTATTGCTCCTGTGCTTAGTTAAACAAAAACCTCTTAAAATTGCAGCTGAAATCAAGGCAGAATTAAAACAGTATTGGGGATGGTTCCAGGTAGATCTTGTGGTATAACTTCGAGATCCAGAGTTGTAAGCCACCAGCTCAGCCCAAGAAATGAGGAATACCTTCCTTCCCCCACAGCCACCCAGGCTAACATGAGGTGTTTAGTCCTAGCTGCAGCTGTCCATTTCAGCTGCTGAGTCAGCTGAAAGGAGTCCCACTCAGCCCTGCAGGTTTGGTGCCTCTGTGGCACTTGCCCAGTGCCTTGGTTAAAATTCCCTGCCCAAGCTGTGCCAGTTGAGGCCACAGGCAGGGCAGAAGCAATTGGAACAGCAGAGATGTTAATGGGCAGTGTGGCAGTGACACCACTGCCATTTCCATGAACACCCTTAGCTGGTGCAGAGCAAATGCTGAGGTTTATTTAGGAACACCTGTCCATTCTGTCCTTATGAAGGAGAAACCTTGAGCACTGTGGTGGAGCTGGTATACCTCCTTCACAAAAGCCCTGCCTGGAAGGATGGGTGCCTCAGCCCCTGTTTGGAGACAAGACACCTGAAGTTTGCCTGAGCTGCAGCAGGATGTTTCGGGAAAAGCACAAGAGGATTGCTCTCCAGCCTCCAGAATTGGCACGAAAGCATGAGAAGAGTTTTCTCACATGAGGTATCTTGCCTTCACCAGCTTTTCCTCTCAGACTTTTCAGCAGTGATACAGAGAATATTGCCATGGGCATGTCTGCACTGTGTTATTTATCCTTTGGATTTGCACTTAGAGTTTTATTTGTGAAAGGAAAATGAGACCATAAATCTGCTGTGCAAGGAGCCAAGGGAAGAGAGGACAGAAATTTTCAACAAGTTTCATGCAAAGAGACGGTGCCAAGGACAGGTTTCCCATGGAAAGAAATGCCAGCCAAGATATTGTCCAGGTACTCACCATGTGTAGTGGCAACAGCTAAGAGTGTTAGCCTTTTTCTCACAGGTGCACTGATTCATTCCTCCTTGCACAGGGAGCTTTGGAGTTGCTGCAGCAAGGATAGCCCTCCTATGGGAGCATCTTTATCCACAGTTTTTGCTTCCAGCACACACACGACCACTCTTTGGGTGCAGTACCCTAAGTAACCTGCCATGCCTGTAAACAAGGGTGGAGGGAAGCAGTCTTGGACAGACCTCGGTTCTGCATTACACTGCCCTGTTCCAAGTTAGCCCATGACTCTGATTCCTCTTTAACCTTGGCACTGCCCACCAAGGCCAGGCAACACTCTCCTGATGCCTAGACCAGATCTGCCCAGCTCCTGCTAGCCCCACCAGAATTGCAAAGCACTGTCAAGCCCACTTGCCAGACTTGATCCTCCTCCCATTGTCTTTTTTCCTTTATTTTTCTGATAACAAAGCTGTGTTACTGTGGAAAGGGGCTTCAAAACAGCTTGTGCTTTGCAAATTTACTTCATAGTCTAAGGTTCAAATAGTATGTGCAGCTCCTGAAGCCAAGTCAAACAGGAATCCAGGGCCTATGGGACTTTCAACATTTAAGTTTTCTTTAGGCTACAATTATTTTGCTTAGAAACTAGACCCTTGATCTGTTGCAGGAGGCTGCAGTTTAATAAAGTCAAACAGTTTGCTCTTTGCAATGTACTATTTGCAGTACAAGTATCATTGAGTTACACTGCTCCCCCTCACCACTGCCTCCTGGAACCTCAACTGTTTATATACAGAAAGCACTCTCAGGAAGCACTCCTAAAAATACCCAGCAATGTTAGCTGAGGATCTGGCTGTGTCTCTCCTCCGCCTGCTTTTGCCTCCATAACATCCTTCCATCATCTTGATGCTCAACAACCCCAGCTGTTCAAGCAAACTTTTCCCTGTCTCATTCTCTAAAAAATTGTCCTTTTCCTTCCTCCTCTGCCAGTAGCCATTCTCCACCTTGCCACAGAGCAACTTCTGTGATGTTGCCATATCATGTCTTATCTAGATTTTTCTCATTTGATTACTAAATTAAAGTGAAGCCCATGACAACTTCCCCAAATCTTTGAGCTCTGTCTACTTTTCAGGCAATAAGGTGGTGACAAGTCAGGGTAATAATAGTACCCGAAAAGGAATAACATCTTTTACTTTACTTTGTAAAGGGGCATCTGAATACTGCAAAACAAGATGCAGTATTCTCCAGAGATTAACTTTTGAAACCACTTTCATGGAAGTTACTCTGAAGACAAAGGCATCTTCAAATGGAAATACCATTGCAAATAAAAAAATTTTCACAATAGTACAAATAGAAAATCTGCACAGCAAGTCCAGCCAACAGATAAAAACATCAGTTCTTAAACACTGAATTCAAAAGCAAGACCAGGATTCAGCTCACAATTCTGATCAGTCTGTTGCTCAAGGTGTGGGCAGAGCCTTCCCTCACATAAAATGTTACTTGTCAAGGAATAGGCTCCCTCAATTGCTGCAGGCTGGTCCTGCTTGTTGCCAGCCATCTTCATGACCACAAAGATCTTCCAGCGCATTAAACAGACATCCAGCACAGACAAAGTTCATAGCAGCACAAAGGATCGTTGATGCTTCTGTCTGTCCACACATCAGCCATTGAGTTGAATGTTTCTCTTCTGTAGGTGTTCAGCAGACAGATGCTAAAAATGAAAGCTCAATAATTCTGCTGTTGTAGTAGACAAGATGTACTTCTGTGATTATTCTCAGTGTAAAACACTGCTGACAGTTGCTGTTCTACAACCCCTTTCTATGAAAACAAAACATCTAATTCCTCTTAATAGTAACAGTTATAATTCATCAATTCGTCTAATATTAAATATCAAAAATTAAATATTCACAAACATTTACAACCAAAATCATCCATCAAACCCCTTAAGATTGCTTTTGGAAGATCAACAGCTTTTCAACAAAAATTCCCAAGAAGCACAGAACTGTAAGAAGTGAGACACTGAAAATTTTTGCACCACCATCATTTAGGTTGCTTACAATGAATAAATAAATAAATCAGTTCTTTAGAAAAACCCCACCCACCACTGGAAAACCATCAGCCAGTGAAGAGTAAGCAAGGAATTATTTGCTCATCTCTGGTGACAATTGGCTGTTACTAGACTTATTCTGACACATTGTTTTCAAGAACATCTGTTTCCACTCCGACTCCTTTAACTTTCAGATGTGAAAAACAAAAGCTCATTTTCAAGCCATGTCTCCCATCTTCAGTTGGCAACAGTTGCTTGATTACGAAGTTATTGTTGTGCTGGATGATCTGTTTGTCAGTTTATATTTTCCTATCGTATCTATTTTTAGCTATTCATTAGTATTACTTGGAGCCTCTCCTATAAATCTTAAACATTTATAGCACATCTTGACAATTCATCAAATGGAGCCAACCTCCAAGGAAAGGAAACCCAAACCACTTCCCCTGCTCAGCTGAATGAGATTCAGATTCTTGTCTTTTAAACTTGAAACTCAACATTTTCCCATCTGCTCTTTATACACAACAGCCCTTTTGCTCTGCACCAGTATTTTATTCTCCATTCATAACTTTTTACTTCCCTCCAGAGGTTTCCTGATGCTTTTAGTCTGCTGGACTCATAGAAGACTTGGATTTTGGAGGGTTTCTCCCCCCACACTCCATTGAAGGGGAAAAATAATCATTCAGCAATGAATGGCCACTTTTCATTGCTCATTCACAAGAGAGACACAGCAGGATCCCAGGGCTGGACTCAAAGACAATTTTCTTTGCTGTTCTCACTAGAGGGAAAAACATTTTATCAGAGACTATTCAAACTAAGAATATTTGGAAAATTCAATTTACTTTTTGTTCTCTTCATTGACTTGCATTTCTAGTCTTTTGTGTGTGTATGTGTAGCTATCAAAAAGCTGCCCAGTTTTTGTGGCTATGGCCATGCTTGGAGGTACCAGTACATGTGACCTGGCCAGGTCGCCCATGCAGAGAACATTTTTAAAGGGTTTAATCTATAATGGCCAACAAGAAGATGATTTTAAAAAATAATAACCAGAAGATGTTCCCTAGCCAAGAGTTTTGCAGAAGGAAAATCTACGGTGGTGAACAACCAGTTGCTTCAGCCAGGCAGCACTTGGCTGCAGGGAGAGGCTGTGCCCCAGCTCCTGGATCCTGGGACCAAATACTGTCACAGGTCAGAGTGACTGCTCTCCTCCTCCTCAGCTGTCCCAGGGAAGTCCCAGCCTTGCACATCCTGCACAGGTGAAGGCTAAGCAACACATTTCTCAGATGCAACTGTTAATTGTGTGCATGTAATTAGCTGATACCTGACTAGAATACAACTGATTAAAAATCAGTGACCATCTTCTTCATTTCATACATATTTGAATTAATCAAAGGAGACATAATATAACAAGAAATGAAAACTCTACCAAGGAAAACAGTTCTGGCATGCATGTTAGTCTAAGAGTGCTTTTAATTTAAACAGCTTATCTGATCAGGCAGAATAGCAGCATGTGGCTCTTCAGGGAGGTAGGGGAGTGCTTGGGAGAAGCCAGTAACACAAAGGAGTATTTAGATTTTTACAACCAAAATTGTTTTCTATCAGTTCACACCATTGTTCAATTCACCTGATGTCTTTTCCTACTGTCAATTTTTTGGAAGAAAAAAAAATTTGTTTTTACTCCGTTACACCTCCATGTGGTTACATGCTGGTTTTACCATCACTATTAACCTCCAGCAAGTCCTCCAGTTTCTAATCTAGCCTGCTTCACATCAGACATATGTCAACTTCACAGCATCTCTGCTATCTCACTTCCTTTTGGTCAGATGTCAGGTACCAGTGCCATAGCAGAATGACTGGCCAGCCATCCAAAAGCATTTTAACAGACAAATATTATTACATCTTTCTCAGGCTGGTCATCCAGTCATCCCGATGCGTAGAAATGCTTGCCTGCCAATAAAGGTACTGGTCTGCTAAAAAATAAAGAAATTAGTTTTGGGCTACTTGGAAAAAAAGTCCTAAAAAATCTGTATATTCTATTTGTTGTCCCATGCAAGGTATTGGAAGAGCATTTCTGGAACTCTGTGATTATACTGGCAGAATATACTGGCACCGCAGAATATCAATTTACAATGTAGAACTGAAATTTTGAAAAGAAAAAAGCAAACTGCAGGCACAATGATTCAGAGATGACAGATTACAGCAGCAAGCAAGTCAAAGAAAGCACCATCATATCAGCATCCCCTTCCCACACAAACCACTCTTCCCATGAAAAGAAGTATGCCAAATACCTTACAATTCTTTCAAGTTAAAACACAAGACTAAACTGAAGATTGACACAATCTACAAGGTTCAAATCCTATGCAAATTTCCCTTAGAACTAGACATTTACAGCTCTGGGATCTTAAAAATTTACTATGGTAATAGCACCCTTGGATCCAGAATCACAGCTAGACTCAGACATATGCAAATGACCCCTGTATCTGCCTAAGCAAGAACTGTATTTCTGCCAGCCCCAGATGTTTAGAACTCTTGTCTGACACACATATGCCCCCTTTCCCATTGTGAGAATGTCTTTATAAAGTATGGGATTTTATTATTTGTCTTTAAGTTCATTGTTTTCATTATTTTCTTGACAAGGGCAATAAACGTAGATTCCTCCTCGTCTTCCCTGTCCAGGAAAGCTGAGATTCCCTGGTAAGTTTAGGAGTATGTACCATGCTACAAGACATGGAAAAAAGCTACAAGACTAGAATCCTGCCACCTGGCACACCAAGTTCCAGGGCTAAAGCAGCTGGGAGCATATGCTGTTTCAGTGACTTTGCTATGCCTTACAATGAGCAGTGCCAGGGGAGGATGTATACATACATATACATTACAGCATCATCAACATCCATGACATTGGGACATTTAAGAAATCTTTTCATTTACCAGCGCCTCCAGTCCCTGCTCTGTCAGCTCTGGGAAGGAGCAATCCTCTGTGAGCTGTTGGTCACACTAAGATCCCTACTCAAACTAAGATGATTCCCACCAGAAAGTGGAAATTTGACCAGGCCCTGTGTTATCACATACAAACTGATGGAACAAATCTGTTTCAATTTGAAGGGGATTGTTTCCTAGCAGAGCCATAGCCAATCGATTTTTTTAAAAAATATATGGAAAGACTATACAATAATATGATTTATTCAAGGCTTTAGTCTTCCAAAGGCAGATTTAGCTACATTAGCCCATAAGATGCATGAATTGCCCAATTTTGGAGCTATCCTTTTAGCAGTGTTGTATATACACACTTGCATGAGTGTTTGGCTGCAAAAGCAGAGAGAGTGTTTCATGTCACTAAAAAGTAAAGGTTGTAAGAACCACTGCATAGTCCAAAGGAACTCATCTGTAACAATGAAAACACCATCATTTGGTTTAGTAGCTAATGATATAAATATTCCATAGCATCAGGAAACATAACTCAGAAACAGAAAACATTTACAATCACAGTTCACACTAGCAGGATGCCAGAGCTTGGCCCCCAACACCGCTGGGACCACGAGCTCGCAGCAGGGGCAGGCACCAGTGTGTGCCGCGCCACCCTTCTGTGCCTGCCTCAAGAGCCTCCTCAGGTGCTCCTGCTCACCCCCGCGGCCCTCAGCACACAAATGACAGTCACACAAATGCAGCAGGAGCAAGAGAGAGACAGGAGAAGGGGGCAGGGCATAGTGGGGACCACAGGAGGACAGAACCCCCCTGTGAGTCGCTCCAAAGGCCTGAACTCCTACCAGGGCGGGGAGATGCTTTGTCCAGGTTGTTTCTTACAAACATTAATACAGACTTGATGTTTTCACTGTCCTGTCATGGCTGCCCAAAGGATTTAGAGTTCATGCTGAAGTCTCTTAGTAATTTCTGCCACAGCAGCATAGCAGGGCTCTGGAGACACTGATGGTATTTATAGCAGCCTGAAAATTGTACCTCTTCTCACCAGCTGAACCAGTTCCCTGAGCTGACTGCTACAGCTAATTGAGAGAAGACTGTCATGTACCATCAGCTAAATTTACTGCTGGTCCTCAAGATCGGGTTGTGCTGACTGCATTGTGACAGCAGTGTCTAAAGGGAGGTCATCTTCGTTTCTACATTTTCTCTCTAGGAACAAGAGTTTCTTCTGTATTGGCACTGCTAGGTTTCTATTTATAGGCTTGAACCCTGTGATGTAATCTTCCTTTTTGTTTCCAAGGAAACAATATTTGATGTATTCTACTTTCAAGTTTTTCTTCCTTTAGGTTTTTCCCCCTCCACCTGCTCTCTTCCTCTCTCTTTAAAGAGACAAGTCAATAGGTAAAACCTGTATTTATCTCTGGCATGCCATGTAGTTTTCTTTCTCTAAAACCAGGCTTATTCACAGCACTAAACAATTCAAGACATTTCAGAAATATGCTTAGCAATAATTTTATGCACTGTTTATACATATTACTTTTCTGATAGCAAATGAGCTATAATTGCATTAGGCAGCAACTCCTCTTGATAGCTCAATTTTTTCAAAAACTAGGGTCTGCATCTCAGCCCCAAGTCCTCTTTTCCTGCAAAGATTTTTAAAAATCATCTCACTGACCATCCAGCCAGTTTTCCCACGGTTTTACTCCTTAAGTAAGTGCTCCTGATGGCCAGTCCTGTCCCCTGGCATTCCCTTTCTGGCAGTAAAGCATCTTCTGACGCCTCTTTCCATGCTCCTTTCTGCCACTGGGCTGTGTTCTCAGGTCTGCAGTGGCTTGGAGGTAGTTTTCAATCATGTGAAAATCCTCTGCATTAATGTTCTTTTAAAATAAAAAAAGCTTCACTGTCTGTAAGTCAGGAAAATGCAGAGGACTGAATTCAAAATTAATAGCGAAATCAGCATTTGTAACAGCTGGAATAAGGTATGTTGGATGGATACTTGCACAAATGCAGGTGCTTTGGTGTCTTACTGAAAAAACAGTGGGTCAAGCTAATAGCTTGCCTCAAAATTTTCAGTGTGTGTTTATGTGTATGGGTTGAAAGATGTGGGAGAGACTGGCTGTTTTAACAAGAAACTGTTTTAACACTGCAGAAAAATTAAGAGCAGCAATGATCATAAATGTAGTTGATTAATTCTGACTGGGAAACCTACTCTCATTTTTATTACTACTGCCTTGTGCCTCGATTATATAAAAACAATAAATGAGCTGGACTGGTGATATTCTGCTCAAGGGACAGCAAAGTAACAGACAAAATTTTTTTAAGGACCTCCCACTTCAGAACATAGACGAACAGGTAAAATTCCAGCCTAAAGATAATGATGTGGACCAAGAACACTTAATAAGAGTTTGTGTGGTAAAGGGGAAAAAAGGTGTTAAAGCACGATAGATATAAAGTCAACAAACTATACACATTTTATGCTGTCAAGGAAATTATCAAAGTAAACATGGAATTGATCTGTAGTCAGCATCTTGCATTTTGGGTCATGTTATAGACTAATACCCATCAATTCCTGAAACAGTTCCAAAAAAGGCCAGGCTCTATTTAAAGGTATGTGATCTTGATTCAGAGGCAACAAGTCCTTCCACAACATCCCTGATTCGGCCACAGAAAAGGATGTGGAATGGCAAGACTTACATGCTCTAGACCTCTGCCAATATCTCTGGATTCTTTTCAAAAATTCATCACAGTCTTTCCTCAAATCCCAAAAATAAAGGTTTCCCACGCTCTGCAATCCTACTGGAAGCTGTTTCAGGAGGCCACTTGTCTCCTCCTTCCACCTCCAAAGCTTTCATAGTCAGTTTTTTCCCCAGAAGACTGTGGTTGTTATCAGGCTTCTGTGTCTCCTAATCTGGACATGACTTAATAACTTGACAACGCTCTCTCCTTCCTAGTGGTTACCCAGACTTAAGACCCTTAGTAGAAATCACATTTGACAGGAATGGGAAAAGCAGCAAGCTTCAGGTGTTTATCACTAGGTTTTGTTAGTCTGTTTCTGAAATAGAACATTTCTGGTAGCTGAAATGCAGAGCACATTTCATGGTCTGGAAAAGCATTGCTTTAGAGATTGTGGCTCTGTAAAAAAATAGAGCTTTATGAAGTTTGTTTGCTTCTCAGAGACAATCCTTGGCACTGGACAGGTCCAGTTGGGTCTCAGTAAATCAAAAGCTTATTTGATGTCAGTGAAACTAAGATGCAACTGCTGTTTTGCTCCAGGTTGTCAGAAAGCTTTTCAGTAATCACTTTCAGTCAGAATAGATGCTCAATTGTTCTTTCCTGCTGCAAGGGGGAAAAACAGCAGCTTGCTCTTCCTCAATAATTCCCTCATATTTCATTTTTAATCTCTTAAGCAAATTACAAGTGAAGACCTTTGATGTATGCGCCAAACTCATTCATTCCTCAGTACTTGCTGGACTAGAGAGGATCTCCCGTTCTTATGCATGTGGATGATAATAACAACTTCAAAGCCCCCAGGCATGTGTTAGCTCTCCCCAATTTCCTTTCTAAGTATGCATTTCGTGGGCCAACACCAGTTAAGAACCATAAGCAGCTGTACTTGAATGCCATCTATTAAGGCAGCCTTGCTATCTCTCTCATAATGTAACAACTCTGTTTCTGCTTTGCAGACCTACTCAGTCTGGATTTTGCATTTTTCCTGAAATGGAGTACCTAATTTTCAGCATTTACGGCATTCTCAGCTTAAAATAGTCTGGAACCTGATCAAACTCAGAGCAAAAAGTCATTAAAATGCACTTGCCCTGAGGTGGTTTGGAGCATTCCTGGTGAATTACAAGGCATTGTTTTGCTGTTGTGGGGTTTTATGACATGAGGTGCACTTGATTACTTCTAGAAGGACAGTAGGTCACGGCCATATGGTACCACAGGACCAGATGTTCCAAGTAAAGCAGAATAGCAGCACCTGAGCAGTGGCTGGACAAACTTCCCCCAAGCTTGCTAAGGAAGAATGAAAAGGGGACATATTTCAAACCAGTTAGTGTTACAGTTGTCATTATTTAGTCCATCCAACTCATTATCAGAACACTTGGAGGCAAAGAGTATAGAAGAGTTAAAGAGACTATCATGTAGTCGCATAAATAAGGAAAACCACCACCAGAGACAATTTACATTGGAAGAAAATAAATAGTTTTGGAAAAGATGTAAAACTTCAGGCTTTCAGCCAAGCTTTATCTAAGGAGGTGGAGTGGGAAGAGTAAACAGATTTTCTCTAGGGCAGAAAATTTATCCCGTAAGTGGGGAGCACAGATTTCATGTAGTTTACTTTAAGGGGTTTGTTACTGACCACAGTCAGTGGAACAGACACCAGACCAATGGCACCAGCATGGCAACTCTGTGTTTCCCCATTTGCCCTGCCAGCAAGCCAGAAGCCTGTACCAAGTGGACTGCAAATATCAATCCAATTTCTGTCTCTCAGCTCTATTTAAGTCTGGATTTGGCACTCCATATACCATGAGATTATTCTGACCTGAAACCTGCTCTCAGCATGTCTGGACAATTTTTCTGATCAGAGTTACATACTATTTTTGTTTATTTTTTTAAGTGTGCTATGCTTAGGAAATAGGTTGGACCACATATTTCTGGAAGCTCTGCAGCAATATGTTATTAATGATACAGAGAACTAGAAGAAAAAAATTTCTTATCCCCATGAATAGCAAGAGTAGAAACAGACTGTGGCAGTTTCCCAATTCTCTTGTCAAGAGATTTAGGTGCAATTCTGTGTGTGTTACTGTGGCAAATTAGGGGCAAAACCCCCTTGATTTTTGGCAATGCTATTTTCTTTAGAGACCAGTTTAAACACTAACCAATTGGAGATGCCCCATTTTTGGGCCTCAGGAGCACATCAGGGTGCCCTGCACAGCAGAGAATGAGGAGCTCACTGGGTACTCTTTGCATCGCATTCCTCTGGTAGGTGCTCTCCTTGCAGGGCTTTCTCTTAGCACTGCCTGAGCAGCAGGGCAGTCAGCACTTTGGGGCCCAGGCTCTCCCTGTTCCCAGCATTCTTCGGTAAGGGGAGGTTACAAGAAAGACCTCATCCTTATTTTCCACATTACTATGCCTTGGGATCTATACTCCATTTCAACACAAATCTCCCAGAACATTTTTTCTGCTGACAGTGAGAGAAAAAGCAGAACAGTGAACAAAATGCCTTTCAGAGCCCTGGCCCCAGCCTCACCCCGCAAACCCAGGAAGCCTTGTTCAGGACTGGGGTCCTTCCTTCCTAACCCCCAGGGAATTTGCTTTGTCCTTGTCTCACATGCTCTCTTACAAACACAGCCACTATGCTGGGCTATTAGCCCTGTCACAGACATAGCAAGAGATGCACTGGTCAGTAAATTTGACTCCTATCAGGTCAATTCCAAATTACCCTCTTGACAATACTGCCTAAGAAGCTCATAAAACAGTGTGTATACTTGTTATATGACTTGGACAAACAACATCAACCTTTATCTACAAGAACGTTTGCTTATTGAGTAAAAAAAGAAAACCACAAAACATAAAAAAGTAACATACCACAAGTCTATAATTTCTGATGGACCTTTCAGTTCCTCCTATTTTCAGACTTTCAGAAATGCTCCTTAATGTGTCAACTTTAAACATTCAGCCACTGAAATCCTTGCTCTGTGAAGCAAAGCTGCCCCTTTGATTTGATTTGCAGAATGGCCTCACAAGTCAACATAATTCTGATTCCCCTGCTGATAGCAGCAACACAACCGACGTCTGGCTGAAATGAAGTAATGAACACAACAGACAGCGCTTATTAAAGAATCAAATGAAACTCTGAATACATCAATCAAAAATAAGCATACAGCCTATATTTTCTGGCAATTTGTAGCTGAGAGATGAAGGGGGAAGCACAAACCCAGGCTCAAACAGTAGGTTACTTAGGGCAGCAATTGTCATTTTTGTTTTATGGGTCTGCAATGCCTGTCTCAGCAGAGCCCCAGTCCCGATGGGGGCCATTAAGCAATACTTCAGTATAAAGAGAAATTAAACGAGTAACGCCCAGCGAGATACTCCTGCACGCAAGGTATTGTCAGACAAGTTTTATGTAGTGCTGTATAAACACCAGTTGACTTCAGCAAGAATCAAGGGCACGCAGCATTTTGTGAGGAGGGTGCAGTCATTCAGAGCATTTCTCTCTATCTGCAGTAATCAAAACAAGTTATAGCCAGGCTACAACTATATGTCTAGTTTGAAGACTGCTTGTCTGTGTGAGAGAGAACCATCTGGATTTACTTTACAGTTAACTTTTATATATATATATATATATATATATATAAGGTTTTTTAACTTTTGCCAAACAACTGGAAACATAATGGTTTCTGCATGCTGTTAGCATCTCAGTACAGCTGCAAATGTCCATTAGGACAATCTTATATAATTATATACTTATTCTTCCCATGAAATTGTTAAAAACCCAGCTTTTCCAAATAAGAGCATATTTTGTAGTGAAGAGGAAATCTTCCAGTTCACCAGGTTGGAATGGGGGAGGGAAGTCTTCTAAAGCAGAACTTTACTCCAAGCTTTTTCTTTAAACTAACATAAAAATTTCAAGTCTTAGTGTGTCAGATTTTTCCAACTGTACCTCTAGTGTGGTCTGGCCAGAAATCTACAATTTCTTTCCCTTTTCCTTTCCTTTGTGGAAGAAGCTCATTCTTTCTAAGATTTTTTTTTCCAAGGGAAAAAAAGTGCAGCTTCCCCCCCGCCCCTTTTCCCAACCCTTCCCTCTGGATGGGACTTTAGTTTTCATCCTTCCCACAGTTCCATACTCTTGTTCCACAAAAAAATGTCCGTGGCACCTGGGGCCAGTGGGTGACTGCCCTTGGGAGCTGATCCCTGGCAGCAGGGATCATGGAACATAAGCAGGCTGGATGCAGGCAAGGCTCCAGGAACAGGAGGTGATCTCTGTGTGTTCAAAGGACCATCATCAGTTTGCCAAGACTTTCAGAAATTACCAATAACACGGCACACATCAGTTTTTAGGAGTCTGAGGTAACAATTCAACTTTCCAGAAGGCAGGTGCTTACCTCTTCCAAAATAAGAGCCTTCCTGCTGTGTTTTCTATGTGTCCAGGCTCAAAGCACTCCAAGCCATTGGCCACTCTCAAAACATCACAGCAGCTAGGATTTTTAGTTAACAAAAATGAAACTAATGGAAACACAAACAAGTAGTCCCAAAAATTGGACACAATCTTGTGCAATATGCACTAGGATGACCCTGTCTGAGCATGGAAGTTGGATCAGATTTGATTCTTCCAATCTTACCCATTCTGTGACTTTTCCAGGAGGTGAGTGACCTTCTGCACGTGTTCTCAGGACCCTACAGAGAGAAGGGAACAAGGGCTCATATTGTTTTGACAGTCATTCAAACAGAAAAATAATTCTTTTTCTGATGTCTGCCTGAAAGTAACAATACCACAAAACTTTGCAATGCTGTTGATCTCATCAGAAAGAAAACCTTGGTCAGAGACAAGCAACAGACCACTGCCCATCTTTGGGGCACACATATCTCACAGAGTAGCCTCCTCTCACCAGCACTGCCAGTCTGCTGAATCATCTAACCCATACTGGGTCACCTGCAGGGCTGAAGATAAAGCAAGTGCTGCTAGTTTCTGTTATATGGGGTCTGTATCTCCTCCTCCACAAATTTCTCTGTTATCAGTATAGAATTAATTTGCACAACAACCTTACAAGATAACTTAGAAGGCACAGCAGGTTTCTAGCATCTGAGCTCTTTCTCATTTTAAGAGTGACTGTCTGAATAATTGGCTGGGAGGAGTTTGGCTGCTCTGTAATGCAGAAACTTGGCTAGAGTGATGCTGTTAGCATGAAACAGCAGCAGATCCAATGCCCAGAACTTGAACTGAAACTGTTTGTTATTACTTCACATCTGTACTGCAGCATTAGCCACAGGCCATGACCAAGTCTGGCCCTGGTCCTTCTGGGATGAACTTTTATCTTTTAAACAGATAGGGGATGACAAAGGTGATTGAAAGGACTTAATGCAACATTAAAAATAACTGACAGAGTCAGGAATTTGTGTCCCACTGAAATTAATGGCAACTACTGCAGGACTTGGATACTTTGGGAAAAAAATGCTTAGGCAATCTGAATCTTTGGTAGGGCACAGGCATTTGCAGTCACAGAAGACTGTTTCTGTTCTTGCAAGAAATAAAAAAAGTTCCACAAGAGTTTTCCATCAATTGCTGGCTGCTTTTTGCAGGCACTGGTATGACAGTAGAGAGCACTGTGAGGCAGAAAGATAGGCAAGCAGAGTATGCAGGTCTGCTCAGAGAGATCATTCCCAGGATGGTCAACTCAACAGAAGGAAAAAGGTCTAGAGACCAAATGGCTATTTCCAGTATCACACGCTTGCCCTGACTGGTCTCTTTGCCTCTTTTTCCCACTCTCAGGCAGAAGACAAAAGATCTGAAGGATTTCTCTTAAGACATAGCAATACTCACGTGACAGCTGGATCTCAGGGCATTGCAGGCCTATGTCCAGCAGCACCAAAATCTCCTCCTAATGCTGTGGTGCGAGGTGCAGTTCTGAGGCAGGGGTTGCTGCAGCACAGATGCCCAGGCAGAGGATGTTGTGTCCCAGCTGCTCACGTGTGATCTCTGAGCCCTTCAGCCCTGTGGAGGTGGCCATGGAGGTCACCACTCAGAGCAGAGTACTGGAGTGGAAGAGGTGTGGCTCTGACACCAGGGAACCCTGCTGTGACTTACCAGAGACAGTTTTAGGCTGTCTTTGGCAGGAAGGCATGGAACTCTTCAGGGCAGCAGAGAACTCTTCAAAGGTTGGAGGGTGCACCTCTGCCTCTTTTTGGCGAGCTGTGCTCATGTCACCAGAACTGAGCAGTGCTGAGCACCACGTTGCTCTCTCAGCAAAGGCATTTCATCCATCAGATGGGTACTGAAAGTGTCGGCACTGGAGAAAGCCAAGACAAGAGGTAGGGGAAGATGGTTTTCTGGTGGTGCACATGCAGGAGAGAAGGACCCTGTCAGGATGCCACCTCTCCCATTGCCCGTTGTTGTGCCAGTGCCAAATCACTTGTGCACAGCATGACAGGAAACAGCAGCGCGATGCTCCTCACCCACACGCAGCAGTAAACATAGCACCGGCCTTGACAAGGGGACAACATCAAAGATGAGGTTTGTTTTATTAGAGTCCACATGCAGGCATCATGTTTTCTTAGTCATACCAAGACTAGGTAACTAAACTGCCAGGTTTAATGTTTCAGGTCACATCAGGGAATAGTTTTACCAGCAGATGTAAAGATCACCATTTGAAGTGGGTAGCACTCAAGGTCAGAGTCAGCAAATCCTCCTCTAAAAATAGACTCTAGCTGCAGAGTTAGTAAGGTTTCTTTTGTCGTTCTGCTGCACTCCACGGGACCCAGTTACCTACAGCACCCACCTAAGCTTACAGGTAAGGCTAAACAATATACATTTTCTGCTGTACTTCTGCTCCTTTTTCCTTCCTTATATAAGCTAGTTTAGTAAAGCAGGGAGAGGACTGAGAACTGGAAATCTTGCCAAGGTAACCATTGATTTCATTAGCTTCTTGCAGAGGAAAAAATTTTAATTATTACAGACTCATAAAGGTTTTGAAATATAATGTATAATTTTAGAAAACCAAATCTGTTGTGTTACAGAAATCACTTTATAAATTAGGAAATTAGGTGCCGAAAGTGTAATTATCTTGGAGATAATTTCAATTTAAAAGTTTGGGAAGGAAAATGCAATTTTTAAAGATTTGTAACAGCTGTCCCAGAATATTTTGCCTATTCTTCAATAATTGCTCCACCCTCCAGTCAAACCTAGCTTTTCCAATTGAATTAAAATTCTCTCATATGATGCTGTGTTTTAAGTTTCTTTGGACACTCTCATAATATTTAATAAAATCTCAGCTTAATCTGTTTTCAATTAACTAGTCCAGTCAACAATAAAGAATGAGGGCAAAAATAAATTTTTAAAAAGTCATATGTGGCTTAGAAATTCGTTGAAATAACTGGTTAGTTTTGAATATTCACAGCAGGAGGGTCTGGGAAATAATTGCACAGAGGCTACAATTATTCTGGTTTTAAGCTGTTTAAAGATGACTGCAATAGATGAAGTATTTTATAGTCCATGAATGCTTTAAGCATAAGAATGCAGGGCTAAAATAAAAGAACCGAAGTAAATAAATTTTGGTGAAGACTAGGACAAGCATAGGGAACACAGGAATGTACTTTTTGCTTAAGTATCCTTCAAATTCAGTTTTGGAATTCGCTAAATTATTTTAGGGGTCTTTTAGAGAAATATTATTTGAAATACTTCTCCATCACAAGAAGTATTTTTTAAAAATTAACCTTTTTGGCCTAATGTTAGGGAAAAAAAACCCCAATACAAAACAAAACAAAACAAGATGCAACCCCACCCAAGGAGCCTTTGCGGCACCACAGCTCATTAAATACCCTGGGGTGCAACAACTGTGAAGCTACAGGGGAAACACACAGCTCTTCGTGGCTGCTGCCAGCCTTCAGAGTCTGAGCAAAACAGCATGGGGGTGGCATATCAGGGAGCACCATTTTCAATTCATTAAGTTAAATCGTTTGACAAAGTAATCTATTGTCACTGCAGCTGACCAGCTCTCTGCTCAACTGATGTACTTTGAGTTAGAAAAAGCTTAGAAACCAAAGCACTGTTTACCCTCCTCCCAAGTGCAAACACTGTGCTCCAGACATGTGCATTGGCTTCTGCAAGAACTTTCCAGTTTATAAAACAGCCCTCTGCTTAGTCATACTCAAAAAGGGCAAGCACTTTTTCACCCTGAAGGGAGGTATGCATCTGGCATGTGGGCTGGAAATGGAAGAACAGAACATTTCTTAAAAATTCAACAACTTGCTGAGTAGATCCTCCCTCACTATTTCTGAAGCCTCTCAGTCATTAGATCTGATTTTTGTCTGCCTTCAGCACTGAGCAAGTCCTTACTTGAAGACCAGTTACTAAACTAGATTCAAGTCTTCTGCACATTTTTTGAAAATGTAGAACTGTTGTTCTCCATTCTTCTTGAGTCCTTCCCTCTTGTACACACTTGTTAGAAACATTGTTTCTCCATGAAGTTCTTATCCAAGGTGGTAATTAAACGGAAAGAGGAAAGTAAATAAAAGTAAACCCATTAGTTTTGCAATTGTCTGTAAGGCAAGAAGGTGTAAGTTTTTACACCCTGGAACATAGAAGTTCAGCAACTGCAGTGGTATTGAATTTTGCTTGATAAATAAAAACATTCAAATAAATCTGCCCTCTATCCAAGATCAGAAAAGAAAATGGGAGTAATTTCTTAGTAACAAGCTCTTCATGCACAAAAATGATTTCTCAATCAAAATTACAGGTTTTTTTTTTTCTCTTTTTTGTACTTGTGCTGGATTTAGTGTTCATGGCAGTAGGTTAACTACTTCAGTCCCCTGTTTTGAGGGTCAAACCACCAATGAATTTCAGGGCATGGTGTTTATCTTCTACTGCACTGAGGTGAGTATAAGGCCCAGTAGATATGTCATTACTTTTGTAGACTCCTCATGAAAGGCTCATGATAGGTGGTTTTTTTTCTTTCCCTTGGCATCTTGGAAAAAACCTCCTGATGGCTCCACTCCTGTTTCAGAGCCAACATGAGGAAACAGGTAGGAAGCAAAATCTGAAAGCATCAGAACAGGAATAAGATTAAAATCTGCCTCCACACTTACAAACAGGATGTATATTTAGGTGTTTGCTAAATGCTAGAAACTTTCAGTTCCCAGCTAAACCAGGTAAATTTGTGATTGCCTGGTACTTTTTGGGAGAAGTAACTTTCAGACAACTCTGAGTACAAAACCAAGGCTTGCACACATGTGCACACCAAATTAAATTTAGTAAAGCCAGCATCAAAAGCATCACTAGCACAAGTGATCGATGTCATAGGAGCTGGGAGAACTTCCAAGAGCAGGAAACATGGGTGGCAGAGAATTCAAACTATTCTGCTATATAAATGTGGACTGAAGTGGGCATTAAGGCAAGGAAGCCCTGTGCCCAGCATGACAGAACAGCTAATACTTCTGAAAGAATGAGTAAGGAAAACTGTCTTCTCTCCATTTTTCTTCCCACTTGTTACTTGTTGAGCCTCTCTCGTTGCATATTTATACCCATGCCACGAGGCTCTGACTTTACTGAAGGTCTGAAGCTTCAGGCACACAAATACAGCTACAAGTTGGCAGCCAGAGTACATATGGTGTGGACAACAGCAGTGATGGACCCCTGTGCCAGGGAGGGGTGCAGAAAAGGAAAGGATGTATAGGCCCTTGCACAGGACAAAGGCAAATGCAGTCCTTGTCTGTGCATGCCTGCTTTTTTTCGTTTTAAGTCTCTACAGCTGACTTGGATCTCAACTCCTAGGCATAAATCTTGCCAAATTGTTTGGCATCTTTATACACAGCACTAGGGCTTGCACAGCACGTTGAGCCAAAAATATTAAGAAACATAGTATTTTGTTATGCAGCTAATGACTTATAGCTTTCAGTCTCAAAGCACTCAGAAACGTCCACTGCATGTGGAAAACCAGCACTAGAAATGTACACAGCACCACCGAGGCTCTGACGCTCACCTCTAGATAAAAAACCTCAGTTTTCCTCCCCCATCTGTGGGATTACCAAACTATAGAGCTCATGACTGACATTTCCAAAACCATTAACTCACCCCTACAAATTTTGTGGTGCGACTGGACATCCCTTCAATTGAACAGATTTGAAAATGGGCTACTATGTTTGACAACTTCACAGGGCCTTACTGGAAATTTTGGGTTAATTTGAGTAGTTCAAGGGACTCCAAATATAGTGCAGAAGGCAAATCTTTCACTGCCATATTAGTGCTCCAGCCACTAGACTGTGTTCATGCTCTGAATTAAACAGCAGATAGACTGGCAGATTTTTCTTTTTTTTTTCTTTCCCTTGCACTTTCTTTCCTCCCTCCCTGCTTTGTTAAAAATAAAATAAAAAAAGCTAAAGAGCTGTATAAGAAATTCCATCTGGCAGCTGTAGAGTAGATAGTGAACATAAAGAAGAGATTCCTTTGCTGTGCCTAATGCATGCTGCTTATCCAAATTAGCCACACAATTACTTCTATCAATGCAAAACTAGTTTAATGTTTTTTTTTTCTAGTGCACAGCACTTGAGAATGACTTAAAATGCAGTGTAATTTGCTACAGTGTATGTCCTGAAGTGGCTCACTAATGAAAAGAGGATTAACTCTCCATTATTCTGAATTACCATTTTGTGAAATCACTAACAATATTTTCATTTATATACATATAACCCAAGGGGGACAAATATTCCAGCCATCCAAGCGATTAACAAATAAAATTTATTAGATAACATGCACTTTGGTCTTATTTATGAAGAGAAAGATTAGGGTATAAAAATGCAGATGACTTGATTTTTATCATCCTTGTTCTGCTAATACCCTTAAGTCCCTGACAGCAGAACAGGGGAGCCCTGGCAGTTGGGTGTTGTGCGCACTGTCTGGACTGAGCGGCAGAACCCGGGCATGTCGGGCTCGGCAGGCGGAGTCCCGCGGGCTGGAGCACCTGCAGAGCCCCCCCGAGGTGTGCCCTGCACCCAGCTCTGACCAGCCACCACAGGGGCACAGGGAGGGAACGGCAGGGGAGGCTCTCACCCTCACACAGCCTGGCCTTGGCACGGGCCAGCAGAGCGAGAGGGAAGCTTTGGGCACAGGGAAAAGGTGGGATGCGCCACAGACTGCCCTGCTCCCTGGGAGGGAACTCCTGGCCCCAGATACAGGGCTCTGTTCCTCACTATGCCCTGAAGCCAGGCTCAAACCTTCCTGCTGGGGAGAACCCTCTGGGACAAGGGCAGTTCCACAGCCAGCTGACTTTCTCCCATGAAATTAAAAGGCTGTCCTAAAGTAGCACTTCCAGGAGCAAGCAGGGTGCAGAGTTCTTTATGCAAAAGGACATAAGGACAGCCCCTACTCCAGCAAGCTTCCACATGACCTAGGGATTAGCTCAGTTGGTCAAAGCAAGCTGCTAATAATGCCAGGCTCGCAATCTCCATGGGGCCATTCACTTAGGATGATCCTTGTGGGTCCCTTCCAGCTCAGACTGCTCTGTGATCTACGTCTGTGTGTCCCCAGCACGGTGCAGTGCCATGAAATGACTGCCAAGCTGGCACAGCACTGGTACATCATTCAGCCTGCACTAAGTCATCTATAGCCCACATGAAGCACCACAAGGGGTGGGAGCCTGCTCCAACAAGCCTGTGCAGAGGTAACCCTGCAATCTGGCTGCCATCTGACTGCACTGGGTGAACGCTCTGCAAGAGATGGTCTCCTTTCCACACAAGTCTGCCAAAGAAATCTGAGCTTTCCCTGCCTGGGCTTGTGCTAAACATTTATCCCTTATACCCACAACAGCATTAAGAAAAACCACTCCAAAAAAATCCAATCTACTTTTCACTTTTTATTCCAAGAGGGCTGGCCTAGGGAATAGTCTTCCTGGAGCTCTGTTTGGTGTACACAGAACAACTAATACAAGATGAGGTTAGACATCTTTGATTCCTGGGAAGATGCAAGCCCTTCTGCCCTCAACCAAATGCTTCATGGCAATTATTTCCAGAGTTGAAGTAGCAAACCAGCCCTTTTGCCCCCTTTCCCCTCCTCCTAGTTAAACTCTGTTACTTCTTACATAGTCTAGAGTCAAATCTGAAATACATGTTTTATTAGAGGAATTTCAACTGATGCTTTCCTGTGCTCTAATTCAATTTAAAAATCCCTGCAGCAGATAACATTGGCAAGGCATAAAAGAACATAGAGTACTTGAAAGTTCAGGGAGCATATGGCTTCCCAGGACAGACAGAAACAAGGATTTCTCAGCAGTGGTCGAGCTTTCAGACTGTTAACCAAGCTTCAAACTGCGCCGGTGTTCCAGTACCACAAACGATCATTTGCAGATGTAATTGCCCTGTTCAGAGGTGTAACAAATCAATGCACTGTGGCCACCAACTGTGATTACTGATTACATTGCTTTCTCTTCTTCCCTTCCTTTTCTCCATCCCATGTTACAGAGCCATGAATAAAAGTAGTCAGTCCTTCAGCATGGAGGCAACAGGCTCTCAGTTAAGATAATTCCTCACTAGACAAATAGCAGTTCTTATCAATTTCTAGATAACAGCCTAATCACTCCCAAAGCCAGACTGTCTTAGATTTGTATCTCTGACAGACAAACATTATCTGTCTACACTACTGAGTCTGCCTGTAGAATTAGCATAATTCTGGCATGGGAAGAAAAAAGGCTCTCCCAGGGCATGGCAACTGGGGCAGAGAGATGGGACTTGGTGCTACACACAGGCATGCAAGACAAGCCCAAGGTAAATTTGCTACACGCTGGAATTCTCAAAGCCCTTTAAAAATCTCAAGAGAGGACCACTTAGCTAAACATCATCATCATGTTTTAAGAAGCTTGGCTGAAAGATAGATCCCCTTGCCAGTGAAAGCAAGCCAATTTTTGAACAAAGGTGTACACTTGCCAAACAAAAACTGACTCCACAATCTTACACAGTTTTGGAGTAGGAAAACAGGAATCATTTGGCTTTTTCAAGCTTTGTAGAGAAACAGAACATGACAGGCACAAAAGAGCCCAAACTGAGCAAACAAAGCCCATGGGTACATGGGATGTCAGTGAAAAATGGACATCCTGCTTTCAGGAGAGCTCTACAATAGCTGCATGAAGGCACTAGCCAAGATTTTTGGAATTAAAAGGACACAAACATTCAGCAGCCAACATAAAAAAAAATTTAGGAGCAACTACAGGATTCACAGAAAGGTGGATTTTTGGCAGGCACTACTTGCACACTTCATAAGATCAAGCCCAACTCCATATCTTGCTACAAGTCCTATGAAACCACAAGGTTCAATTTGTCCTTCCAAGGGAGTAAGAGACATGAGCAACTGCTACCCTGAGACACCAGAGAGTCCAGTAGGAGAAATAAAAACAGAGCCCACAGGGAGATGCAACAGACAGGGAATCTGCAGCTGGCAACAGTGGAAGAAGAAGAGTAACAGAGTACAACAGTACATGCAGCATTCACCTGAACTGACACATTTCATCTCCCTACTGAAAATCAGAAAGGACAAGCCTTTAGGAGGGTCTTAGCTAATGATAAAAATCCCTCACAACTTAGATTTGCACTCAGTTCTCCTGGGTGCTTTAGATTCCTAGGCCGTTAGACTTACCAGCGAATTTTTCAGGAAACAAATTCCAGGCAGAGACTGAACTTCAATAATCACAAACCTTTGAGTTTTGTTCCCACTGCTGGTGAGCTCATCCAACAACGTATTCCTCACCTCATTTTGGGGAGGCCGAAATCCAAGTGCAAGTCTGTGCCTACCACAGAACAGGTTCATCTGTCTTGAGCAATGCTCAACCACACCTGGTCAGTGCTGCTCCCAGGATTCCACAGCTGGAGCAGGAGTCACTTGCTTTGTGCTTCCTTGGGCTAATGTTCTGTTTTGGTTGCATTCCAGCTTCTTGTACATCCTGAGAGCACTACTCTGTGGACAAGATGTCATCAGGAAGCTGGAATGCTGGGAAGAAAAATGCATACACAGCAGTCCAAGTAGATCCTGATGAGGACTACTGTACCCCAGGGGCATTTGAACTGGAGCGGCTCTTGTGGAAGGGGTGCCCAAAGTACACTCACGTCAACGAAGTCTGGCCCAACCTCTACATAGGAGATGAGTAAGTGTACACAGTACCCCCTGCACAGCACACCAGTGTACCTGGTACATCTCCTCCATCATCCTTGGGGATGGCCAAGCTCTTCTAAACACAGCTCACTGGCAGAGCAAAGTGTTTGAAACCACTGACAGATGCCAGAGTTCTACAGAGCAGTCAGACCCTGGCGTGGCCCTGACTTACTGCTGCTTCAGGAAAGCACAGAGGAAGTGTAGCCGGGTCTGCTGTCAAAGACAGAGTGACAGCACTGGTTGTGGCACCAGTGTAGGCTGCAGAGGTTGAAGCTCGTCATGATCTATTTTTAAATGGTTCATTTCAAGGAGCGATTTGTTGTTTATCTTGGAGTGAAAGCTGTTCCACAGTTACAGAGCATGGCCTAGATGTGTTGGCCACACCTTAGGTTGATCTAGACCTAAAATGTAATTCTTGAAAAGTGTCTGAAGAGACAGCTCACCCTGCAGTTGCATTTCTGCATTTCCAAGCCTGTGCTTGTGTACATAGAACACTCTGCATTTCCAAATTGCTCAAGAGATTAAAGCAAACAGAACCCTGAGGAAGGCAAAGCTACAGAGATGTGTTTCACTGATCAGACCAAGTGTGATTTGGAAAAAAACCAAACCCACAAAACAGACTTAGTTCTGCAGAGCACAGGGCTAAACTAAAACCAGCTATTCCAAGAAGCAGAGAAGACTGCTGCAGCAGGAGACATGCCATCAGAAAATCCCCCACAGCCCAAGCCCTGAGCAGACCAAGAAAACTTTTCTTACCCCTTGGGCATTATTGGGCCAATTCCCATTTTCCTCTACACCCTGCACTAGCATGACATTTATTTTTACATCATCACTGAAAGACACAAGTAGGAGCCCCACTGGCTCCAAAGTTCTCAATAATTTTTTAAAAGGTCCTAAAATTCATCTGTTGCCAGCTTATAAAAGAGAAAAGATATACAGCTTTGAAAGTTACAAGACTCCTAATATCATCCACCAATTACTTCTGTGGCGCCAGAGGCAACAGAAAGACACAAGAGTTCTGGTCTTGAACTAAGTCAGGGCTCCCACTTTTAGAGATGGGGTGAGAGAGAGAATGTGTGTGTGTGTGTGTGTGTGTGTGTGTGTTTGTGGTGTGGGATAAAAAAATTAAGNACACAAGAGTTCTGGTCTTGAACTAAGTCAGGGCTCCCACTTTTAGAGATGGGGTGAGAGAGAGAATGTGTGTGTGTGTGTGTGTGTGTGTGTGTGTGTTTGTGGTGTGGGATAAAAAAATTAAGCCATGGGAACAGCCTGTCCAAATCATTCAGGAACAAAAGAAAAGGGGGTTGAGTTTTTCTCTCCACATCCGGCCCTGCCCCTCCTGTTAGATATTTCTAACTCAAGATTCACCATAAAGAACAGCCTCTTCTGGCATTTATTTCCTACTTCCTTGTTTAGAATCACCAGCAGAATTCTTCTGAATGAAGTTGTTAGAAGAATTTCCCTCTAATCTCTCTGATGAAGCTATAGCTGTGCCTGCTGAGCAAAGGGATGTAGCCAGACAAGAAGCCAGCCCAGGACAGCAGTCACTGACTCTTTCCTGTAATCTTCCTGTAAGCAGTGGCTTCTTACACCTTGTAATTTAGTAAAAGGTAGAAGGTGTGACTCTGAATACACCACACACCTGACACTTCATACAAACTAACCAGAGGAACAGAAATACAAGCTTCTTGAGAGGTGCACAGAGCTACACTCCCTCATGCTGACCAGTGTGTTTCTGCAGGGAACAGGTCTTAAGTCAGGAGGAGAACCAGTGGGTGCTTCAAGGGAAAACAAATCCCCCACATGACAAGACAAAAGAATGAGAAAACTAATAGAGAAGGAAAAACAAATGAGGAGCAGGTGGGGGGTAACAAAAATAAAACTTGACCAGAAAATGGGACTGCCTAAAAGAGAACAACTACTGTCAGCCAGGTAAGGGCAAACTTCACATGGCAGAAAATCTGAGAGGAGAACTGGTCTGCAGGCAAGATGTAGGCTTTCAGTACCATAACTAAAGTTGCTTTGAAATAGGCAAGGTCCACAGATCTCTATGTCTTGGCTGGAGCCAGCTCCATATCTTATTCCTGACCAACAGCTTACCCCCTCAGTGTGGAAGGGTTTTTATATTGTTTTAAGATCTTTCTTTAGAACTGGTGGCCAAAGAGATGCCACAAGCCATGAACAGATGTTGAATGCATTTGCATCTTTAGCCATGCTAAATTAAGGTTGATCTTGAAAGAATTTGGTGGAACCCATCAACAAAATCAAATGAACACACACATGCAGAGTTTATCTTCAGAGCCTCCACATCTGTGCTTCATTCCTGCCTCCTGCATTTACAAGGTTAACAGGACTTGTGACTGCTTATGGAAATGCTAATTAATTACCCTGACTACTTAACCACATCTTCCTTCTAATGCAATACAGGCTATCAAGGAGCCCTGTGAGGCCACTCCATCCTTTTGTTACAAGGCTTCACTGCAGATGTTGCCCAGAGGCAACAAAATCTCTATGAGCCTGTCAGACCCAGAATAATCAAAGCCTCAAAATATAACATGCTGTGTTCAGCTCCAATTGAAATTTTCCCCCAGCAAGTTCCAAGGGCTTTTAAAGACCAGATACTGGAATTTGTATGACACAGCCCAGTGGTAGGAATAAAACACTCTTGGCCAAGATTTTGATTCAATTGCTACCAGGATTAGTGTTTGCATGTATCCTACTCATATTTAGAAGTCTTCTAAAGGGATAGAAAGCAGCCTTGTCTTTCTCCTTTGTTTCACTGGCCATCTGGTTGCTTGCACAGGCAGTTTTACTGGCTAAACCCAAACCTGCTTGGTTCACCTGGATCACATGGAAAATTTCTGCCAGTTACTCATCTTGTAGTTTCTTCTTGTAGCTCTTGAGTGATGGCCTTATTACCTGTTGATGTTTAAGGTTCCATATTTCTGAAGTTCAAAGAATATTTCATCTGAAGACAAGGCCTCTCAATTTGTTTTTCTCTTAAACATCTACTAGATCTCATTAGGATTTAAGGCCTGATAACGATTTCAGGTCTTGCTATGTTCTCAAACTATTCCCAGAAAAAAAGAAATCTTCTGAAATGTAATTCTTTACAAGTATGAAAAATAATTTTCTGTGTATGCAGCTGATCTGAGCTTGCAATTCACAAAAGCTCTTGTCTGTGCCTGTGCTGTGCCATGGCTCACAGTCTTCAGAACTAATACACACAAGGAAGATGAGTAACTCAAACCTACAATTTGGAGAGCATGAAAATTAAGATAAATAACTAAATACTAAATATATGCTTAATTAAAACTCATTCTCTCCTCTTACCTTTCTGCAGAGAAGCAATACAGTATGGCTTTTTCCAAGTGACTAAGTAAAAAGACAATTTACACTAACCTAGAAGAAAACAGACGGGACTCACTCATGCTGGAAAGCAACTACCTCCCACTGTTCAGCATTACGAACTCCTAGCATCTACACCTGTATTAATCATATAAAAATAGAAGCAAATGCAGATTTAGGTTATAAGAACACTCTTGAGGACATAGTTTCAACTTGGGTAGAATGAGAACTTGCCAGTTGTAACAGCAGTTTAACAATCCAGAAAATCAGATCTTTAACAACGGACAGTAAACCTCAACACTCCAGTGGTTTCCAAGACAAGTAACACTTCCCCATGTAACATCTCTGTTTATCAGTGATTTCCAACATTTGATGAGTGACTGAAGTCAAGACCAGGAACTGACTGACCACAGCGTGTGTGCTTGGTGCCTTGGCTATATAGAAAGCAGAGAGCTATTTCCTCTAAGTTGTATCACTTACAAAAACTACATCCGCTATTTCAGGCTAGAGGAAAATGAACTACTAAATCTTTTTCTATCCTACATTCTGACGATCCCATCCAATATTTTCAGTGATACCTAAAAATTCTTTTAATTCACACTGAACAGGAGGTACCCAGAGAAATGGAGCAACACCTCAGAAGGAAAAGGGGATACAATGCTACAGTATCTCCAGACTCCTTTGGTGCTGGAGTTACCAGGGAAAATTGGGTCAGTATTATTGGAAATTCTCAACATCTCTCCTCAGGAGGGAGAACTGCCAGATTTTCTTAAGAAAGTGTCAATATTGCCTATATTCAGCAAGCTTCTTTCTGACACTGACCATCTGGTAAATTATCATCCTGCATCGAGCTTTCCTTTAGCGCTTAAGAAAATGGAAAAGTTCGAGAGAGATGATTCCTCTCCTAGTAACATGTTGCCTCAGATTTCCTTGTGTTTTGTCAATCTGGGTCACATCAATCTGTGGTTTTAACAGCCTATACTGAAACATGTTTGCATTGCACAACCTTTGTATGAAGTTTAAGAGACTTGGCCCCACTTAAAAGTTGATAAGCACACCAGTCATGTTTGAGTAGTACCAGCTGTAAGGTGCTGACTTACCTGGGGAGGGAGTTGCTCTGCCCACACCCTCCTGATGTATTTTGGAGGATTACTTCCTTTCCTTTAGGTGTACTTGTGTTTTCCTCAAGCTGCCATATCTTCCTTTGTTAGCTGCTTTCAATATACTTAATACTGTATGGGAAGGTGCAGGCTGCAGTGTTTGCAAGTTCTTTTCCCCTCTCTTCCAATTCCATTGATTTGGGCACCTTTCTAATGAAAGCAGCTGTGACTAAAAAATGACAGTATTATTGAAAAGAGAGAGAGGATTTGGTACACTGGAGATAGCAACCTGAAAGAAAGCATTCTTTTTCATGTTATAACTACTTACATTGTTTCTTCCTGAAGAACGCAGTTTTCTGCAGCACTTGCTATTAATCCTATGAAACTCAGCCTTAAAACTGACAGCAGGTACAGTTAAAGTCTCAGACAAGCCCTCTACTTGCCCTTGCACAACCCAAGACAGGTAAATAGTCTTTTGGGAACCATCTGAAAATGCATGACACTTTTATCTGGGTCAGTTTCCCTCTTTTGGTGAGTCTGTTAGTATCAATATATTCATATGTGAAAGTGATTTTATCCCCAGTTTTCCCTATTGAGGTGGGATTCCCATATCAAGGTACTCCTCCTTGCCTCAGAACTTTAAAAACATGTTTATGAGTCCATCTGCCCTACAGTAAATGCAGGGTCAGATTCAGCAAAGCATTGAGCTTTTGCTTAACACAGAGAAAAGGACTTCTGGGTATACTTAACTTTTAGCATAACTTTATGTGCTTTGAACTGAAGAGCTGATGAGCTTTTGCATGGGACTAATTGGCCCAGGTCATCTCTTACTAAACTGAATTACATGGAAATTTTCACTATCTCCCAGTGCTACACTTCACCTTCCTTGCATAGGAACACATTGGAGGCAGACACTGGAGACCACAGCTGCACCATGTAAAAGGAAATCAAGTGCTAATAGCACAGATGGTGGAGATGTTCAAAATGAAAACAATTGCAAGAGTAGCCAAGTGCTTATGGCTTCACCTCCACTGGCATTTGTAGCAAACTCATCTTTACAATGGCTACTTAAAATTCAACCATAATCACAAAATTGGAAGTATTAATTGCAATTTAATAGGAAACAGCAGCACCCAAAGAGGGGAAAAGAGGAATGTTGTTAGCTTGACTATTACACTCTGGTAGTGAGCCAACTGCAAGGGAAAAAAACTATGTCTTTTCTAGTCAAAAGTGAATTAGAATAGAGTTATAAATCCTCCAATAAGGTATATGATTCATACACTCCTGAATAATCCTATGCTATTAGTAACCTCAGCCAATCAGATATTCACAGATATTCATGCCTGATTTATTTCTCCCTTTCCTCTAAAATACTGCTACCTCAGGCATGGTAAAACCTGCAAGGAAGACCAAGAGCATTCCCCTGTCCTTGGGGTGTAATCAGAAGTATCATGCATGATGAAACACAACAAACCCCACAGGCTCTGGTTAGAGTGTACAGACAGAGGGCTGCTTTCACAACAGCATCCACACTGCAGAGGCAGCTGAGGGTGGAAAGCGAGCCAGTCCTTCCCACAGAGCCAGAGCTCACTGCTGCCTACGGGCAGTCCAAGCCAACACGTTCAGGGGCACAGGAACATTTCCACTTACAGGCACACACGTGAGGCCTTACCAGGCTGTTTCTTGCGCTCTTAACTGGCAACCAAGCTGCTGCAAACCCAGCGTGACCCCAAGTTTAACTGCCTACACTATTGCAGTGTCAGAGTGTCAGCACAGGCCATCTCTGCCTGGTAATGTTTGTGATCAAAGTACAAAGTACTGCCTGACAGGAGGTAAAAAGCAGACAAACCTGAGCCACTGTGACAAGTGGTGGTCCAGCTGGGCACTTGGCCTAGATTTTGGGGAAAGATTTTCAAAGAACAGTAGCAAAATCTTTATGCAAATATAATTATCAAGTGTAAGACTGGGGGGATGGACATAAAGACAAAAGAGCTAAAGTACTTGCTAATCTCCATATTAGGTTTGAAACCAAGCACTCTTGCTCTTGAAAAAGACTAAGTGTCACTTCAGCTTTCTTCAAACGATGCAGATTCTAAAGCCCAAGGCAAGCACCTCTTCAAGTCCACTGAACCCTATTTTCTATTACACAACAACTGTTTCTTCATATCTCCACACAATATTATATATTAGAAACCTTAGGAAAAGCTTTCCAGAGATAAAAGTGTGCAGGGTATCTGCTGTAAGAAAGGTGCCTGACATCCCCTTTACAGACTGCATGCAATAGCTCAGCCTGCAGATGAGCAAAAGCCACGTAGCCACAGGACCTTTACTGACCCCGCTCCACTTAGGGCAAGTATTTTAGGTTTTGCTTCCACAAACAGGTTCTACAACACCTACACACAGTTTGAGTGATAGCTATTCCAGTGAAAATGTGGAGAACTTAACAGGTTTGAGTGCTCAGCACTTGGCATTCATTTTCTTAAAGTTTTTCAGATTAGCAATGTCAGTAGAAAAAAGAAACTACACATCCATATTATAAAGAAAACCATTCCATTGGGTAAGGTTCCATTCAGTCCAAAGGGTATTGCCAAAGCAGTTTGCACATCAAGCACAATTAGAAAGAAGAAAACCTTTTAAAGTCAGCCTAGCCAAAGCAGTGAGGAAACATCATTAATTCTTCTATGCCAAAGACAGTGGAGTAAAAAACCTGAGAAGTATTTCCTTGGTACACGTGTAATTTGCTGTTAAAATAAAAGGTATTTCACAGAAGATGGTTTAGTTATATCTGAGCATTAATAATGAATTTTTGCAACACCATTCAAGGTTGATACATTGCTGCTTCTGAGTCCATTTCCAGCCCAAGTCGGGAAACAGTCAGAGCAAACAGAGAAACAAACATTCCCAACCTCCAACAGGTCAAGGGCAAAATAACAGCTAATGCTTTTGTGATGCAAAATGATTAAACTAATTAAATAAAAAGGAGGAGGATTAATTCCTACACCTCAAATTCACAGAATACAGCTACAGGCAAGACTGAGAGATGAAAGGAGAAGTTCACAGGAGCTTTGCCAGGCTGAGCTAACTGCTTATGCAGGTTACTGAAAGACAATATCCCTTCTTTCTGAACACCTATTGGAAAACTGATGCCTCCCAACATTGCAAAATCAGACCCTAGGAGACAGAACAAGACTAAGTGTAACAGTCTGGAAAATGCATTTGTTGCACTCACTGTGTCAAAAGGCAATTCTCTAATCAAGGAAACAGGAAAATTTGATTTCGTATAAATACAAGTGTCAAATGTTAATGACTGTAACCTATTGTTTGACATTGTCCTTGCTCAGAACAACTCCATAATTTAATTCTAATACTAATTATTAGCCAGAGCAGTGCTTGCAGAAGCCAAAGTGTGATAGTAGGTATAGTCCATCAAAAACTGGTTTTCTACTGACCCTTACTACTCTGCAGTCCCACTTCCTACTCAGCATTTAGGTCTCCACTTGCAAGGGTTCTCTTTGTGCACGTGTCTCTGACCTGAAGCCCTCAGTCCTATGTGGTTTGTAGGATACATGCTTTCAGCCAAGTCTGATGAATGAAAACCACATCTTCTCTCTTCCAGCATCAGGGAGGTAAAACAAAGATAAGCTTAATTTGAAAGTAGGAACTGTAGCTCACCTCAATGACAACAAAATGAAGAGCTGTAGTTATTGACTGCACCCGTACAGTTCAGCTAGGATATTTAACCTGGTTTATTTTAAGTACTCTCCATCCTTTCAGTATAGAACTGAAGTGTCCTTGCTGGCAATGTGTACATACAGAGCACACACACCTGAAGAGAATCCCAAGGCAGAAACCTCCTAAAAGGAGGGAGAAGGAGGAGAATCTTCCTCAGTCAATCCCTGTGACAGGAATACAAAGGGAAGGAGTAAGTATTATTTAACATGAGGTGAAGGTGGCAACTCACAGCATTAGCAGCAGGATGCTGCTGCTTCTCTGTCCTCCAGAGTCTACTGAGCTTATTATGTAGGCATCACCACACTAAGTGAAGCTTTTATTTACTTTTTACAGGATAGTATAAGGGATGTGTGGCATTTTTTCATGGCAAAAATACCAGTAATGTCAAGACATTATCATTCCTGACCAAAAAAGAATTTCTGCAGGGCAGTATCTACTCAGAACAGTCAATGATCATGGGCTTAATTTAAGTAAGACCACGCATAGGTAAAACCTTCAGTATCCATGTTAATGCTCTAATCATTAGGGTCTGGACTGCTCAGAGCAGAGTTTTGACTTAGAGGTTGGAAAGGCAGTCAACTTCAAGCTATTCTGGGCTGTCACCACTAGAATTATGAAACACAACAGGTAGCCCACCACAATGTCCTGTGTGACAGCAGCTACATTTACACATGGACGTGTTCGGGAAACATTCATGGAGAGAGGTGCTTTTGTTTGGAAAAAGCTTTTTTACATCATGCAGTAGTTATGTGAAAATATATTAACAGAATAAAGGCTATGCCATTTTTTCTTTTTGTAAAAAGCTTTGTTGTTTTCCTAGGCTCTAATCAAACTTGACAGCTTTTTCTGAACAAAACTTTCCCAAACTAAAAGCTTTCTGTAATGGAAGAAAAAGAAGTTTTTCCATGCCTAGCCATGAACTCTGCATTTTTTTAGGAATTTTATCCTGCTGGCAAGCACCAAAAGTAGGTATTGAGCATACAAATCTCCTCTCTGACTTCTCTTGTCCAAAGGAAAAGAGGACAAGAACAAATGGGAACATTTAGCTAAATATATGACTTCCAGCTTCCTCTGAAGGCCAATATCCCATTTCCATATCTAGTTCTTTTTGCTTTAGGCCTCTGGTTTGACCAAACACAACAGTAAAATGGAGTTGTGATAGGAAGTTGTATTCACAGAAGGATAGTTTAAAAAAGAATTTGTTTATGTATTTCTTTAACAAAATGGAGAAAAACTCAGTAACTTCTTTTGGGAACGAAGAGCTGCTTTTTGAACCCCAGGTGATTTTACTACTCACATACTGCTGAATCTTTTATTAGTTCTGCAATATCATTTGATGGGACAGAAGGGGAAAACAGCATTCATGGGTCCTATTTCAAGTTCTGTCACTGATTTCCTTTTCTGACTTTAAATAATTATTTCTATTTCTTTCTCTATCTCAAGTTTCTTGTTGTTAAAGATAGGTAGAAGCCAGTATTGCCTATGTTACAAAGGCAACAGGAAAATAAATTCATATTAAACATGCTCTAAGGACCTGGGGGAGATAATTAGGAACTCCAAAAAAATAACTTCAAACTGAATGACAATATCTAAGATCCTTAAAATGGTAAACAATACATTGTTAAAGCATTATTGGTTTCACTAACATTTAGAACATAGCAAATCAGAGATCTCCTTAAATTTTTCTCTATTCAAGAAGAAGTTTCCTGACTTACATGACACTGTTGTTTTAACAGGAAAACTGCTCTGGATTGCTACAGCCTGGAGAAGGCGGGGTTCACGCACATCCTCAACGCGGCCCACGGGCAGCGCAACGTGGACACGGGGCCAGACTACTACAGCAGCCTGAGTGTGGAGTACCATGGAGTGGAAGCTGATGATCTCCCCACTTTCGACCTCAGCCAGTTCTTCTACTCGGCTTCCAAATTCATTGATAATGCACTTCAGGATGAAAGAAGTAAGGAGGGTGCTGAAAATGGTTCAAAACAGTCTAATATTTACCCCTTCTGATTAAAAGCATAGCTACATGGCATTTAACCTTGGGGGAATGAAACAAGTCCAGTACAGCTTAACAGAGACTATAAAACTAGTAGTAGGGAACCAGTTTAAGAGAGGGCAGTGATGTAATTAGGACCCTTCTCACTAATATGACCCCAAGAGCCCCTTACCAAGCACTTTTGTCAAAGTTCTCATCACAGCTTGTATCGAGAGGTCCTGTCTGACAGAGATTTTTTGTTGGTTTTTTTTTTTTGCTTTGACTCCTTCAAAAACACATCAGAGACAACTGGACATTGCATAGGTGCCAAGAATATGCTGTCTTTTCCTCCTTTTCCTAATTAGTCCCTATCAAGACAGGTTTAACGACTATTAGTTGCATAGTGGTAGGAATAGAACATGAGTGGTCTCAGACATTCCATGCCGTCATTCCACAGCTTCATGCTCTGCAGCATTAGATGCTCTCTGTAAATACAGAAACCACCCTTCCTTCCTGACCATCAGATCTACCCCAACCTGTAACATTAATCTCTCTGCCATCTTCCAAGCAGCAGGGAACTGCTACAGCTCTGACAGCAGTAATCTAGAAACATTTCATTAAAGTGTTTGTAATTTCTCAGCTTGATTACTGCAATTCATTATTTGCTGACCTCCAGCAGGGCTCTATCAGAAAGCTTTACACTGATGTGAAGAGCTACAGCCTAGGCCTCTCTGACTTTCAATATTACTCCTACTCCTTCCCCCCACATACTTTAAAAAAAAATCTCAGCAGGATATTTTACCAGAAACCAGTAGAGAAACTTACGACTTTCCTGCTGACCTATAGAGACCTTAATATCAGAGGGTCAGATATCAAGTTTCTAGCCTTGTGTCAGCTTCTGTTCTTGGCTGTCTAGCTCAGCTGCAGGCAGTTACTACCTGACTTGCTTCCAATAGCCAGCCAGGTCTTTACAATTTTACCCTTTCAGCAAGTACAGTCCACACAACAGTCCCTTCCCTTGCTCAGGAGAAAACCTTGAAAGCAGATCAGTTTAAAAAATCAAAGTCCTAATAGCAGGAGAAACCGCTTCAGGAGCTTACTTGCTTATGAAGAAAAATACCCAGCATTTCAAAAACGTGTGTCTGAAGCACTGCCTTTGGAAAGGAGAGGATAACTAACACACACTCGTGTCTAGCCATGGCTGGAGGCCAGAGGTCAGTGTCAGACTGGAGTAGCTGGAATAAGAAATGCAGACTTCCTCATTCCCACCAGCCTCCTGTTCCATAAGACTTTACTCTGCTGCACTGAGGTAAAGAAACAAGCACAAGGGGAGCAGCAAGGGCAAGAAAAAAGCCTTGCTTCCCAATAAATATTGTAGGAGGAAAGGATGAGATGGGGAGGGTATGAACCTTTTTGTTTCAAAATCATATCAAAGTCCAGGAAGTCCTGAGACAGTATTGAGCACCAGCCCAGCACTGGAACACAAAACCAAACTGAAGAGTGACTGAGCAGTACCAAAACTTGCAGTGATTGCTGTAGCTGTAGTAATTTCTGCCATATTCACGTGGCTTTTAAACAAGTTAGCTAGGATGTGTTCTGATGAAGACCAATAAAATAAAGAACTACTGTAATATTCATGAAGAAAAAGAGCAAGCTCTTAACATTCTTATGAGGGAGAAGTAAAATATATGTATATACACTTCTTATCCCAGCCACAGATATGCATAAAGACACCATGTGTGGCCCAGGAAGACAGTGAGGCTTAAAGCCTGACAATAACGTTCCAATACACATTTACAGAATAGAATGACTCCAGAAGCTTGACTGAAGTGTGGAGCGATGCCTCTTATGGAAGAAAAGGCTAGAGGTAACTAGTGCTCTCCTCCAATGACATAAATGTATTATTTGTGAATGCACATCTAGTGCAGAAAGGTGTTCTGCATTTCAAGTGCCAAATGAACAGGCTGTTTTGTGTGCACCTTCCTGACTGACAAAGAACATCCAGATTCTTAAACAGGATTTTGTATGAAGCATCTAAGCACCTATCTCCAGTGGTAACGGGATGGGACTTCAGTGTGTGGTGCTAAACACTTCTGACCAGTAGCACCTTTACATTGCTTTGCTGCTTTGTATTAGAACTGAACAAATGCAGAGAGGGAAAGGGGGCGTGCAGGGGAAGAAAAAAGCTTCAACTTGTGTGACCAGAATGTGTGTGTTAATGAATTTACTCTGGCTGTATCACATTCTGGCTGTATCTGGGGTATGACCTTCAGCCAAATGATCAAATTAATTGAATAGATGTCTTCATATAATGATTTTTTGCTGGGAAGATGCTCAGCAGTCAATGCTGTTGAAACAAGTTGTCATTCTAATGAAGAAGGCCCTCTCTGAAACAGACCAGAAAGCTTGGCAATTTGGATGCTGTCAAAACAGTCCTAATTCTGACTTAACATTCAAAATTTTCATGATGGTGAAGAAACTCTGATCAGAACAGCATTTGCAGGGTTTAAGAATGGGCTGACGGACATAAGAAGAGTTATAAAAGTAAGTTTTAGAGGCAAAGTGTAATGGATCTCAGTTATGCATGCTGTCATTCAGCTGTGCACAAAGCTTTCCCAAAACATGCAATTCAGACCACAGAACAGCTCAAAATTTGCGTCAGTGAGGCCTGTGTAACATGAAAGGAAGACATTATTTTAAGAAGTTTTTTAGGTTTCCTACTAAGCTACAGATTTAATACTCATTCCCTTGGAATTTTAGTTCCTCAGAATATAGAACAGAGGGGAATGGCATTTTCACTTCACGTTAAAATGTGAGGGGAAAATACTCTGAAGACAGAGATTTGAAAAGAAAAAGTAGGAAGAAACATGAGACAAAGACCCGAGGTGTTTGACCAAAGACAGCTCAACATTCATGGCTCCCACTGACTCTGGAAAAGGAGTGCTGCATCTAGACAAATGTTCAAGAAACACAAACCCAGGTCAAGTCAATAAAGTATTTCAGAGACCTGTCAACACTCAGCAGGCCTCTGTCTCTGTGCACTGATACTGCATATTCTGGCACACCTTGAAAATACAAATGGTCAGATCCAAGATTCCCTTTTGGAGAATGAGGGTTCAGAGTGGTCCTTATGGAAGACTACAAAATAGTACAGAAGGGCCATGGCTTTGCAGGAGAGTGTCAGTGCTCTGCTGTAACAGGCAGTTGGCTATAGATTGCACAGAGCAAAGACTTCCTTTTCTTTAAACCAGTGGACATTTCAGGAGATTGTACAGCCATTTTTTTGCCTTTGTTAACACAATACAAAACTACATTTTCTTCCAGATCCCCTGCATTTGCCACCCGCACAAAGCAAACTGTTCCTTGTCCCATCATGTATTGTATCACCTCAACAGCAACACATTTACAAGGTGGGAAGCTCTAAAGAGAGGCACTGAAGGGCTAAACAAATGAGTATTTTCATCCATTTCAAATATTTGCAGTAATAATAGAATGGATTATCATTTTCCAGGAGAGGAAGAGGCACTTTTAGTTATCAGAAGGACTGGAGTTCTGCCAAGATGCCTCAAAGACTATCTGCCGGGATTAGGATGCAGACTGTAACCATTAATCCTTTAGTGCTGGCAGTTCTTGATGCATCCATTACACAGCAATGCTACTTGTGCCAAGACATCCTCTTGTGCCTGGAAGCAAAGGAGTTAATCGGCAGGAGCCATGGCTTTGCACCCAGCACTTCTCACTAGGCAGAGCTGACAGAGATAAACTATTTATTGGCCCTGATAGCATGGTTTTAATTTTTTTCTCCTGTGGCAATTCTGCTTAGCAGGGTGTTAGAGACAGTGCTCCAAATCTACTTCCTTCAGCAGTTCAACCTTTTGCGAGACCCCCTCGAGGGCTCTGAATCATTTTTGGAAATCTTTTGAAGTGTTTCAAAACCTGTCAATCAGACCTGAACCCACTTACTGTTCTCTTCCTCCACCTCCCCCAGATACTGCTAACACGGAAGGTTGCACTTTGACTTACAACCTTGCTACTATCCAAAGCCAAGGACCTTCTGCCTCTGGAAGCCCCAAGTTAAGCCAGGCAATGTCACAGAGTTAAACTGTGGCATGTTTATTTGGAGATGAAAACTCTTGGCAAAGACTCTGCACTCACAGGATACCAGAGAGGCTCCTACTGCAAGGAGATGATCATATTAGAACACTCAGATGATGGTGGTGAAACATTACTTTCATTCAACACAACAGGGTGCTAAGCAGAAATTTCTACAGAAGCTTTTCTATAGTGTAAGAGGTGGTTTCCTTCCATCCCCTGGTTATATGCCTATGGCCTTTCTTATCTTCCACCCTCAAAAGTGGGCATAAAGTGATGCAATCTAGATCTCAAAGGACATTATTGTCAGAACAAAACTACAAAATCAAATTTGGTTACTTTTTGTGTCTAGTTAGTAGAACTGAGAAAGGCACTCCCGATGCATTCCCTTTATCCTCATGGAAGGATGGTCTGAGAGCACACCAAACCCTCCCACACCCTTATGCTTTGGTCATTATTCCCAAACACAAAATCACATACACACTGTTTGTGAGGCATGTAAGACAAGGATGCAGCAGGGCTTGCTATGGCATTTAATGCAGCCCCCAGGCCTTCTGTGCAAGCTTTGTTCACAAATAAAAAGATACTTGGTTTAGGGTTAAATGGATCATCCCTACTGTAGATAGGGTTCAGTTGTAATATTTACAGCCTGTTTCCCCTCATGTGAAGAGAGAAGCCCATCGAGTGCTGGTCAGGGTAGTCAAAGCACCAAAGAGACCAGGAGCACCACAGAAACCTTTGCTGTCAGAAGGAAAGGATTAGCCAGTGCCACCTCTGATGGGGTCCCTTTGTTTCCACAGGCAAGGTGCTGGTTCACTGTGCTATGGGCCGCAGCCGCTCAGCCACGCTGGTCCTGGCTTACCTGATGATTTACAAGAACATGACAGTGGTGGATGCCATTGAGCAAGTGGCCAAGCACCGCTGCATCTTGCCAAACCGGGGCTTCCTGAAGCAGCTGAGAGAACTGGACATAGCGCTGGCACTGCAGAGGAGGAACAGCAAGAACAGCCTAGCGCCTGCTGGCCAGCACCACAGCACCTCCATCTAGCACTGTCCTGGCACTGCTGTGCTGCTGCAAAACAAACTCCATAAAAGGAGGGGAGGGGAAGGCGTAGTTAATTACACAGGCACAAGGATCATTTGCTATTTAGTACAAAAAAACCAACAAAGTCATCTCAAATACTGTCAAGATGAGAAAAGAAGGGAAACAAAATTTAAAACTCATCATCCTAGAAAGTTCCAGCCTTAGAAAAATTCTTTGTTACATCAAGTTTTTCTCTCTGCTAAAAACACCCAAACATTTACAACACAAAAGCAAGCACAACTTAAAACTCTCTTCTAGTGGAGTACCCCCAAAATCTTGATCCTTACTCAAGCCCACAGCCTTTAAAGGACTGTAGATAGGCACTCCTGAAGGAATCTTGCAGGAAAAACACTGAATTGTTTAGTCCAGAGTCTTGAAGGGTTTCACAGGAGTTTGCCTTTTTGTGCTGTTTCCTGGCAATTCTATTTCTTTTTTCCCAGTGATAATCCAGGGCAGCAGAGCAGTTAGAGTGCCTCTACATGAGGATCAGCTACACCATGAGAACTAGAAACAAAGCAACACCCTGGAGAAGGTCAGATTCATAAGAAGCTACAATGGACAACAATTCAAGGAGATGCATACACATGATGTTTTAGGACTTTCAGTTTTAAATTGCTTAACTTGTCCTAAATCCTTCAACTGCCCGAGTTATGTCCTTTACATTGTTATGATGAAGTTCAATGCTGAACTTGTAGAGCTCCAACAGCCCCCTAACTAACAATGGACTGTAACCAGTTCTAATGAGGTTTTAGAAACAGCAAGAGACCAATGAAGCCTTTAAAAAATGCCTCAGAGACCTGACAGTAGAAGAAAGCTGCTGCAGTGCTTCCAGACACTGTTCATACCTATCACTACCAAGTGTTTCCTCCTATCTCAGCTTTAGCCATCTTAATAGGTCACTCTGCTCCCACATAGTTAATTTGTTAATAATTGCATCTGTTGACACAAGTGCTGCTAATACACTAATGGGAACACCAGCCTGATTTTCTGCCTTAACTTACTCCATTTACCCTGTTAGATAGAAATTGCCACCAACTGTGTTTTAAACAATGAGAGTTTTGCCAGCATTTGACATCTTAAAATGTACTTCAGAGGAGGATCACAATTAAGCCACATTTACCTTTGCTGCATCTGCAAAAAGGTGAGGTCCTCACCCTCCCCACCAGAACTTTACCTAATTCAATGTATTGGACAGGAGGTTTTGGCTCAGTGCTGAGAGGAGTGACCTGGCCATCAAGCACACAGGAGAGTTCTCTTGGTCTTTATCAGCTGACAAAAGACTTTGCAACTTTGGTACAGTATGAACTGTGTAAGTCTTGGACACTTGAAAAAAAAATACAGGGCAGAAATGTGCCATTGAGAATTGCAGGGATATGCACAACTTGACATATTTTTTGTACATGTTAACAGTGCTACACAGGCTTGGCATCTCTAGTGTGAAGGCTTTCCTATTCCTTCACTTTTTTTGGGGGCCCAAAACCCAGTAAATCATTCATCTCCAAACATTAACTGTAGCCAAGGCTGCAGATACCCATAGTACAATGCTTTTGATTTATCATTTGGATTTATTTATGTAATAAACACCTTATCTTTAAATTCTCAGAAAAGCAGGCCACATTTAAAACAGCTAAAGTACTGCTAAAAACCAAATTAGACATCACAATGTCAACAATATTCATGATAGAGACACACAAACTCTAGGACTTGGAGCAAATTAAGTCTCCCTATACCTCTATTAGGAGGGGAAAAAAAACCACTGAAAAAAACCCCAGAAGTAACAGGGAACTCAAAGGAAGCAATTTGACATTTCAAAGATAAATAAGCAACTCACAATGTGGATTTGGAGTAAAAATATTTTTGGATGGGGTCCCTTCAACTCTTTCCACCTACTTCCATAGAGCTTCAAATGTACCTTTTCACCTTATGGTCTACTGCAGTTTAGTTCACAGCCCCAACAGAAGAGCTCTCCCAGCCTTGTGCTGGACAAACCTGCCTTGGCACAGCCCTGCCTTCCTTTACGCTGGCAGTGAAAGATGAATGTTTCTTAGCATTTGCTTTGCAGACAGGAATTCTCTACCAAATGATAATCTAAAAGATAACAAATATCTGCGAGGATTTCCCTTTGTCAAGCTACAGGTTGTCTTCTTTTTTGTATCCTGCATGAGAGCTTGATGACTGCTGTAACTGAAAGAGGATTTGTCATTGATTTACATGCATAATTGATCACCCTCAGCACTACAGAAAATTGCCAAGGCTTTTCTATTTACCATGCTGAGATAAATGGAGTTTGTTTCCATCAACCACCCTCCCTGATGGACAAATTAAACAGCTTATAAAACTGAGAGGCATAGACAGTGATCTAACATGGAAGATTAGTACCTTTAGCAGTCCTTTGTCAGGGACTTACATCAGAGATTTTATATATATATATATAAACTTATATCAGAGATTCTTACCATGTTAGTAAAAACTGGTTGCATTTTGCCCACTGCCAGGGGATCAGGTAGCCTGAGTGCAGCAACACTTACCATTCATTCCTGTCTTTGCTAAAGGGCCGAGTGCAGCTTCCAGTGCGTTTGGCAGCTTCCAGATGAAGTATGTCCTGCTCCAAAGACAAGTATCTTTCTTAGAACCAGGTCTTGCCTGAAGGACTTGGCTGGCACAGCTGTGCCAATTAAGCAGTTCTGAAGTAAACATACTTTTCATTTACTTCCCAGCTTTTTTTTTTGCCTACCGTTCTTCCAGAATTAATGAGACTAAATGAGAAAAGCAGAAGTTCTGGAATGTGCACTTCCACAAAGTGAGGCAACTCTTGCAAGCTGCTCATCAGCTGATTCCCAAGCTACAAGCCAGGTCTGCAGGAAACACACACAGAACAAGGCAAGCTGATTTCCTTCTTGCCAGCCACCAGTGGTGTGGAGCATTCTGTAAGAGGGCATGGCCAAGGAAGCCTCCTGCCTTTTACAAGAATCATCTACTGCAATTCTGTGAAGAATATTTTGAAGACAGTAAAAGCAAGAGCTCATCCCCCTCTGGGATGGTGCACAGTCAAACCTGACACTGCAATGCACATACAGGACAGAGAACAAGTACATCTGTCAAGGAAAAGACAACCTGATTTATCAGAAATTTGAGTGCTGTAATGCACTTCACAGCTAAACAGCTGTTATGGGAAAAGATGTAGGATAGTCCCTTGTCCTCCTGAAAGGAATTCAATTCTGAAATAACAAAATGATATTGGAAACTTGCCTGTCGTATGCACACTATGCATCATTTCTTGACCAACTCTTAACCCATATATTGTAAATACAGAGTTTCAGCAATATGCTGGAGTCAGGATGCTCTGTTTCAGGTTAGTAAATATTTGAAATGGTAAGAAGGTTTGATTTGCCTGTGTGTTACAGGCTTTGAAACTTGAAACTAAACAGCAGCAGATAAAGATCCAGGTGCCTTTTTTCACTCACTGTAAAAACACACAGATGAAAAAAATCACAAAACATAATGCTACTTTGAGATGCAATTATTTAACAAAGATATGGTCTTAGCTAAACCTGAAGGCTGCACATAACTGTGTCAAGTTCCACTTTCCTTCTCCTAAGCATAAAAAAGGTGAGTTACTTTGTGAAGATGAAAACAAAGTTCAAGTACTATTAATACTCTCTGCCTTCAATCAACAAATTTGACAATGTAAGGGCATGAACCAAGATCTTTGTTGTATTGTGCTCTCCTTATCAGGTGTTCTGAACTCCTAAATCACAAGTTACTCCAGATTACCATTTGACCAGCAATTTTAGCTTTCATTCAGATTCACTGTTTTAGACTGCTGCTCCATTGTATCAAAACTGAACAGGTTGTGCACATGAATCCGTAGTATCAGTTTCTTGATTTGGCACCACCACACAGTAATGGTTTTATTTAAAGAAATACACATTTCTTTGACTTTTAGGTATATGAAATATTACTTTTAAAGCTGTTTTATACACTGGAATGGGGACACAGTTTTCAGTCAAGATGGCCAATCCTTTCATCTTAACTAGCAACCTTACTGCAGTGACAGCGGCAACATCCACACATTTGACTTTGTCCACTCATGAGATCCACATATAGACAGCCTTCTTGTCTTTAACAGACCTTCTGTTGCTAGATGAGAAGTGCCCATCTCTGTATGTTTGTGTGTGCCCACATACATGCATATACAAAGAAAACATTGAGTCAATGCAGAATTTGCATCATCTTGTCACCCAGCAACAATGACAAAGGAAGAGATTACAATTCTATCATTAAAATACAGTTCAAACACCATGTGTGTTACTATCATATATCCTTTTATATATATATATTTTCACACTTTCTATAGGAAAGAAGTTTCATACATTAAATATTGACAACCTTGTAAGGTATTAAATACATATTTATTCAATATTTTATTAAGATTATTAAAAAAAATAATCTTAGGTATTCTTTATTTTCACAAGGTGTATGCAATTATGATGAGTAACCTACACTTAAGCTCTGAACAGCCTAATCCAAACCCCACCAACTTTAATGGGCTTTAGATGAAGCATGTGAGAGCATCATAACAAACACTGTTTCAGGAGGTAATTCCCATGCAACATCAAACTATGACAAGACACAAGAGGCTAAAAATGGCTCATCATAATTTATTTTATGTTAAAATGTACAGCTTGGGGGGGGTGTAGTTTTTTGCAGTTTTTATTTTTGTTGCTTGGGTGGGTCTTTTGTGGGTATTTTTTTAAGTGACTGACTAAAAAGATAACAGATAAATACAAGAGTGTCACTGGGTCCTATTTTTACATGTATCAAGCCTCTTCTGTTCGGCCCTTACAGTCACTCTGTACAGGTACAAAGGCTACAAAAAAGGAAGCAATATAAACAGACACAAATAACTTTTGCCTTTTTACATGCGATCTGTAAGCTTAGTTTGAGCTATTCACACGCTACTGCTCTATTTTTTCCCTTAAAAAATAACTCCAATATTTTATAAAGATAGAAAAATCTACAGATGGAATGAAAATGTAAAGTTAGAGGCATTTCCATAAAATAGCAACTTTACACCAAATTCACTACTTTTTTTTTTTTTAAATCCTGCCAAGTATTTGGACATATACGAAAATGTTTCAAAACTTGACAAATAAACACTGAGATGTTTCAATCAACAAAAAAACATAACAGTTTTTATAAAACAGAAAGCTGCCTTTTTTCCTACCCCAGCCCCAAAGAAACTGATCACAAAAATGGAAAAGAGTCTCAACTTTACACTAAACATACAGCAATAAAACCCTTTGAACTAACCAAAATGTGAATAGCTTTTGCAGCTTTTTTTTTTTATTATTTTTACAAGTTTTATAATTAACAAAAATATAGTTCTGGTTTTTTTACCCCTCAAACTAGGGTAACCTAATCAAGGCAAAAAAATTAAGAAATGGCTTACTGTTAAGCACAACACTTGTACAGTACTACAAAATGCACTGTCACTAACAAAGACATTAGCGGCATGCAGAAGTGTCACCTTCAGAAACAAAATAATACAATAAAAGAACTGCTAAAAGGCATTTACATGTGGGGAAAGGAGAGAGAAAAAGCTCATGATCCAGTACTGTCTGATAGTTTTGGAGTCTATTTATCCACATTTTTAATGGGAGCAGGCACATAAAATGGCTCTGAACCATCAGCTGCTGTGTAATTGCAGTTCATAGAAAGAGTTCTTCCTTTCCAGAGAACTTCAAGCTCAATGAAATAAACAAAAAATGGAAAACCACCTAATTCCCCCCAAAGAGAAGTTGAATCTCACAATGTTAAAAAAATAAACAAAAAACCCCGAAACAGAACAAAACCAAAAAAAAAAAAAAAAAAAAAAAAAAAAAAAAAGAAAAGAAAAGAAAAAACCAACAAAGCAAGAAATAAAGAAAAACTTGTATAAGGCTTTCTGCTGCATACAGCTTTTAAATGGTGCCAACAAATGTTTTTGCATTCACACCAATTGCTGGTTTTGAAATCGTACTCTCCAAAGGTATTTGTGCAGATCAATCCCATAGGCCAGTTTGGTAGCGTGGCTCTCCCACGGGCCTACCTTCTCATGTAGGATCCATTGAGAGACTGTTTGGACATGCCTGTGTTCATGTAGCCGTGGTGGCCCGGAGGAGTGTACATCATGTTACTGTGGGGTGCTGTCTGCATTGGCTGCTGTGCATATGGCTGAGTTCCCATCATTCCCATCTGCATCTGCATAGGGTACTGGGGGGTTTGATTCATATACCCATGATTACTGTGATAGCCACTATTCATCATTGGCTGGGACATACTATAACCATTCATAGCATTAAGGGTATTCATATTCATGTTCACTGAATTGACATTATAAGCAGGGGCTGGCATCAAATTTACACTCATGTTCATGCCACGCTGCATTGTTAAGGTCCGTGCAGGCCCTTGCATGGCCACAGTCTGTGAAGCTCGCCCATAAATTTGTGGCTGATGGGCTGCAGCAGCAGGTGGCAGAGGCGTGGATTTGGTTCTTACAGAGACATGACCTTTGCTGGCCATCTGAGTCTGCAGTCTTTGGGTGTGGGATATTCCGATATTCGATGAAGTCATATTACGCTGCAAAAGGGGAGGTGGCAAATTCATGGGAGGAGGAGTAAGGTTGGGGGGAGGGGTCATGGTAGCCTGTGCTTGGGGTCCTCCAGGAACAGCATGTGGAGACTGAGAAAGCTGAACAAGCCCTGTGTTACTTAGGGGGGCAGACAAAGAGGCACTGTTTGCATAGGAAGTTACAGCAGCTGAATGGCTGTAAGGCAAAGAATGATCCATAAGCGTATTTGTTAACTGTTGCAGTTTGGCAAGGCTGAAGGTGGCAGATGGCTGTGAATAATGCCCTGCTCCGAATTCACTCTGCCCCATTCTTTCATATAATCCAATGTTGGCATTGCTAGTCTCGGGGATTTCAGTCAACTGCATAGGTGGTGTGAAATTAGCAGCCATGCTGCACTGGGATAACTGCTGGTTGCTGCTTGGAGGCCTTTCAACAACGCAACCTTGGGGAGATTTTACATTACAAGTGGGAGGAGAATTGATGTTTGCTTGTTGCATCATACTGCAGCTTCCATTAATGTTAGACATCTGCTGGGTCACTGCACAGCTACTCTGTGTTAGGTTACTAGATGTAAGGCTACTGTAAGAGCAACTGTTTTGAGAGGAGTTGTTTCCACAGATACTGCTACCCATTGTAGAATCGTAACTGCTTGGGTTTTCATAGTTTTCTGTTGTGCTCTCAATACTTCCTAAGTCACTAAACCCACTATCCACAACTTGCTGTGAATGATCAGAAACTGAGGGAACATCCATCATTGGGCTGGTCTCCATGTTCTGTAGAGATGGCACAGAAATGGCACTTTGATCTGGGCTGATCTGAGCATAGCTGTTCTCCAAAGGAGCAACATTTGGGCTATTAACAGAACGAACTGACTGGCTGGGATGAGAGTGCACAGATGAAACTGGGCTGCTGTGGTCAGACTGCTGACAGTCATCCAGTGCGGTCATTTGGGGACTTTGGTCGTTGTGGGCATAGTTCTGCAAACTTCTACAGGCCTCTTGAGTCTCTGCACAGTCCTGAAATGTATCTTCGTGTTCACTTGTTTCTTGGGTTAGAGACTGTACTGCCTGAACTGTCTCTGAGTCAATCTCCATGGTCTCAGTACTCTCTCCCTTGAAATCGGAATGTAATTCTTCACCAGCCTTTTGGTCCTGGTTGTTGTCTGCATGATCATCATCAGATTCAGGTACTGGGTCTGAATCTGTAGCGAGTTCTTTCTGGTCACTTTCACACTCATCAGCTGCAAGGTCAACACCACAATCCATTAACTCCTCCTGATTTGAATTACCAGTTTGAACATTTACGTCTAAAAAAGATTGCTGAGTTTCCAGCATTTCTTTGAAAGCTTCACCAGGCAATTCCTCTTTCTCCACTTCTGTTGAACCCATGTGACTATCATCTTCATCATCTGCATCATGATCCTCATTGTGAGAAGGTTCTTCATCCTCCTCCTCCTCTTCCTCCTGATCATCCAAATGCACGGACTCCTCTTTTTGCTCAAAAGCTTCTTCTGCTTTGTCTTTTTCTTGATCTTTTGAATTGATTCCATCTTCCTCTATGCTCCTTTCTTCTTCCCCAGCTTTCATAGTATCATTTTCTTGTTTTTCAAAGGACTCACTGGGTGGATGCAGAGGTTCAGGTTCTACTTCTTTCACGTCATCATCTGGTGGTGGTAATGCTTCAACAGGTTCTTTAATAGCTTCCTCTGTAACAGCAGGAACTGAACAGGGCTTGTCTTCAGCTACTTCCTTTTGTTCTTCCACCAGCACCTGATAGTCAGGCTCCATGGGAGTCTCGGGTGGAGTGTATAAATTAAGCTTAAAGCCAGGTTTTCTTTCTTTGCTTTGCCTCCATTTAGATGGACCACGCTTAACTCCTTTGGGCCAACCCTGCTTACTCTTTAAAGGTTCAAGATTGTCTTTAGTGCTTTCTTCCATCACAGCTACATCCTCTGTATTATCTTTGGGAGGTAATAGAGACAAAAAATAGAAGTATTAGCTTGCAGACTAATCAATATTTTCCAATATAAATCTGAAAATAATTTATAAACTCAAAATGTATTAAGAAAGTATAAGACAAGAGTTATAAACAGGTCTCAAACCACAGTAGAACAATGTAATATCTACAGCTCAAACACACTACACAGATATGTTATGGTTTGGTGGCCTTTTGACACTATCAAAACCACCATCTATACACTATAAGAATCCCAGAGATTTAAATGACAAGACATGTAAACTAAAGCAAATACTGTCCAAATATTTGATTTTCAAACTTTGGTTTTAGAATAGAAGTATGCCTTCACTTTATATAGATGTGAATCTAACACATATTCATCTTTTTTGACAGTAATGACATGAAACTCTGGAGTTTCCTCTTGGACCATTCTGGAGGACAAACCATAATAAATATATAATCATGGTTTAATACCAACACTGAAAAAAGGTGGTTCATTCTAGTACTTTCTCATGGGCAATGTATGACACGGCTCACAAGAGATGATAGAAGGCAAAAGATAATTAAAATTAAACACAGAGTGCATCAGAACACTAAACTAATCTCTGACTACAAAAAAGGACCCAAACACATTTGCCTCTTTGCTTTCTCCCCAGATACCACTTACATACACTCCAGAAAAAAGGAGAATTATCAAGATACAACACGCTGCATTGGGAGTGCAATGGCTTCAGTGATACTTCTGTATTGTGATGATGTGGTCCATGGGCAAATACATTACATCAGTCTACTTAAAACAGTGCAAACCTGACCACTGGGACAGAGCTGGAACTTGGTACTATTAGTTTAATTGATTTCTCTTGAGAAGCTGGAAAAAGTGGTAATATTCTAATATACCACATCACACAAGGACTGTTTGAAATAGAAATCAGCCCATGATCTCTCAATTGAGGATCACAAGGATGAAACTTCCCATGCAATTACAAAAATACTGAAGTACCTACTGGCTTCTTAGACAAAATACACAGACCTGAGAGTTTAGTCATTCATTCTGGAATTAAAACTCAGAAGCATAATTTGAGGGCCAGGAGGTCAAGGGAAAAGTGTACATTCAGGATAGTTCATTAGTAGTTTCACTATACATCCATTAACTTTTCTGACAGGAAATATCCTTGAAATCAAACTAGAAAAGCAGCTTTGAAATGACACAGTTAAAACTGTCTCTTTTGTGGGGAAAAAAACCCAGGATCCTGGTGCTGAGGATGCCACAGAAACACCAAACATTTTACTGAATTACCAATAATGCTGAATAGAAAGATATTTGTGTAAATAATATCTTACTTTTTGCCTGTATCCCTTACCACTGATACAAAAACTATATTGGACAATATTCCAGTGATATCCTTTGAAATGAGTATGAAATGTCCTGCTATAGGGACACAAAAGTTGTTTTTGACAATATGACAAGAACTTCAATGCCTCAGACTGGAAAAGATTTGTTTCCTGAACATGAAAAGTGAATTATAATATAAAAATAATGACTAAATACATCTCATTAAAAATTTCCAGATTTATGACAAAAATAAACATTTCTTTTGAAGGCCACTCAATGAAATTAATTTCGTGAAGATACAAGAACATGTTAAGTTTACCTGTACAATTTTCATCACTCCTGTAACAATGAATATCTTTCTCCTCCTTGTTCTGCTCTTCTTCCTCCTGCTTCTGCTGCCCAGGTTGAAACTCAAAAGCTTTTCTAATCACAGGCTTCAAGTCATCATCTTCTCCATCCATCTCACAGGTGGGTTCCAGCTGTGGCATGGGACGCTCCTCATCTGAGTTGTCGAATGGCTCGTTCAGCACCTCTGTTGTTTCAGAAATTGTCTCTGTTGTAACACTGCTGTTTATCCTTCTGCGTTTACGGCCTCTTTTCTTTTTCAGGATGAAAGGTCTCTGAAAAATAATTCCACAAATCAAACTCTTCCTATATTGCTGTTCATTAACTGATTCTGGACATGAATTTTTGTAGAGTGAGTTTACAACAATCTATTTACTCATTCAAAAAAACATTACATGGCATCAAACTCAAATGTAGACAGAATCTAAAAGTAACATGTCTAAACAGTTAAAATAGGTATGTAAACATGTATACAATGTGTACAAACACTTTCTGTAAGTGAAAACGAAGATGAGAGTTTTCTTTATAATGTAGTGTCTTTTACCTTCTTTTGTCAAATAATATTCATAGCACAATTACATAAATTGTACTCGCACATTTTTCCTCTGTAGATTTATAATTCCCCAACAACCTTCACAACTATCAAAGCTTATTCTTCTACATTTTGGGTTTCTGCTATTTTTAGAAATAAGTATGTACACAGAAAAATAGATAACATCGAAAAAGTGCACCTCAAGAATCCTACAGTTGGCTGCTATTAAAAAAAACTGTCCAAGATTTTGTTTTTCTATTATTATACATTCTCAGAGATTTATAGTTACTTTAAAGTAACTATAAAATAAGTATAATATATAAAAAGGTAGCTTTAAAGCTCACTTAAAGTATAACCAAAGGGACAATCCAATTTCCTAATTATCACCAGAGACACCTAAATATATAGGCTATGGTGAGTTCTTTAAAATGTTGGGATTCTTAAGTTTACTAATTTAAGCAACTCAAAGGGTAGATTTTTCAAAGAAATTAAGATTTACACAAAAATGGCAGTAACCAGAATTTAACATTCAAATTAGAAGAATATGGATAAAAAACCCAAACTTTTGTTTTAACAGCATTTCTTTTGAAAAACAGTATTCCCCTTTTAGAAGTTCCTATATTACAAAAAAGCCAACATAAAAAGACAATCCCCACAAGCTGGACTCCATCTTAATACAAAAAAAGAAAGAACCATTAAAATATTGAACCAATACCAATGCCAAACAGCAGAGGGCAATCTCTAGTTTAAAAATTAACAGAAAATTCTGATTTTTTAATGTCACTAATATTTTATAGTTCTGTAAAAAATCCAAAGGACAAAAAATTGGATGAAGTGCAGAAAAGAGAAGAGGGAGTAGTTAAGTGTCCAAATAACACACAAAAGCTTAAAACAGTCTAATAAATGTTTGCAAAAACCCCGGTTGCTCTTTTGATGATAACGATTTGAGTGAAATCAGAGAGAAATGACTTTGAGCCAAGGCACTGAAGTAACACACCTTTCTTTTCATGGCCAGTGACTGGGGCTTCGTCAGCCGGGGAGGCGAACTCTGCTGATTCTCATCCCCGCCATCCTCCTCACTGCTTTCTTTAGATTGCTCTGTGGATTGCCCTCGCTCCCCCACCACTGCCACACTTTCTGGAGATCGCAAATATTTATTTTTAGATTGTACTTTTGCAGGTGATTGCCTACTATTGGTTCTTGTGGAGAATATTTCTTGCTCTTCCTTTTCCCAGCAGCTGGCTTGTTCCATAAGACGCTCAGCCTGAAGGGTTGAGGTTAAAATAACAGATCACTGAAACAGCATTTACTTAGCCATATCCTTTACATCCAGCTAAATAGTTAAAAAAAGTCAACCCTGATTAGCACTGCTGGCTAACCTAGCAACAACATTTCAGCTGAATCATCTAGTTGCTCCTTTACAACAGTTAACAGATAACAAACCAAAGAAGATTGCATTTCATGGGATATTTAGCACTATTAATGATGCAGCGAATTGATTTAAGTCCTTTAGCACTACATTACATGCCCACTGACTGGATCACTTTGAGCAAGTTGAGAACACAAAGAATCGATTGACAGTGCAGCCCCTGAGCTCTGCACCAAATTTGATCTGATTACATGCTCTTTGACTACCTCAAGAGTGATAAATACAGCTCCTCGACAAGTGATTCACATTTTAAGTTTTCATATGAATCCCCCCAAAGTTACCATATGTTACTGCACAGCTTCCAAAAATTCTGTATCAGTATGGAGTGGTCAAAGTTAAATCTGCTGTATTTAAGACAGTCTAATGTTGAATATTCAGTTATGAAAGCCAAAGGAAGAGAAATTCAGAAGATATCTCTGATATTACCTCCTTTTCTGCTTCTCTCTCTTCTTCAGAAACTGCAGCATTAGAAACTAACAAAGGAGTCCATCTCAAGCTTTCGGGATCTACTTCATTGATACGTGGATTTGCTTTCAGTTTCTCCATGTGACTTGAAATCAGCTTTTCCCTTCTAATAATTACAAACCTACAATCAAATAAATAGTAATTTAATTTAGAAAGTGATCACCTAGAACAGCCTTTCTATAGCTGAAATCCTTTTGCAAAACAACCTGTGAAAAAAGATGGGTAAATAAAGGATCCATCAAACTAAAAATACCAGCTGACACACAGAGCTAACATGCTTACACTACTGTTTACTGAGAGGAAGTGAGGAAACAACTGTTTATGAAGTGAAAGCTCAATATTAACCATCACTAGGGCAACAGAGAGAAAAGTAAAGATTTTATAGTTGACTACTCTAAACCTAATTCAAGAGGTTTAGTGTTGGCACTTGAATCACTGTCAGAACAATTTCCAATTTTAATATTACATACAAACATAGATAGGAAACACTGTGGATCATCAAGTCAAGAGTGAGAAAGTCGTAATGTCACAGCTGAAGATGAAAGTTAACGGGACAAGAAAGCAAGTCAGAAGCACAGGTTTTCTAACGAAGCATCCAAATGTACTTTAGTTCTGTGCTAGTGAAGTACAAAATGACTTTCCAGTTACTATGAAGTGGCATAGCAAAAGTAGGTAAAGATTAATAAAATAGCACAGTATGCTAATGTATTAGCACATATCCCAGCAAACTCCCCTCTTACAAAGAACTAAACAATTCTAAACAAGGATTAGCAAGAATTTCAAGTGCTGTAAAAATCAGGTTCGTTAAGTAACAACATTCTCTCAGTGAAAAACAAAGTTTAAAAAAGAAATCAGATCCAGAATCCTTTTCCCAGAATTGTGACAAACTTCTACTTCACTACATGTAAGAAGAATTTCCATTAAAATACATTTGTCCTCAGGTTGCCCATAACTGAGTACTCTAGGAAGGGTTTAAGGCAATGACAGCACTCTTACTACTCTCACACACCATCTTGTAAGCCAATCTCCTTTTTGAAGACTTGCATTCTTATTGGTTCAAAAATTACTAGTTTTGAATGCTAGTGTTGGGACACATAAAAATTACTGAGGCTGAACTTTCCTGATTTTAATTATATTTTTTGGCAAGCCAGTGTTTGTAAGGCAGCTTTGCTTAATTATGAAGTTTATATGATTGGAATATCCAGAAAGAATTAAGATCATCTTCAGAAACACAAATACCATTGAAAGTCATTTAAGAAATTTTATGAAAAGAAACAGACCAAACAAGAACAATAACCCAGTAAAGTTCTAAAATATCCATTAAGAGCATGAAGAAAGAAGATATTCACAGAAGAGGAACTCACCTGCTCAGCACACTGACTTTCAACAGTGATCGTAACATTAAACAGAAACTTGTATTACCAGTACCTTAAGCAGCAGCACTTCATGTAGAGCTGAGCTGATCCCATGGTTTACATGAATTCAGCAGTGATTGAAAGAGGAGGTGTGGAAAGAGAGACTGCCACCCACAAACACAAAATTTTCTCTCATTGGTATTCAAAGCAAAATATTTGCACAGCAAGGGCTGGAAACACTTAAGGAAGATTATACTGAATGAAACAAAATTCTTAACTGAAAATGTTTTGAGCTGGCCACATACTTCTAATAACCATTAACATGAAAGAGCATCCAAAAAGTCACCAGGAAGAAAAGCTCTTTATCTAAGACCCATCTGTACTGACTTCTACAGTAAGATGGTTATCACTCATTTTGAAGTCAAGCTTTTACACAGACATTTTTCACATCAACTGCTTTGTAAGTAGACAATGTTTTGTCTCAGTATTTAAATTTTTTTTACAAGATTCACTGACCTATCTTCTCTTTTATCTATCATGCTATGTTGCTGCAGGGTTGTGGCAATATCATGTGGGCACATTCCAGTAGCTCGGCTCATTCCTTTGATGCTGATTTGTTTTTCATGGTGGCAGTTCAGGTATTCCAAAATGACACTTTTCCAATAAGCCAAATATGAGAGACGGCCCAGGTCAGACAATGGCTTTTCAGGGGATCCTGCTTGACCCTCTCTTCTAGAAAGTAAATAACCTAGAATAAAAATAAACAGGATACCTTATGGAGATAACCAAACCAAGGAATTTTAACCAGCCCTCAAGAAAGTTGGAATTAATACAAAAGAACACCAGCATGACTGATTCAACTACTAGAAACTCTTGGAATTAAAGAAATCCTCTCCGTAAAAGAGATGAGTTTTCATCATTGCAGTGACATAGGAAAAGATCAAATCCTTGTGAGTGATTCAGATCTTACATCATGAGAATCAAACATTAACCAAAAACTCTTTCCTAATTGCGAGGCAAGGACAAGAAGAAAAAGCCAACATGTTTTGGAACAGGCCCCATCATACAGGCTTTCCTTTAGAACTACAACCCTCTGGTCTTTTGAGAAACTTTTACACCTGAGTTACATCACTGAAGCCAAGAACTTTCAGAAGAATCTCAAGAGGAAGTATCATGGGTAATATCAGTTAAGTCATTTTTCTTCAAGAAGCCCCAGGTGACATCAGTTTTTGATTAAACAGCTAGAAGTTGTATTTTGGAGATAACATAATTCACAAGATGAATTACTCAGAGAATTAGTTAGGAGAAATAATTAAAAAATAATCTCCTTTAATTCACATTTAAGAACATTCACATAATTCCTGCTTGCAGTCTTCAAGACAGTAACTGATCCACTATTACACAATATACCATCTTCACTTTATATTCTATGTATGTTCTAAGTCCCTTTTAACTCTTCAGCTTTAAGAGGATTTTACAATTTAGAGTAGAACACACATGCTTGGAGATACCAGAAGATGCCACCTGTAAAACTAATTCAGTATAGAGAAAAAAAAAATAACACAATTAATAAAAGGTATCCTTTCACAGTAATTCATCCCTCCAAGATACATATTCTGCATTGTGCCTGTCCAAAAACTGCCAACACACAGGCCTTAAACAACCAGGCTTACAGAGCACTTACTCTGCCATAAGCACAGACATTGTGTTTATGGAATTACATTACTCAAAGTCATTTGGAATCCACCAAAATATACAGTTCTTGTGCCTGCTAATATTCTTAAATATTTTTTCCCCTCAAATTTTTCACTTTTGTTTTTCAAAGACTGATCTAAAACATATCTAGTGCAGTCATGTCATGTTTGTTAAACAAATCCTACTAACCTCTTCACAAAGTTTCTCCTAATCAAATTAGCTATAAATTAAAAGCATATGATTAACATCCAGCTTTAAGAGAAGCAGTGGCTGTTTCCTTACTTTGCTGTATGGTCTACCATACACACACAGAGGTATTTTTATTAGATGAAACCACACAATACACACATAAATATATGTCTATTTACTCTGCCTGAAATATTGGTCTTCCCTTTCTCAGATACAATACAAAAAATCCACAAGAGAATTTAGAAGAAACAGACACAGATATGCATCACAGCCTAATCTCCAGTCTGCATAAAGAAATTTACATAGAAGAGCAGACATCCTACTACATTTCAAGTGATCACAACATAGCAACAGAAATACTGAAATAAGTAGTGTGCCTTTCATATCTGTTAGAGTTATTTGTGATAAAATGCTAGAGCTTCAGGAACACATCTGCCTGCTCCTACAGAGCTACATGAAACCTGCCTACATCTGCATGGTACCACTGGAAACTCAGCAAGTAAATTTGTTTTACAGAAGAAACACTACCATAAAAATGAAGGAAATGAAGGTATTTTAGCATTTAAAGTTGCAGCATATTAAACTTTTTTACAACTAGATGATACATCTTAGTACATCTTGGTACTACATGCAACTACTGTTGACACCAAATTCCACATTCAACACCACAATGCATCCTGAATAGTATGAAGGTAAAGAATTGTTGCTTTAATTCCAACTGCACAAAAGCAGACCTATAGTGTATAGCCTATTCTGCTTAATTCTAAGTAAAGAATTCTGGATCATCTTGTGTACAAATACAAACCCAAGTTTTATACCATGATGTCACTGCCCATAAAAAACCATGCAAAACAGACGTAGGTAGCAGAACTAGTGATAGAAGCCTCAATATAGGACAAGAGAGGGAGACTAACCTAGATTTCAAAAACAAATCCATGAGGAGAACTTACTAGAGTTGCTTCAAGTAACTTTACAGTTTACCCTACCAACTACACATTCAAGTCTTGGGCACTAATATAAAGCATCTGCAGAGTATTTGCAAGATCTAGGTTTCATTCTTGCATTTCACTACACTTTAAAGTTACTTTGACAAAAATTCTTCCTCTTTTTTCATTTTCCTCATAGATTAAGGGAGCTGCACATATAATTTCTTGGTAAACATATTATGAAGCTGAATAAAAACCCACTATCCAAACAAGAGTTTGGAATCATTACTTAGGCAACCACAAGTACCTTTAGAGTTTTACTAGTGCACCCTGGCTCACTGTATCTTTCCTGTGGCTGGGGAGTTAGACACTAGTTCTTAGTGGTCATTTTCACTCTACATTAAAGCAATGAAATTTTACCTGCACAGCAGTAACATCTGTCAGTATTCTTCCCCAATCTTTCTAAAATATAACCTATGCTTTTCCAAGACACTCACATTCTAGAGGATCAAAAATATAAATCAGAGGTAACAGTCTCAGTTACATGTAGCAAGCACTGAATGGAAAGTCTCTCTTACCAGATTTTGTGATTTAAATGATACCTATTAAATTAAACTTATCAAAGAGATACCAAGTAATTGATCTAAGTTGCAGGTAAATAAAATCACTGATCTTGGCAGCTCATGTATCTATCCTGAAGCATCTGAAATGAGCACAATATGTCCCTGTTAAACAGATACCTGCAGTCTCACTGTGCCTACCTAATCTTAATAATGGATAGCCTCCAAGGAGCAACCTGAAAGAACTTTAAGGTATAATCCCTGATATCAGATTATAAAACAGATTACAGCAACACTCACAGGACAAAATAGAGCTCCTCACATTCACCCCCAAGAGTAAACAAGTCAGACTGTATGCTACACAAAAAAATAAAACCACAACAAAATCTAAGACCTAATCAAGAACAAAGAGTGGTCTATCTTATCTTCTGGGCATATGAGTGATAGTATCACAAAATTCAACAGCCCAAATACTCAATGATTTTTATTTCTTGCCTTATCTCTATCCTCCACAGCAAAGCAAAGTGCCAAATGCGATTTACAGCTTTTGATTTGTCATGCAAACCTCCTCAGAATCACTAAGGTTTCATCTTATCCAAGATTTGAAACAATTAGAAGAAATGCAATCTAAGAAAGGGAAAGTTAGTAAAACATACATAAATTTTATGCCTTCAACACAAATTAAGGAGATAATTAGGCATTAAAACATAAATTTAAACAAACTGACTTGTAATTATCTTGTATTTCAATCTACATCATTCCTAGTAAAGCCCCTGAAATAGCTACAGAATCCACAACACACTTATGTGAAAACAACAACTTTAATACATCTGTGCCAGTCCCCAGAAACTTTCAGTTAGTCAGCTATTGATTTCATCACACTCAGTTCTGTATCTTCAAACAAGTTAAATAGCCTGAGATCACAGGTCCAGCTTGATAGCAGGACAGTGGCCAATAGAGAAATCAGAGACTGAAACTGGCAACCATCACCTGAAACACATGCAAGCAAAACTAGTCTAGCTTCATCCAAACAGTTGGAACCAAGCAGATGAGTTTAATGTCCACACTTTTGGCATTTTTTTAAGAACTTGATAAGATTTGTTAAGTGTCACTTCCTTTTGCAAGCAGTCCATCTTCCTCCTCCATTCACTGCATTTACTTGTGCATTCACCAGGAAAAATTTATTGTCATGTCTGCTGTGAGATGAACAAACTTGTATTTCACCAGCTCTCTCCTGAACATCTTCTAAAGATGGGGATCATATCAGCCCCTTTCACTCCTATGGCATGAAAGCAGTTTCATGCATACTTCAAGTTACAAACTGCCATGAGTAGCTATTTCATTAAGTCTTGTATCTCCAAATGCCCAACACACATCCTTCTTTCCCTACCACATACACTTTTAAACATCACTACCTCAGCTTTATAATATTAAGCATAAATCACAACAGTTTTAAATTTAGCTTGTGACAGCTGAATTGAATTTATCTATTGAAGAACACACTTGTTTCTTTTGCTTTTAACATGGTAGCAAATGCAAGCTAGCCTTCAAAGGTGTAAGCCAACAGAAATGCAGACTGCACGCAGGCCAGTGAAATACAAAGCAGCAGCAAAGACATTAAACAACTGGCATACTGGGAAAGACCAAATGAACAAACTAAAACTGACAGAAGGAAGTCAAATGAAGTTTGCAGGTTCTTTTAAAGACACTCGTGCCATCTGAGTGCTCTCAATCCATGCTCTGTGTTCTATAGCAATGAACAAATCAATTCACCATTTCATTTCACAGGATAGTTAAGGTTGGAAGGGACCACTGGAGGTCACCTAGGTCAACCTCCCTGCTCAAGCAGAGTCCCCTAGAGCACGTTACTCAGGACTGTGTCCTGACAGCTTCTGAACATCTCCAGGACAGCAAACTCCACAACCTCTCCAGCCAACCTGTTCTAGTGCTCAGCCCCTCTCACATCCATAATTTCTGATGAATAGTCAGACATCTAGATTGAAATCTTCAGTTTCCTTGAGTGCAATTAACACTGACCACAATCATTATAAAGCCATTAGGCTTTCAGTAAGCTAAGGATTTAATCTTGATGCAAGCAAACCAAAACCCCAAGTTGTGGACTGGATGTAGGTGTTTGAATTACACTTGTTTGTGTTCACACAAGACAGCATGGTCACACTGTGGCTCAGTTACACACAGAACAGCCAAACTGTGGTATGCACATTGCACAGGACTGAATGAAGACTTTGTGGTTTCCCATTCACCTGAGAAGCTAGGGAACTCAGCTAATATGAAAGTTTGAACAAGTAGTTTTTATGTAATGATATTGACTATTTCTACTTTAAAACCACCTAGAACAGTGCTAGAAATGCTGTATTTTATTATTAAATACAAAGACAACTTTGTTTAGCTAAAGAGCAAACAATAGTCAGTTAGCATCCATACTTTGGAAAATAACTAATTGTAGCTGAGGAGCTTCTAAGAAGGTGAAACGGAGGGTTATAGTTGGCTTGTAAGTGGATCACTCATACTTTTATGAAAAGATCACAACATTTCTTGCCTTCCCCAATGGGCAATACAGATGCACATTTTACTGAAAATTCCACATAGCCAGAATATAATCCATCCAGAGCATCCTGAGGCAGCTTCAATGCAATATGCTCCAGAAAATGCCACTAGCTGAAACTCTAGTACAATTTCCTGTGTTCTATTAACCATGTGGTCCCTTTAGGGAGTGTCTGACATAGCAACCTCACCACAAACAGCAATGCCATGTGCCATGGACACTGTGCTGATCTCACACAATTCCTCCACTCCTTGAACTTCTCTGCTTACAGACAGGCAGGTTCTTTGAGAACAGTGCCACAAAGAGAGGCACTTCACTCCTTTGAGGACTGCATGTCTGAAACATCAGTGCACTGCATTACAACACAGTGCATTGTCTTCAGCAGAAAGACAAGCACCAAAAACGGACCTGAATGGAAAACAGAGTACTGAGTCTCATTCTGTGCCTGGACAAGTACTTAAAAATTGCAGTTCCTTTCTCCTAAGCTACTAGCAACAAATCCATGTATTTACTTTTCACTTATGGAGGCTAAAAACCAAAACAAACAGTCTTCAAAGTGGACCCCAAGGGTAGGGATTAATGAGTCCTACTTTTTAGCTAGAACAGATTTTTTTGTCTGCTACAAAAAATCTGGAAATAGCAGTTTACACTGAAAATTTGAAAAGTATTTTATCTGAGAGCCTGTGATCAAGGAAACAATTTTATGTGTCTTATGTATCAATCACATCCTGCACTGGAGATAAACATAGCTCTGATCTTATTTAAGAAGTCATGTTCAATATTGCTTTCTAGGAAATCAATCATATCAATCTCTCTGAATAAGAAGTTACAAATACTAATAAAGAAAGCCTGTTATATTCTTGTAATTGAGACAGAGCTCACTTTACAAAAGAAACAGCAAAAAGACAAATACCTTTAAATGATAATGTGTCCTACCAGAGTATTCCAGCCCTTATCTTGGATTAGCCTAGTTATTCTAAAGAACAGAATTTTCCACTCAAACTTACTAGTATCTTCACTTTTCTTAAAATATCTACAGATTAGATTGGTTTTTACCTTAAAGAAAGGCTGCAACCAGAGTCTTTCTTTCAAGAACAGAATCACATCAATGGTAGATTATTGCAGGAAAAGGACAGCTCTGCTTCACTGCAAAAGCTCATTACAGAGAAATGTTTACATCTTGTTCCATACTTCCACACTCACAGAATTATTAATAAACTTTACACACATAGCTCTTCAACAGGAACAACTCTTACATGAAAAGAACCTGTAAAGAATATACAGAAAATGCAATATAGCAAAGGTCCCTGGACTAGAATAACTCCTGAGTCTTTCAGGAGTAACCTTGCAGTGGGGCTATTAACCTACTACTAGCCTTTGAACAAGAGAGGACTCGGTCCAAAAGGCACAAGAAGAAGCTGTCTTGATGAAACTCTGCAGAACATAAAGATTTCCTTTTTGCTATCATCTTCCACATGTCCCAGTAAAATCACATGAGCATCATCATGGCACCTTGAAAGAGAAAAATTTCTATTTTGTATTGGGAGTCTTCATTTACATTAAAGAAATTGAGTTTCCACCTCTTAAAGTACAAAGGATCAAAATTTAAGAGAAGTATCATTGCAAAACAATTTATTGTTAATGTATTAAAATACTCACAAAACAAAGATTGTATTATCATATCTGAAAAATCTTCCAATCATTTTAAAATCAGACTCTATGCTTGTAATACATAATGACTGAGAATCAGGGTGAGGAATAGACCATATGAAGAAACAAATTCAAATCTGTTAATCTGGCTTCCAACATGAAGTCTCTTTTGCCACAGTCATTTCCCTCACAGTAAAAAAAAAGCAGATTTAAATGGTTCCAAACTTGCTCAAGCCTAGCCTGCATAGAGAGGCCATTTTAAAATTAGGTTTCAACTCACCAACAGGAATGACATAGCTTAGAACAAGTGTCAGGTTGTCAGTCCCGAAACAGCTACCGAGCTGCTCCAGCAGGCAGCAAGCCCTAACGAGGTGAAGTGTCAGCAGCTTCCCCTGCCTGTGAGATGGCACCGGCAGTGCTGGGATACAGCAGCGAGCTGCAAATGGCTGCACTGAATCAGGGACAACAGGCACAGCAAAGACACCACGTGCCTTGCTAAGGGACACCCTTGCTCTCCAGCCACGCACCAAGGCCACCACAATCAAATTGATTTGAACACACAGTTGAGGTCAATGCATAACCAAACTCCATTTCATCCTTCTAGACTTGTTCAGCTGTACTAACAATAGGAAAACACCACTGATCCTATAAATAGGCTTGAGGAAAGCTGCCAGTGTTAAGTACCACATTATCAAGTTCAGTTCAAAATGCACCTATGGCAAGACAATGCCTAAATGACAGCCTGCTGACAGCATTTTACTTCCAAACTTCCTGAAATTTACTTCCAAAGTTCTCCTATCATGAGGTAATGTAATACTAACAACCAGAAGACAGCACATATGGAAATACCTGTAGACAGAATTTATACAGACATATATATGCCATATACCAAGGCATAGGCTCTATAACCTTTGTGATACACAACCATTTATTTCACTCATTCATCTTCCCTGAGTTCCTTGAAGATGGATGTAACATTTGTCATCCTTCAGTTACTGAGGATGTTCCCAATTGCCCTGACTTCTCAAAGACAATGGGGAGAGGTGTTGGAGTTGTGTCAGCCAGTTCCCTGGGGTGAATCTCACCATTTGACTTAAGTACTCTGTAACTTGATCTTCCTCCAGTAAAGATGGCATCTCACTCTGCTGCTTAAATTCTGTCACACCTGAGAACAGGTCCTGTCAAGAAAGTACAGAGTAGCTCAGATCCCTTCTGAGATCCACACCCCTTTGTTGTCACACCATTCTTATTCCATTCATCAGCAGGGCCATGTTCTGCTTACTCTTCCTTTAGCTGTCCACATACTTCTAAGAGCTCTCCACATTTTGTTACTCTCCACTTCCCTCAGTTTCAACTCCAACCAAGCTTTGGCTTAACATTGCTGCACCTGTAAGCAATACCAGTGCATTTTGTAGACTTTGGTTTTGCTCAAGTCAGGAACTCTCCCTGCAGCCTAGCATGCTTACTGTCATGCCTGCTATTGTCATGAACATCAGGGTAAGTAATTTTTGCAGTCTAAGGAAACTGTCTCCAGAGATCAACATGTCCTGTGTTCCTTTGCTCTTCACAGCAAACCTCTTGGAGGACTCCACTTCACAGTTCTTTAAACAAGATAAAATTCTGAACCTTAGTCTGATAGTTGCCCTCCTAATTTCTCTCAGGATCCAAGACCCTACTATCTCCCAGCCACTACAGCCTGGGCTGTCAAATGCAAAGCATTTGCTCTAGCAGGTCCTTCCAAAATCTGTGTCTAAATAGTGTTCCAAGCATCCTGCTGTCCTTGCAGAACAGTTCCAAATAGTCCTTGGAAAAAAGGCCTTTCACCAGCAGATATCACCTGGCTGCTTGGAAGGCTGATCCTCTTCCCTTTTTTGATCAGGCTGTGTACAACAAATGCCCAGCACAGTATTAATGGCTGCTGCCCTGTCCTCTGATTCTGAAGCATACAGGCTTGACAGGCCTATGGCCCATTCCTCAGCAGAGAGCCATGCTTCCAAGTAATTCCTTTGTGCAGAACACAACCTCCTCTTCTTGGCTTCTCTGCCTGTCCCTGAAGAGCCTATTGACACATCTGTTGCAGCAGCCCAGTCTTATGAGCTACCCACTGCATCTCTGTAACCTCTGTGAGGTTATAGCTCAAGGACAAAGTACAGTCTTCTAATTCCACCTTTTTGTCTACAGGACATGAGAAACCGGAATAATGGAATCTCAAATGCAATGCAAGAGAGTCCCCTTCCCCTGCCCACTCCAATCACATTAACTCTTAAAAATCCCATTCTCCAATGAGCCCAAGACTAGGATGGCTATTTATTCCCCTAGAAGAGCTGTCCAAATTAATTTCTGATGTGCTAGTGTGGTCATTCCAGTTGATGCCTGTGACACATCACCCTCTTATTTGTGTCAACTCCTAACAGCTCTCTGACCCTCAGAACAACTGATTCTGGGCCAGCTGCTCCATTAATTGTAGGATTTGCATGTGTTTGTCATTGGTGCTATCCACCTGTTTGTTCCTAAGTTCAGTCACCTTCTGAACTCCGGATCCATCAATACACTCCCTCCTTCTATGCTATGCTCCAAAATGCTCAAAATGTATTAGGAAACAAATTTGTTGTATTTCTCATTAACCATTATCACACAGCTCTAAAATGCAGTATTTTGATCCATTTTCTGCTATTTAGTCTAAATATTGCTTGGTACAAGAAACTAATACCAATATTCTATTGTGTTTTACAGTGCACTGAGTTTACAGCAAAGGTCACTGCATTTGCATCTTTTTCTATTGTTATAAAAAAGTGAAAAAACACTTAAAACCAGTATGGATCTCTCTATGAACTGTTAAGATAAACAATTATAAGAAACTTCACCAAGAAGGCAGCATATAGTCCTAATAGGAAGGACTCATCTTGGAGAGCACTTCTTATGAACTTGTATCCAGACAAAGGTTGGGAAGGGTTCAAGACATCTGTGCTTTTATATTAATATTCTAGATACATTTCTGCCCATTTAAAATGCTATTTTTCTATCAGATAGTACTATATCTAGCATGAATATGACCTCTAAACAGATTAGAGCAACAATACCTGTAATTAAGAGTTTGGATCATTTTGGTTATTAATGTCATCATGTTGTTAAGCAGTCAGCAATCAAGTCCACTGATGTAATCTATCTGCCAGTGAAGTTAGACCAAAACCATCACCACTTGCAAGAGCTCCTGGAGGGCAACAGTGGGGTAGGAACTGTGTCCTAATGCCATGCAAATGGAGTCAAATGGGAGCAGGTTTGTTCAGATCACAAGAACAGATTTTAGTCTACTGATCTTTCCACAATTTTAAATTGAATGTAGCCTTCAAAGCAGAAGTCTGTTAAGAACTACATCCACACTAAATCTGCAGAATGAGAAAGTAACCCATGTAACTAAGCAACACTACCATTCTGGACTTCAGTCTGATTTGTAAGGATAATGACTTTTTGCCATGCACTGTGTACTTAAACCTATCAATCTCAGGTTCATATTTATGCATGCACATCACAATCACACACACCAGCATTTACACACAATTCCACACATACCACAGGTAACTCAACACCTACAGATAATATAATCAAGGTACTTATGAAAGGCTTCCAGATACACACTCAAGAGATGCCAATACACAGTTGAAAACCATGAGCAGACAGGAGAGTCACAGAAAAATTCAACTACTGCTGGGAGCTGGAAACAGCTTAAAAATCTGCTGCTCAGAGACCCCTACTCCCAAATCAGGGCTTTGCAGAAGGTCCTATGCAATAGCTTGTGCTCAGAATATAACCCTTACATAATCAGCACTATTCAACTCCAATTTATATTTTGTTAGTATTTGTGTCAGAAGAAAGTCTCACGTTCATGAGACTCTATCCAGAACAAAAGAAGGAACCCAGTGAGCTGTTAACCTTGTATGTTTGGAGTTCTGAGTCTCTTTAAAGGCCATCCCCCACAAATTAATTACCAGACTCAGGCAGATGGAATCAAGCACTTTTCCATTAAAGTTTGTTTTGTTTGAAACAAAACCAAGTAAAATAAATCCTTTAATATGGAAGGGAAGAACTTGTAAGTTTTCATGCAAAGGTCTGTATCAAGCCAAAGATCTGAACGAACAGCAAACACTATCAACTGTTTTAATAACACACCAGTACCTCAAGTGAAGATTTACCTCAAACCAGCATTTCAAGCAATAAGAGGTAAGGTTTTTTGTCATAGCAAACATCACGTCCTTTGTTTTGATATTATATGAACAAATTGTGGAGACACAGGTTCAAAAGGGTGGTCAGAAATATCAGAACAGCTGAGTATTCAGACAGGACAGCTCAATACAGATAGGTCAGCTCAACACTGCAAGTTCAGAGGTATGACCATGAGTGGAAGGCAGAAACAGGTAAGGTGAAAGTGTGAGCTTATTAAGACTTACAATTCCCAAAACTGTAATTCATGTTACCATTTTTTCCATAACTATTCTGTGTGCCTCTGAACTGTTCTTATCTATGTCAGTGGGAAGAAGGTCAAAGATAGAGGAACTTAAATAGGTGTTAGTACCCTCTTTGAAAGCACTTTTGAAACAGCTTCAAAGGACCCCAATCCCAAGATCCACACAAACACTATTAAAAAAAAAAAAGACTAGCTGTAACTTGAGATGCTCAGATCAGTGAACAACCTGCTACATTCTCTTTTCTTTGTCAGAGTAAAGAAAAGCTTTCTTCATGATGAACAGAGTAAGCCAAAGATTCTCTCATTATTGTTACAAGAAATAATGCCACCTCTCATTCCTCTCCACATCCTCAAGTAAATCCAACACAGGAGGCCCCAAACCTTTAGTTCCTTTATAGAAAGCTTCACAGAAGAGGTTAGGGCTAAACAAATGCCCTTCATGAAGGAAAGGAAAGGTAAAGATGACTGCATTACAGTCAGACCTACAAAAGGCACCCTTTGAGTGAATTAATTTGCTAACACTTATTTTACCTGTGCCAGTTGCCAGTAAACCCCTTGAGTGGAGGTTCTGTGTATGAAGTGGACTACTTATAAGCAGAGTGAAAGCATAAGCAAGAGAAAGAGAACTGAAGTACTCTTAAAAGCAAGACTTGTATGTGCAGAGGGCATCAGTCTTGAATACCAACTGGATGAATAAATTTGTCAGTAGGTTAAGTGGCTTAGAAGATCATTAACAACTCTGTATTGTTCTTGGTTTTATAAGCAATATCTTAAGTTATTTAAATTTACATTTTAAAAACTATTCAATAAATGACACTGAGCAGTAAATTGTTTATACAACTGTAACTGATGAATGAATTCCCTTTAGGAACTGCTTTTACCTTCTGGTGTTTAATGCTGACAGCACATGAATACTGGGTTGTAAATACACCTCCTGTGCTCATTAGACAATACTACCTGCTTGCCTTCTTAGAGGCTCTATGTACCTCTACAGGACAGGAAGATGGACCTAGGAGGCAATGTCTAATATAACAAGTACAATGAATATGCTCAGAATCTTTACATGGCACTGAGGCCAACCAGCACAGACAGATGGCGTCCATACCATTAAGCTCTGACTCTCAGCTGGAGTGTTAACCTGGCTGTTAACATAATTCTCCCAGACTCATGGCTCAGGAAGATTGTTATCACACTTGGAAAGTGACAGATGCCCTGGACCAAAACTGTATCAGGGATGGTTTTAACAGTTTTAGAGTAGATAAAGTTCCAGAGCCCAAGAGCTTTTCCTATCATCATTTTATTCATACCTACAAAGGATAGCCTAGTAGTACTAAACAACATGAACACAAGTTAAACAGAGAGGTGAATACTGAGAAACCAAAACACATCTAAGAAATCACTGCAAGCACTGTGTTTGCTCAGGTCAGTGGTCATGACACACATACTCCATAAGATATGACAAAAGATGCAAGCTGCATTTGGCTGATTGGAGCAGCAAAGCATCACTGCTGTTCATATGCTCTGCTAAAGCATGCTGTATTAACAGGGAATTAACCAAATAAGATTTAGAAAAAAAAAAAAAGAGGTGAAGAAGGTTATTATTAAATTTTATTGTAATACCTGGTTAGTCAACATATACAGAAATTGCATAAGAAAGCGCACATTATCTACCAAGCACTGAACACAAATGTACCTATTACAGCACACTTCAAAAAGCTAGGCCCAAGACACAGTAATCTGCTAAATACCTACTGAGACTCAAAACAGCAGTAAACAAGGAAAAATAAAATTTCTTTAAAAGAAAGTAGAACTGACTGATAAAGATGCTGGCAATGGAAACACGACATCTCTTAAGGAGGTCACAAGGTTCTCTCTGTGCCTTAACTACAGCGTGACAGGCCTTTGCCTTCTGCTGCCTGGGCCATGTGCTTGGAACACTGCTGAAAACCACACAAGAAAGTCAGGGAGTACCTCAGCCTTCTTCACAGCCCAGGCAACCAGGTCCCCCAATTCCTTCCAGACAGAGGTCGTGTTTTCCCTATTCTTCCTCCTATCATCAGTTTATCTATAGATTTTCTTGTTGCCCTCAATGTCCCCAGCCAAATTTAACTTTACCAGGGCTTTGGCTTTCCTAGCCTGAGCCCTACCAAGTCAGACAATTTCTGTTTTCCTCCCAGGCTACCTTACCCTCTGTAAAAATTTTAATCATTAAAGACACATTACTTAATTAAAATCTGTTTTCAGCCACCAGCCTTCAGCAGATGGCTTTCCATGTTCACTAATGCCCTATAAATACAGCTTTGTCCAACAAATACTTGCTATCATTCTTACCATGTTTAGCCTTGCCTTTTCACTGTTTTCAATGCTATCTGGGATAAAGATGCTCTTCAGTTAAAACAGCCTCAGCCTCTGTATCCGAAGTGACATGTCTGCTTTCTTTTGCAATTCTGATAAATGTACAGTGTCTTAAAGCTATATAAAAGTGATGCCAAGAAATCCCAAGAGGCTGATTTTCTTGGAATAATCTTAAGTCAACTAAGCTTGATTCAAAATCCATCTTCATTCCCCCCTCATCTAAATCTCAGCTTGACAGAATGCTCCTTATTAGTTATTTAGGAGACGCCAAACTCAAGCCTTGGGGTCAGCAACATAATCAATCAAGAAAAGAACAGAAAATAAGCAGCAGCAGTCAGGCTCCCTCACAAATGCACAGCTACCACAGACACTTTAAATTCAATCCTAAAGAAAAAAAAAAAGAAAAAGAAACCCCAGGTAATTGAACCTTTCATTTGGACACAGTGCCTCAGTAAACACCACCACAAAACAATGAGGAGACTGACACAGTGTTCTCTACTGGGGAACACAAGGCAGTCAGTAAAACACCCCACAACACAGAATCATTCAACATGGGCCACCACATGTAATAAAGGAAACAAGCCTGTTTCACACAGATCCTTAAATCTTTGTAAGTGTAGTTTGAGAATGCACCTTTCCAATAAAGCCTATTAAAAAAACCAGCTCCTCTCCACCCTTGGTCTTGGATTTTCACCTTCCACTGTTTGCCACACCCCCAGCAGTAACAAAACAGTACTTTCAGGATTGTAATGTGAGAAAGGAAATGTTGAAATGCTCTTAGTCAAAATAAATTTTATCTTTAAAAAAATCCCCCATGGTCCCACTTCATCCCCACCTCAATTCTGTTTACAGACCACAGCAAAGCATGACTGTAAACAACTCTTTAAAAAAGTGTGTTTATTCCTAGATCATATTTCTGTTATATTTCAATATTTGTTAGGGCAAACTGTAAAACATCTTAACACCAGATCTGGGAAAAGAACAGTGTAAGAGGTGTTTGCAGAATGTGTTCATAATTCCACAGACAACCTAATTTTTCAAATGCTATTTCTACTTCATATTCATTTTTGATTAAAGTACTGAGACGTTAAAAAAATTCCGTATGATTTTCTTAAAGTAGGTTTTCCAAAATATAACTTTCTGGCCAACAAACTGTTTCTCATAAAAAGATTAAGACCATCCCTGTTAGATAAACATACGCCACACAAGTAGATCCAACCACATACAGCCTTGTGCAGCTCAAGCCAAGCTCTAAACTGCAGGCAGGTATCAGACAGTGGTTCCCAGCACTTCCACAAGTGTACCAGAACCTACACTTCCTCTGATCTCTCCTAATACATTTGTTTCATTACATCATCCACCTATACTTTTTTTTTTTTTTAAATAGTTTTGTTTTTCAGAAGTCAATTTATGGATTATTAAAAGAACTTAAGTTTTCTCAGTTCAGGATCTGTGTCTTGTTTCCATCTAAATAGTTCTAAATCTCTTTAACGTGTTACTTTAAGAAGTCTGCACAGGTACTTACCACCAAGTAAGGCTACACAAAACAAATAAACTGTGTGAATTCATCATAATGAAGAAGAAAAACACATTTTCACTACTTCTGCTCTCTTATGCCCTCACAGCACTTCTGTGTTAATAGTTTGCCATTGTTTCCATTTTCAAGTATGAGTTAAAGAATAAATAACACCAGTTCTGTACTGTAATGGCTTTTGCTTATTTACTTATTCCAGCTTCCTACCAAAAAATGAAAACACTTCCATCAAGAAAGTCTGTCACCTTCTCTGAGGCTCTTCCTTTGCTGATATACTACTTTTTCAGAGGCCCTGTAAAAACCTGAGGCAGCATTTTTACTCTATTCCACCACTTCTTTTCAACACATTTATTGTATTAAAAGAGTTATTCATCTTCCAAAAAGGGTTGACATTTTCCCAAATGTTAGTATCTTACCAGCAATATGTTGCCCTAAATGAGAGGCCACATGTTAGTCCATTACTAGTTTTAAGTTTTGCTCAATTAGATTTTTTTGGATGGCTGCACAAACATGTTGCTTCACAAAAAAAATCACTGCTTTTCAGGTTTCCACAAAGGAGTAGTCTAATTTGCTGTTAAAGCAGAAAGCCTGGAAACACTACAGTGAGAACCACAGATAAGTGAGTTATAAAATAGATCTTTTGGTACAGCAACATTTTCAAACCTTCTTGATACATTAAAGCACCACAAAGCCACTTCGGAAGATGAAACTAGAAGAGATCATTGTCCAGACTTCAACTAGCCACAGAAAGCTCAACCCTGACTTCTTCTGAAGATACTGCAAAAACCCAAGACATAGTAATGCACACAAGTGAGGAAACTAAGCCCAAAATTGTCTAAAAGGAATTGTTACTTTCAATCAAAAATAACCTTTTGTCTGTATCAGAAGACAGAACTTTTCAAGTACAGGAGCCACGAGGAAGTTGGAAATAACTAGCTGATTTTAGAAGAGTAAATGCTGTTTGAATTGAGCATATTAAAAAATAAGAGTTTTATTTTTGAGATTTATGCTCATCTCCAAGCTTAGAAGAAACCCAAATTCTTTCCTTTGACAGAAACATTGATTTTACAGGCTAGACCAGGTCTTTAAGAAACCTGATGGAAGAACAAAATTGCACAAAACACCAGAAGAAAATCTCATCCTTTTCAGTCTCCTTAAACTGTGCCTGAACACTAACCTAGGTTTCATGGGATGCAGGTTTTTCAGCTTGTTTCAAAAGTATCTCAGAACTGCTGGCCATAAGAAATAAACACTGTCCCCAGTCTCATCAGTACAGGTTTATGCTACCTGTAGACACTTGTGGGACAGAAAACATCTCTGCCTAAAGCAGTTCTCTGGACTCAATACACAATGCTTACCACTTCTGCATGACTGGGCACTAAGCAGTGAGTATCTTCCACATTTCCACAGAGACATGCAGATCTTCTGAAACAAGAGCAAACTGGAAGGAACTCAAGAATGCACTTTACAAAGCTATGCATCCTTTTTTGCCTATTCAGTGAGTGCCCCATCACCATCCCTCACTTCTCCAGGAAAGTGCATACAGGATCATGTATAACAAACACTTTTCAGGACATCTGTACTTACTCCCCCCACACACTTTCAGCCCAGAATATTTCACTGATTCAGCTTTTGTGTTCAAAAGCCCCTAAATGGTTATATGTGAACATGTAATTGTAGGTATTTGCAGTCAAGAGAACATGATTAGAACTGAGAGCAAAGAAACAAGCTTTAGTTCCAGATCTTCAGTCAGGTTCTTCAAAGTTGTAAACAGCAAATAAAATCTATTAAGAAGCAATGTAGGCTAATGAATGTTGCCACTAACTGAGCAAAAGAGTGGATCTCTGTCTTGGTTACCAATTTAAAAATATCACTAATGGTACTGATCTTCTTTATCAATGGCTCTAACACTTACTCATGAAAAGCATTTAGGAAATAAGAAATAACTTTTCATTAACAGTTTTCCCTTACTTGTAAAGTACATTTTTTTGTTCATCTCATCCTTTGGAAACTTGCCTTCCCTGGTGCTATGCCTTAGCTGGTGCACAAGTGCTGTTATTACTGCTGTTACCCTGCTGCTTGTGCAAATCAGGACTTGAAGATTTACTCACCTGTTTCAATGGAACAAGAAGCAAAACCCAACACTTGACCAAGAAACAGATACCAGATTTGGGAAAATAAGCAAACAAGAACATTTAACAGAGCCGATTTTCCTACACCAGAATAAAAGTACTCAGGTATATAAATACTATTTGTTTCTTCCATTGTCAGACTTGAATTGCCTTTCCCTATTATTATGGGCTATACATCCTAAAGGAGAATCAGGGGTTAAGTCAAGCTAAGGGAAAAAAAAAATCCAGCTTTTTCAAGTTGCAAGCAATAAGTGATAGGAAAGTTGAAAAAGTCAGCACTGACTTTACCACACATTTAGATAAATGAACAAAAAAAACCCCAAAACCCACAAAACAAAGAATGTATTTAGCCCAAGCAGAATCCCAGCATCCTTAAAACATGTTTCATCTCTTCAGCAAGAATAATAATTTCACAATGAACAGATAAACCAAATTAAAAAAAGAAATTTTGAAGGGGAAGAAGAAACTGCTACAATCAGTTGCACCAGAAACAGCCTCAAGATAAATAACAAAAGGCTATCAAGGACTTTGCTCCTCAGCATTAAGCCCAGTTGTTACTGTAATGCAAATGAACTGTCAACATCCTAGCCAGCACAGTTGGAAAGGTTTATCCTAACAGTCACATGCATTTCTTTTCTTCCAACTGCTGGCTGGGCCTCCAGCATGGAATTTGCAATCCAGTACGCAGAAATACTGCACTGTGACAAGATGAGCTTTGTGAAGAAATACGAATCAAAAGACGACTTTAAACTTACAGAAAACAAATATGAAATACTGCTGTATTTCATTCTAGTAATACTGAACTCTGTGTTAGAAATGCCAAATAAAGAAATACTAATATGTTCTGGCACTGCAGACTAATGAATAGAAATAGAAAGCATATGTAGATTCCAGGCTTTGCAAGAGCTCAAATCAAGAAAGCAAAGAAAAATGTCTTGTATAGAGAAGCTGCTAAAGTTTATAAAAAAAATGGGTCTGCACAGAGAGAAGCTACAACACTGTGGCTTCAGTGCTTGCACTGTCAAAACCACAGCAGCAACACAGGCTGGGCTGACAGAGGACAGACAAAGGCTCCCCCAGATCAAGTAGGAGCAATTCTTGGGACAGGAATGACGGCTGGGTCACCGCAAAAGGACTTGAAATGGAACAAACCCACAGAGGGCTCTTACACAAGAAAGCCTGCTTTCTGGTTTCTTTCTGGAGCAGCTTCAGCTGGAGCCTACTTGCCCAAAAACTTTATTTTTCAGCAAATACAAAAGATGGATGCAGAAGTCAATTATTCTCCCTCAGGTACAACCCTGTAATCACAATCCAGTAAACCCCACAGAATACAAGAACAACAAGGAAATGAAAACAAAACAAACAGCCCAAACCTAAAAAGTTTGGCAGGAGCTTTCAGTCCTGTAAAAGGCAGGAAGGTATAAATATAACAAGCAAATTAAGACTCTTATTCATTTTCAGGAAATGCTTTTTATGTTAGCTACACTCCAAGCAAAAACCAGGTTTCCTACCCCATGTGAAAAATGAACCAACTATTACAAAATAGTATTTAATAAAGCATACTTAGTGTAAACAAAGTGCAGACTTCATGTAAACCATTTTGTCTTCAGTATGACATGCTTCAAGAAAATAAAATAGGTTAAACTGATTATTTTAGAGTGAATTAAGCAAAATGAAGCAGTATGAAGACTTCAGTTTTACAAATCAATAGTTTAACCATTCAATAAAATATTTATAACTAAACTTTTCTCAATTTCTAAACAGCCCAACAAGTTTCTAACTTCTAAAATCTCTAACTTCCCTACAATTTAAAAAAAAAGTCTTACCAGGCTTTAAAAACACAGATAAAGAGCATACTTTTTGGTTTTAACAACATTTCTATTTAGATGATGAATGACATACAGAAAAGTAGAAAAGAAATTATTGCTGAAGACAATTAGACTAGCAAACTCAGGCATTTTATAGCATGCCTGCTTCTCACAAGACTTAATTTCATTAAAAAAAAAGAAATCTTCTTTCCCATAGATGAGATTATAGATTCCTGACAAGACAGACAGATAGACCTTTATACAGGTGTCTACAGAGTAAGAAATACTGCTATTACCAGTTTGGATATGAAATACAGGTAAGTTTAAATATAGTTAGGAAAATGTAAAGTTGAAAAAAACAAAATCAGTGGTTGGAAGACAAATACCTATTTTTCCTTTAGCAAAACAAAAGAATTTATTTTCCCTTGCTGGTTACAGCATGACCATATAAGACTCATCTGTGAAGATTAAATTAGTTCAAGACAAAAGAATGCATCGCAATCTGAACAAACAAATGCCTTTCACTTACCAAAAAAAGAAGCAAATTTTTACCACAAACTACATTTTCAGCAGACTGCTGACAAAGCAGAAGTCGTGTAGTGGCTGAAAGGCTGCGTTCTTTCCAGCCTATCGAGTGTCTAGATATATACCAAATAATGTGAGCAGTCAACTGCTTGCACACAGTTCTTAAAATCTTCCCTTTTGTGGTTTGTAACTATCATTTTCTGAAAATTACTTGCTCAGTTACGTTTTTATTATTATAGTCTAAACACTGTTCTGGTTACTGTTATAAAAAAAGACAAGTACCAGGGACTGCTTCACAGATTTCAAAATACAGCAGTTTACAAGCATTACCCACACAACAAATGAAGACGTAACATTCAGAGCATAAAATTTATCTTGCTATGACTTTATGAGAACATGACAGTCTAGATAATGTCACTGGCAAAGAATGCTTTAAACTATGATAAACTTGGTCTGTTCAAGTTTAGAATAATAACTGGGGGGAGTTTATATCAAATGTTCTCAGACCAGTTAGAGCAATTTATACTCAGGAGACCACAAGTGAACAGAAAGAATAAAGCAAAAAGAAGATGGGAGTTAGTCACAATATAGAAGGAAGAAACAGATCAAATTCCAAGAAAGAGAGTAAATAAATAATTTTGAAGGGTTTTCCTGTACTAAAGACAGATTTTGGGGTCACTAATTCAGATGAAGCTATGCTCCATTTCATGGTATTCAGCCTCCCTGCTGAAAAAAGATACAAATACAATTTAGGAAACCTAGGCTTGAAAGTTTTCTCTTCCTTTCCACGTCTTGGAAAAACCAGCCACAAGCTGTTCCCTCACTACCTTTCAGGTAGTTTGCACCTTACTCACAGTATAGAGCCAGACTTTCTCAGTCATCTCTTGGTTCTTCATTCTGTTGGCAAATGAAACAGGCTGATTCCCAGTTAGTTAAGGGAACCTCTGTCCAGAAAACAAAGGGAAATCACTGTGGAAAAGTACTGAGGGGCTGCCTGTGTGCTCATGAAGTGGGCAGTCTGGTGGTCAGAGCAGGAGCTAAAGGTGTCCCTGGCCTGTGCCCAGTTTATCCAGCTGCAGCCACACCTGTGACCTGAACATGTCTGCAAAGAGGGAAGGCCTAAGAACAGCACCAGATAAGCTCCAAGCAAGTTATCACATAAAACCCAATGACTGAAACAGCCCCTTGAGCTTCCAGATTTTTCCAGAAGGACAAGAAGGCCAGAACACCCTATTGATTCTCCCAGATTGAGCAGCACAAGGCACAGTAGTAGAGCACATAGCCAGGGAGACACATACTCATACCCAGACCTCCTGTGGAATCCACAGTTTCATGGCTGTGCCATCAGTTTTGTATTTATAACCATTGCAAACTCAACCAGAATAACGTTTGTTGAGAGTGCTTTTGGTTTTTTTTTTGAGACACCACAGAGTAACAAACAAAGGAAAAGCCTGGAAGCACTTACCAGTGCCCACTTAAGAGCTCTTCACCTCCTTTTGCAAAAAAGGATTCTAATCCTAACCCAGGGCCAATTTCTACCTAAGTAAGCTTAAAGTTCTCTCCCACAGATCCAGAAATACGTGGTACATCTCACAGCCCTTGCTAAAAGGTTGCAGAAGGCACACAATGGAACAGCTGCTGTGTTCCACTCCAGTGACAGCTACATTTCAGTGGTGGATTAAGTGGTCCAGAACCATTTTTACCTAACTCACAGGGGTATAGTAAAGGCTGTTTGTAAAGCCATGCAATGATGGGACATACTAAGTATCTTTATACACTCTAGCACAGTCATGCTGGGTACAACACTGCAAGACACAGAACTTGAAAACTCTACAGTTACAAATTATTGTCTTTGTCCTGCTGTTATACTGCAATGTATTATTATTTGCATTTTAATGTTCTTGCATACACCTTCAGGGCAGGAATCCTATTATCTGAACTATCTCTACCTTCATCTAATTCTACAGGGCTTTATAAAACATAATAGTGAAAAGCAACCACATACAATACACACTAACTCCTTATCATCCTCCCTCTAAATTACAGTAGAAAGCTGGATTCAGTAGTAATGAGGACACTCAGCTGAGAAGTTTCCTTAGATAATTTTGTTTGGAGTTCCACTGCACCTTAAAGATTTAGGGAATAACAAATCTATATTTAAACAAGTGTGCCTGAAGCTTTTTAACAGGTCAGACAGCTCAGCAAAATAAAGTAGCAAGTACATATACAGCCATGAACACCTACACCCTTCCTGGTAACAATTTTCACTAAGAAAATGATGAACTCAAAAACCAAAATACATTTCTTCCATGGGGCAATTCTACAATTAAAGCTTTTTTTTTTTTTTTT
>VZRX01005575.1:620772-692332 GCA_013398075.1 Notiomystis cincta | reverse complement strand
TTTTTTTTTTTTTTAAAGCTAAAAGAAGATACAAGCTAGAAATATTAGAATGGAGAGAATGCCTCAGACTAACACCTTCTTAGCTATAATCACAAATAATTACCTCTTCTTATACTAATGAGCAAAGCAAAATGGAATGTAATTTAGACAATTCATTCAGGGTAATAGCTTTGTGAGCTAATATTACTGCCGAGAGATCCATTCTCAATTTCCTCGAGTACAATAACAGAGCAGCACTAAGTTTTTCACTTCAGGGAGCTTTTGTATCCTATGTAAATATAAACAGAAATCCCATTATCTATTGATAAAAGCAACAAAGTGAGTTAAATAAACTTTCGTATGTTACACTTTCATATAACAACCATCAGCTCCTTGGATCACGAGTGTAAATAAAACACTTACTGAAATCAATGAGAAACCTTCCAAATCCTTGCCTTTGGTATTGGGGCATGATCATTATGCAGGAGACATTGTACTTCTGCTGGCAAAGCTTTTCCTGTGGGAAGGAGAAACAGATCAAGTATGTCAAAGCACTGCTGAAGTGGGCAATTGCCTGCACCTGCTACTGTCCTTGTAAAATATCCCAGTAAGGTGAACAGATGCATGGGTTCAGTACCAAAGTCAAATAATTCCATGTTAATGTCTAATTTTAAAAAACATACCCTTCAGAATGTTTTTTTAATTAGTTAACCACTTGGCATCTTAAAAATTAAATATATTGTCTGAACAAGATAATAAAGTTTAAATGCAGTAAAGGAGAAAGACAGTAAGAAGAGGGAAATATTTTCATGCTTCACTGACCATTCTCTCAAAGATATAAAAGTGGAATACAATATCCATACATATGGTAAAGTTGTATTTTCTATAATTGCTACACTAAGTGCCTGCAGGTTTTCAGCTTTTTTTTTTTTTTGGTCTTCTCTCTGAATATGTGGTCAGGGTGCAGCAGAGGAACCCCATAAGTGCAGAACTAAAGAAGTTATACTGGAAGCATGTTAAGGTTTTCAAAGCTAGATGCTTATCACCTGAGCCCAAATCAAGGCAGAACGCTCAGAAACAAAAGCTTTCAGACAGGATGAAGTCATATACAGGCAATGGAGGCAAACTGATTGTTTAAGACAACAGAAGCTAAGATTAGGAAGCTGTTCTAACTATAGAAGTTTACAGGTTCTTTCCAGTTTATTGATAAGAAGGAAGAGCTTTGTTACCTTTAAACGATTACACCCCAAAAATCAGCAACAGGCAGTCTTGAGGGAGACCAAAGCAATCAGAAATATCCAGGTCAGTATAACTGACAAGGAGCTGTGGTAAGCACATGTATAGTTCAAGACTGCAGCTATCATTTCAGCCTCCACACAGGATGACACTAGACCAGTGATGACATGACAGGATCACATGCCAGTACATTCATTCCCAAACATTCCATCAGGTACCCAAGCCATATTTCACAAGGTTTCTTAGTTTGTACACTGTGGTTAAGTATTTTCTCTGTACAGGTTTCCCAGACTCTCAAGACCACTGCTAGTAAGAAGTTCACGTCCTGGTTTATAACCAAGAAAAGCCAGAGCACTTCTGCCAGGAAGAGCACGAGCACACACACACACTTTCAAAAGAAGGGATGGGGGGGACACATAGACAGATGACATGCAATAATTAAAGATGAATAATTAAAGATGAAGATTTTTCCCTAAGTTTTGGTGGTGATAATATTTGTGATCATCAGATCACATTGTGATCAACACAGACTGGCCAAAAGCAACAGGGGTGAAGTGGAGGAAGGAAATGTATCTCCCTCCAAAAGGCAGCAGGACTGAATAGCCCAGCTCGAGTGCACCTACAGCAAGGCACACAGCATGGTGAACAAGCAGGAGTAAATGGGAGCCATCATGCAGCAGGAAAACTATGACACAGCTGCCATCACAGAGCTGTGGTGGGACAACTCTCACAACTGGAGTGCTGAAATGGATGGCTATAAACCCTTTGAAAGGGACAGGTGAAGAAGAAGAGACAGTGGGCAGCCGTGGATTTAGGGACTGCCTTAAGCTTAATCACAGTGAGGAAAGGGTTGAGTGTTTCTGAGCAAGAACCAGAAGGAAGGGCAGATATCCTGGTGGGAGTCTGTTATAGACCACTCAACCACGATGAAGAGGCAGATGAATTATTCTGTAAGCAGCTGGGGTTAGTCTCGTGATCACTAGGCCTTGTTCTTGAGGGGGACTTCAATTTACCAGATGTCTGCTGGAAATACAGCCCAGCAGAGAGGAAGCAGACTAGGAGGTTCCTGGAGTGTGGAAAATAACTTCCTGATACAGCTGGTGAGTGAGCCAAGCAGGAAAGGTACACAGCTGGACCTGCTGCTCATGAACAGAGGACTGGGGAGTGATGTGATAACTGGAGGTCATCTTGGGCACAGTGATCAGGAAATGATAGCTTCTGTTTCTTGAAGAAATAATGAGGGGGGTTAGTAGAACTGCTACCTTGGACTCTCACAGGGCAGACTTTGGCCTGTTTAGGATGCTGGTTGAGAAAGTCCCTTAGGATGCAGTTCTGCAAGGCAAAGAAGTCCACAAAGGCTACGTGTGCTTAAAGAAGGAAATTTTAAAAGACACAGGAGAAGGCCACCCTCATGTGCTTCGAGATGAGAATGCAGAGATGACCTGACTGATTTAACAGAGAGCTTTATCTCAAGCTCAGAGAAAATGGGAGTCTATCACCTTTGGAAGAAGAGGCAGGCAACAGGAGGCCTTCAAGGGTGTCAGGAGTTTCTGCAGGGAGAGTAGGAGGAGGGCCAAAGTACACCTAGAAATGCAAACTGGCAACTGGTATATCAGACATTAAGAAACTGTTGTTATTATGCAACCTACATAATCACTGGGAGTGGAAGTAAGGAATTCTCCACTTCCAAGAAGGGGGCATGGCTTCTTGTGGAGACAAAAGAGGGTGTTTGGAGGCTTCACAGACATTTTTGTCCTTTTTCCAGAGGACAGAGTAGCTATCACAGCAGTGGAATGGTGCTGTTCCTGACTGGAGGTTTGTCCACCACTTCTTTTTTCACTGTCTCAGGCTTGGGGGGAAAAAATGTGGGGGGAGCAGTCAGTCACCTCTGATGCAATGAGCATTTTGTGTGTAATCACCCTCATTTATACACTATTGTCATTAGTATTGTTGCTGTTACTGCTCATTTTCTTATCTCATTGCTATTTCCAGTAAATTGTTATCTCAACCCATAACCTCTGCCTTTTGCCTCTGTCTGACCAGAGAGGGTGGGGGGAGGGGAGAGGCTGCATGGGGCTTAATTTCCAGCTGGGCTTAAACCTCAACAATGAGGAAAAGGCTGAGGTACTTCATACCTTCTTTGCCTCAGTCTTTAACAGCAAGACCAGCTGTACTCAGGGTACCCAGCAGCCTGAGCTGGAAGACAGGAACAGGGATCAAGATGAAGCCCCTGTGATCCACAAGAAAATGCTTAGTGATCTGTCATGCCACTTAAAGACATCTACAAGTCCATGGAGCCCAAGGGAAGTGTTGGAAGAGCTCACTGAGCCACTGTCCACCATTTACCAGCAGTCCTGGTTAACCATAAAGGTCCCAGCTGACTGGAGGTTAGCAACTGTAAAACAAACAAAAAGGGGCAGAAAGAGCATTTGGGGAACTACAGGCCTGTCAGCCTGACCACTGTGCCAGGGGAAGGTCATTTTGACTGCCAACACATGGCACATGAAAGACAACCAGAAAATCAGGTCCAGCCAGCTTGAGTTTATGAAAGGCAGGTGCTGCCTGACCAACTCCATCTCCTTCTGTGACAGGGTGACCCACTTGGAGGAGGAGAGAAAGGCTGTGGGTATGTTCGACTTGGGCTTTTCTCTTAACCCCAGTGAGTAGTGACAGGTCGAGAGGAAATGGCCTCAAGTTGCACCAAGGGAGCTTCAGATAGCAGGTTAGGAAAAATTTCCTCACTGGGATGGTTATGAAGCATTGGAACAGGCTGCTCATGGAAGTGGTAGAATCACCATCTCTGGAAATGTTCAGAAAACTTCTAAGTGTGGCATCTGGGAACATGGTTTAGTGGCAGCCATGGTAGTGCTGGGATAACAGGCGACTCAATGACCTCAAAGGTATTTTCCACCATTACCAATTCTATGATAAAGAACAAAAATCAAGAGACTCACCTTAAGTTGCAACACCTTAAATAAATGGAGAAAATACTTGTCTAAATAAAAGTGGACATGTTTGTCACAAGAAGTTCTGGCTGACATTAAAGGCAGTGTAAATTGTGCCTATATGTCTCACTTGAATTCCAGCAAGACCCACCTATCAGAAGGATGTGGCCAGACATCCAAGAGATTATTGTAGAATATCCAGGTACTCTGACAAGACTTTTGGGCTTCTCCTAACTACTGTTTTCCTACAAATCACTTACTCAAGAAACAAAATATATAGTCAATAGGAGGTAGCAATACTAGGATCAGGAAGTAGTGAATTTCTGAGTAACTACCTATTCAACATATCCCTTAGGGGCAAATTATGGACAATAAAGGAAGCTTTTCCTGTTGCAGGCACATCTAACTATACCTCTCCATTTTTCTTGGTCATCTTTGTCAAGATAGTCCACTTATAAGTATTATTTTTGTCAATAGCAGCCATCTATTACTGGGAAACCAGACACAACTGAGACATCCACTCTAAATGAGGCAGCCACCATGAAAGTTAGGCAATGCATTCTTAGGTGGGAGCAGCTAGGAACTGCATTAGATCAGACTGCACACAAGAGAGCAACATCGCTGCCCATTTACATCTAAATAGCCAGCTGGAACTGCCAGCAGTCAAACCATGAAAACACATCAACATTCCAAGTACCTGCAACTTTTACAAGTTAGACTTGGCATACTAATGCAAAAAGGTTGGGGAAGGAAAAAGATTTAAATATTCAACTGAAACCACAACAAATTCTGGAAGCAAAACAAAGGAAGAAACAAAAATCCCCAAACAAGAAAAAAACCACTCCCATCCATGTAGCTGAATTAATTCTGAATTTGCATCAGTCAGAGGCAAGAAAGTACAGTGTATTTGAGACATTGCACATGATATTCAAGATTTACAGAAAGGGTTTCAAGCTTATGCTTTTTTTCACAACTTCTGATTTTTCTTTGCTGTTGGCAGAAGTATTAAGGAGAGCAGGACATTACAAATATTAAATAAATCCATTTTAAAAATTTTTACCTTAGAGAAATATCCAACTAAATGGCAGCCTTTCTCATCATTTTTTGTAAGGACATAGAAGAGGAATGGTTCAACATCATAATACAAGGTTTTGTGGTCCAGAAAGAGCTTAGCTAACAAACAAAGATTCTGACAATAAATTTTGCTCACATTTCCATCAACCTAGAAAAGCAAGACAGATGCAATTATTTCCAAGACACCAACAAGTTAGGACAAAACAACTTACTGAATCAATCATATTCTAGAAAGAAATGTGAACAGTATGGTGTTACAAGAAGCAAACAAATGAACAAAACACATCAAGGTTCAGAAGAGAAATGCCCCAGTTTCTTCTTAAATAAGAAATCTCCAGTTAGTGCTAATTACTTTGCACTTTTAAGTAAGCTCTGAGTATCCTGCTTTATTAAAGTAACTTCACCTTTTAATTGTTCAAGACAGACTTACCTCTTTCACTTTATTCCTGGGATGAAAATGAGTATGACTGGCAGATAATAAAAATGCACTAGTTAAAACTGCATTAAATTGTGGTTTGCTAGAAGGCAGTGGAGTACAACAACTTTTAAAAAAACCCCAAACAAAGACATGCATTATGCTGAATCCTTAAGATGTAAGGCAAATAAAGGAGTAGCAAATTACATATCAATCACATCAATGTTTTGGATAAATTAGACAAGACAAAATTTCCATGCCAGGCTAAAACGCTATTGAGCGAGAGAGGTAAATTTCCTGGCTAAACACTACAATTAGTCTAGGTATATTACGAGTGTAAAGAGTCAAGCTGTGATTCAGACAGCTACAGAAAAGCCAGACACAAATGCAGATTTCCTAGATCAATTAGGTACTTCCTGAAAGGCTCAGTCAAAGGCAACACATTTTTGAAATAATCTTCTTAATAGAAAGGTTTGCTTGTACTGATTTTTTTGATGACAGTAGCTGTATTTCATTCAGAGAGAGACAAATGATAGGCACTGTGCAGAAAAAGAAGCCATCTCCTATTCTAATTTATTTTGAGTAAGAATCCTAGTTACAAATCTTGGCAAAACCCACCCTTTTGGATATATTTAGAAATCTTAAAGGAACATCAGTAACATAGCTGCATTAAATGGCTTGAAGAAAAAACACTCAATGAATAGCTACTGCTCTTAAAGGCATCAGAATAAACTTGCATACAGCTCTTAAGAGCCTATGAAATAGATCAAGCTCTCTTACAGCACACTCCATTGTCCAGATACTTTTATTACTTTTCACACTTATTAGCAAGTGTGCAAATTGAGCATTAAGTAAGCAGAAATCACCACTGGGTAAGCCATAAGCCTGGAAACGCTAATTATGTGAGCTGTCTTTTTCAGTAAGAACATTTGTACAGAAATGTAAAAAACTTCTTAAATTTCAGGCAAACACAGCTTGTTCATCAGTTTTAAATGTGAGAAGCAGGGAAAAAAGAGGGAGGGCAATCTCAAAAGGAAGCATCTGTCAAAAGTTGCTTGGCTACAGCATAGTAGTAAGCTATGTCAAAGTCTGCTCTCAAATCTGTCAAAGTCATGCTCTGGGCAGAGGTACATAAATCACAAAATGCCAAACTTATTTCCATTTCTCTCAAAAACAAAGCATGAAGGAAACCACAAACTCTTCATTCTGCCTAAAAGAAAATGGTTGCACAGAATTCTTGAAAGGATCTATGAAGAAGGACATCAACTAATGAACACGGTAATCAGTGAAAACTGACATTAACCTTTGAAATAAAAAGACCCAAACCAACCACATTTATTTCAGAAGGCTTAACACAAGTGCTTACTGGAGCACCTAAAATAGACAAAGAGAATAAAAGCAGTGGAGAAAGAGGTGGGACTGCTTTCACAACACTTTGTTTTCCATGTGTTTTTTGCAGCAATCCCCCATCTCCCCATCCTCTTTCTCTGTATTTTACTTTATTTTCTTAAGAATTTTTCATTTACGTGTTAGTAGTGTTAATAAAAATAAATGAGAAAGCACATTTTTGCCTATTGTATGCTGCACAGTTCTTTACACCTGCTAATAGAGAAAATCAAGTTATTTTAAACAGACTTCATTCTTGATAGGAAAAGAGGTAAGTCTATTTACAACATAAGTCAGATCTTCAACATTGATAAAAACTGCTCAAGTCAGGAAGGAAGCAATCTTGATGCAAATAGCTATTTTTTTAATAGCACAAACACAAATGATCCAAATACAAAGATCTTTTTCTAGCTTAAAAAAGGACTTCAAGACTGCATCTACCATTGTTTGAACAGATAATGGCAATGACCAAGCACAACAGACATTTCTGCAACATCGATACAATTTGAGAATACAGGTTTGAAGAAGAATCTGAGATCTGCAATTAAAGAACAATTATTGATGTATGCATCTAAATAACACTGTTGAGAAAAGAAGTCCCAGTAACCCCAGCAGTCTTTTCTGTTATTACTATCTGTAAGAATGCTTGACAAACTGGAACGTGAAAGTTAAGGCATAATTTTAATAACTGCAGGTAGGCTGTTTGAAACACAGGATTCTCTTGTCCAGGAGACTCATAAAGCATCACACTTAAAAGAAGTCATCTCTCAAAAGAATACCATGGATTAATAAACCCAAAGTTGGGTTGTGGGATTTTTTTATATGTCAGGGTAAGTTTCTCAAACATCCAAAATGAAGCAAAAGCACTTAGGAGCTACATTTGTGATTTCAGAACACACAGGAAGCTGTTTGACTTGCTTTTATACTTTGGGAGCACCTACATTATGATTAGTCTTCTCCCTGTACCCCAGACACTCAAGCAGCCAGAAATGAATGGGTGCCAAGAGGTACTTTGGTTGAGAAGGGAAAGGCAAAGCAATCAAAGATGAGAACTGCAAAGGAAGCCCTAAGACCCATGGCAGTCAAGTATCTTAAAGAGCTTGGCTAATACATGAAGCACAGGTAAAGTACAAATCATGAAAGAACATGGCAGGGTAGACCTGAATAGGGAAGGTGGATTTGTTTTTGCAGTACAAGCAGAACCTCAACGTGGTTTTGCAGTAACAGAAGAATCTCCAAGGAAGTATTTAAGTATGTTGAAGTTTTCACTAGTTCTACAGCTGGTCTGTAACATCTACCAACTGGTTACCTTCAAAAAGCTTATACTTTTGATATACCTACCTCAAATACTGAAAGGTCATTTCTTCTGTAGATTTCATTGGCTGGAGGGTGAAACCAGCCACATTTCTCTGAGTGCCTTAGTAAAATGTTTTTACTTTTCATATATTTAAGACAGAATTCACACAGGTAAAGCTTTGGTAATCTGTAGAAAAATTAAGAAGATATTTTACACAAGAAGTTTGTTGCATTCTGTAAACGAAGTTACCACAAATGAAAACTTCTTCCCATTCAAATGTAAGGTATCATAATAAATGCTGCTAAAGCATAACTAAACAAGCAAATACAACCTTAGAGTGAATGATTGAACATTCACACACTAGTCATGAGAAAAGATCAGCTTCAATCAATCAATCAATCAATCAATCACAGTGAACCTAATTCAACAGAGTTGTGCTGTGGTCAGTTTGTGGTCAGCCTCTGGCAGATCTCAGGTACTTCCCCCTTCCCACACTTGAGTAATACTTCAAATTTCACTTTCTTGTTCCAAGTAAAGATAAAGGAAGCACAAAGCAGGATACAGGGGATCTCCTTCCCTTTAGTTTTCCTTTTTTTTTTTTGCATCTGGGGAAGGCTAGGAGATGGCTTTTCTGCTTTCCAAATATTTGGGCAAGACAGCAAACTGTAGTAGGATTGTAACTCCCCACCTCCACCTAGATGATCACTTTACTACAGAAGCTGACCCAAAGAGTTCACAGATAGGCAAAACATCTCCCTTCCACACATCTCCACACTACAGGCACCACAGACAAGTGCACTTCTCTGGGGAGGATCCAGCCCAGACTATATAAGTAACCCACATGCCCTGTGTTCTACATACCATCATAAACCACTCCCTTTGGTAATTTTTAAGGCTACTTACCTTCATCTTTAAATTAGGGAAGCAGTGGAAGACTGCTCTAGAAATTAATTAGCCTGCAAAGCTTTAGAGCAGAGGAAAATCTTTATCTGCCCTGAAGTTACTGACACATCCTGGGACTACAGCCATGGTTTGCACTATTCCAGTATCCTGAGGAAGTCCATCAACAACATAAAAAGTAGTGTGAACTGTTTGTTCAATGATGTAACCTCACTGCACTCAGCTGAGAGCCACAGTGCCTCCCTACAGTGTCATCCCACACCAGCCTCATACTAAATTAGTCATCATTGTGCTTCTATCTGGGATTAATTTACTTGATGGAATAGGTAACTCACACTTTCACAATACAATATAAATTGAGGGAATAAAAAGCAAAACTGAAATAAAAAATTAACACTACAAAAGCAGTGGTAACAATAGGAAATGGAAATGCTCTCCATGCTTTTTTAGCCCTTGATTTATGTATGATGGATACATGACATCCCTCATTCTCACCACACAAAAAAAGGGCAGTTCAGAGTAACACTATGCAACAGCATTTTGGAACAGATCACGTTGTAGTAGTAGAGCTTGATAAACATACAGTTCTGAATATCTTCCAGTGTGCCATAGAGACAAAGGATTAATAAAACATTTATTTGCAGCACACACAAAGCTCCACAGAGATCTGCTGAGCACATGTACTAGTTCGTGCTCTCTGCCTGACTTCAAGGTGCACCCTTGCAAAGATGGCCAGAAATGAGATGCTGTTGCCACAACTTGCCCACTTTGACTTTATTTATTTAGCATGACATTTCCCTATATCCTTCAAAAAAAGGGGATTAACAAATGCTGGACCACAAACAAGATTAATTTGTCTAAAGGGCCCAAAGTTGGACATATCTCATTGCAATGGTCTAAGGAAAAAAATCCCAAAAACAACAAACAAAAAAACCCCCAGACAAAACCAAACAATGAATGAAAACAAAATCAACAAAACAAAACCACAAAAATAAACCTTGAACAAAACCACACCAATACACACTAAGTTGACATTTATACAGGACTAGGAAAAAGTTAAGACTTTTTATTGCATCTTTGATTTAGAACTAGCTAAAAAGAACAACAAATCCTTGTTCTCAGTTATAATTACAAAAGCCTATTTACTTTTAAAGGCTTTAAATTATAAGCAGTTACAAAAGAGTAATAAATTAGTTGTAATTTTCACATGTAATCAGAAAAAATGCCAACCACATATGACAATCTTGACAACTTGCTACCTTGCATATTCCTGTGGATAAGGTGAAGAGTACCAGGTCTGGATCTCATATTTTCCAAACTCAATCACTGAAGGGTATCGCCCACTTGTTTCACCAGTGTTTTTACACCCAATTTTCTGTCAGGTGAAATAAAAAAAAAATGTATTAGTTATAGAAAAGTAGAAGAAACTTTAGCTTTATATAGCAAATTTCACCCAGTGACAGCAAGAGAAACCTGAAGTATCCAAATCAGTCACTTAAGCTCTTTAAACGCTGCCAGAGGAAAGAGTTTGCAAACAGCAAATGCAAACAGCAAAAGCCCAGCCAAAGAAGAGGCACAACAGGCTCAAGTTCTCCTCTCCCACAGCACCTAGTGTGATGCTTCCCTATAGTTTTGGTGCAAACTCAAAGCTGTCCTTTTGTCAAAACAATGGGTGAAAAGGTATCTTATCTTCTAGAGTAAGTGTAATTTACCTAAAGAGTCAAGAATATATGGACACACTCATTTCAGCTATGATATGGCATTTAAGCTGATCAGAAAATGACTGCTAGACTCTAAAGGGCTGGGATAATATAAAAGAGTAAGAAAGGTGGGGAAAACCAAACAATTTCAATGTCCCAAATTCTAGAAATCTTACCACCTAACATTTTTGGGGACTGCATATGAAAGATAAAGAAAGCAAGTGGTGGGAACTACTTCCATGAGGAAACAGAAGTCAGAGCTAATAATGAAACTGCATCTTTAAACTCAATTTGAGTTTGTTGGTAACACACTCTGAATGAAGACTGTAAAAAAGTCACTGCAGTGACCCACACCACAGGTAATGGCAGTTCTTGTACACTAAACCCAAAAAAACATTAAATGGCTTCCATTACTGAAAAAATACAACACACAGCCATTTATGATGCCCTTTTAAGAAAGCAGCAATTGAAACATTACATTCATCCACCTTCTGACCCAGGTTCTTCATTTCATGGACACAGAAAAGAAAAAGTCTGGTTCACTAATCTGATTCAGTTCAAATATTATCACTGCTAGAAAAAGTCTACTGTATTTAAACTCAAAGTGTGGTAAGTAATCTGGTAATATTAATTTATGGACTCATTAAAACCAGTTTTCTACCAAGCAGTGTTTTCTGGGACCAACTTAACTTTTCAGAATATCTGCTTTATTTGCAGAGGAAAATCAGGTACATCCTTACTGACAAATATCCTCTCAGTCCTGAGCAAGATGTCGGCTACTTTTAAACTCTGTGTTTGATCCTGTAGTCCTGTGTCCAAAACGCTCAAGTATATCTTTCAAAATCTATCTTAAGTGTCACTTATCATCTGACTCACTCCAGCATGATGCCTTGTCTCCTATCGGTATATACAGTGTCTGCCAAATAAAATTCACAGTAAACATGATGCATTAGAAAAAAAGAAATATATTACAAATGAAGATGAACAGACTAAAGATTAACTCAGCTTTTATTCACAGAAATAATTACATTTTATGCAACATGATTCTTACCTCCAGAGAAAGTTCTCGGGCCTGCTTAAACACTTCCAAATCCTCCTGTGTAACAGTGTCCTTGCTTCCCAACAGAAATACATCCGTATTTTCTTGTTTGATGCTTAGTTTGATTTCAGTATCTGTTATTTAAAACCAGCAAAAAGTTCATTCACACATGTGAAGGTTACATGTGCATTACCAAAGAGGTACTACTAAATAGGATTGCAACTATGGCTGTTATGAACTCCCCATTTTAACCAAATTTGGGATTACTAAGTAACAGAAGTGAAACTTTCACCCCCCCTTTTTGTTTTGTAGTTTGCTGCCTCATGAGCTATTTTTTGGTACTGGCTTGTCTGTCTGTATAAGCCTTTATAGTCCAGTTCTACTAAATTAATTTTGAACCTCATGAAATGGAGCGTATTCTATTGCTAGAACTATGCCACCTGATAAACTCCACTACACTCTAGAAGGTAAAAATAAACACAAGAAAAAAAAAAGTTGCCCTTAAAGATTAATGCTAAGCTAAGTCTGCATTCAAACATTCTAAATTAAATGTATTTTTTCCTTAAGTAAAAGTAATTATAAAAAAGGTAGCTCACAGCAGTACAGATCAAGTGTGGTGGAGACTGTAGCACGATGGAACTGTTCATGAAAAAGCAATGGAGCAGAGGGAAATGAATTGAAATGCCCACCGTTATAAGCACTGACAGCACACAATCATGATGACAGCACTACTGCCACAGCAACGGCAGGGGAAGAACAAGGAAGTAGCATGACAAGTGGCTACTCATGCGGTACTACACAGCCATAAGCAACATTATGAAGGCATTTGGGGCTCCTAGTGTCACTACAGATGCAAAAAAAAATAATAAGAAGTGGTGTGGTATTAGTCAGGAAAAAAATAAAAACAACCAAAAATGTTTCGGAGATTTAGTCAGCATTAGATAAAAGGTCAAAGTTTTGTTGCTTTTGTATGAAAGTGAAATAAGAACAAGAGAAATAGCTAAGACCTATGTGATAAGAATTTTGGTTTTGGACGGGACGCAGGTTTGGTTGGCGCTTCGACCTTTGCTTACCATCATCCTGATCAGGTTTAATCCTTCCGTCTGTCAAGCTCCCCTTCCCTGGTGAGGGGGTCCCCATCTGAGGGGTCATTTTATACTTTAATCTGCCTAGAATCCTGTGCTTTTTCAAGAAAGCTGTTCTCTTGGGGTGAGCAATTGCTTTAAAAGCATGTCCTCTAGACACACCCCATCCAGAGGCACAGGCACGAGAAACAAACCTGCTCCTACCCTCTTTCGTTCCATAGAAATGACTATCAGATGGTGATGGGGAAGATAATTCTGGTTTACTACACAAATGCTTGTGGGGTGCATAGCTTGGGTGACCCTTTTTTCGAGCCTGTTCCTGAGTGGTATAGATATGAGAGAGTCCATCAAAGAGACCCTTTAGCTGACTGCTACTAGGAAGGCTACTAGAGGGGGGTATGCTTGACTGACTGGAAGAACTTTGGGGAGAGTTAGAAGAAGTCGAAGTGCTGGATTTTTGAGAACTGGGGCTCTGACCAGAGATGGGGATTGGGGGTAGAAGTGAAGAAGGTGGAGGTTTTAGCTTTTGTGTGGTACCTGTAGCCAACACAAGAGAAGTGCATGACTGTTTCTGAGAGACTTTTTTCCTTGGACGATAGTGCTTTGAAAAGTCTATTATTTCACCTCGTGATCTGCGACCATCAGGTGATGGTGTAAAGAACTTAGTAAGGCCATCAATGAGCCCTTTGGTTTTCTTGTTAACTTTAAGTGTAGAGGCAGATATGTAGGTGGAGGTGGTGGTGGTGATTTTGGTGGTGGCACCAGGCCGAGTGGGGTCTGTAACAGGCAATCTGCTGCTTGAATCCTTCACAGATGCAGCATGACCAGATGAAGGTGTGGTACAGACTTTAGTCTTTTGACCCCTACCAGGTGACCCCCTTCCTGTGAATGCATTCATGGATCCTTCATCACTGGTTACAGACCTACACAAAAATTTGAAAAATAAAAATCAGCATTCAGAATCTTTACTGCCAAATAAGACAACAGTTTTCACAAGTTACCTAGGCCACTGTATTTAAAATCTTGATGGAAATTTAAAGACACATTTAAAGACACTTAAGAAATACATTTCACACTATGACATAACATCTAACTATATTTTCCCCCTTTTTCCTTTTTGTTCCTCTTCCCCTCTTATCTTTAAAAGATAATCCACAGTATATGTAAGTGCTGGCATAGCAGGATCTCCCAAGTATAGAGCCTTCTCAGAGACTTTTAGGCATAGCCAAAGTGCACTTCTTTGGAAAAAATATCATCATTACACTGTGTTTGTACAACAGCTGCTCCAACACCATAGTGTTTATTGTACACACAGAGGAGATGAATGCTTTCATTGTTAGTACGATATCAAAACAGTTAACTTCAGTCTACATTTGCTGTAGAGCAAGTCTATTAATCCTTTAAAGCAATAGAGTCAATTTTCAAGAAATTGCTAATTTTTTTTTCCACATTATGTAAAACATGGCAGTAAAAATTACCACCAAAGATCTAAAAGCCTAATGAGGTAGTTTATTAACAGCATTACAACAAAACCAAATAAATAGACTCTTTAGAAATTCTAAAAATAGCAAAAACCAGAAATAGCAAAGGAAATAGCAAAACTATAATCAAGTGCATTTGCAGAAACGCCATGAACTAATCAGGCCTAATATGGAAGGTGTTAGGAAAAAACAAGGTGGTGAATCTTATTTAAATGCTAGGAAGAAAAAGGGAGTACTGATAGCCAACACTTGTGAGAGCGGAATTACAAGTTTAACTAGTTGCTAATAACTGAAGAGGGAAGCTACACTGAAGAATAGTATATTTTAGCATATCGAAACAGAACTTCAGAAAATACCTGCAGTAAAAAAAATACTTATCAGGACACAATCAAATTACAAAGCCAAACAAAGCTTACACAGTTGTACCACATGCTTTCTTTCATTCCCTTTTCCATCCTGCTCTTTGAACTTAGCTTATTTACTTTGCAGCAGAAAGTTTTCTTCCACAGATTTTTGCCTTCTTAATTGAGATACTGAAGTAATTAATTGCAACAGGTTACTTCTAATTAGGGATTCAACAGCCTAGGGCTACCATCTGGTTTACTGACCTCCAAGTGCCCACCAGTTTAAGAACTAGCCCCTTTTCCACCCACACATCCTTAAATTTGGTTAGTTCCTAAGAGGCAACAAACCCAAAAACTTCTAAGTCTTTCGAATCCTTTGGTGTCCTAAGCTAAAGACTATCACAAGACCTATTCTCAGTACCAGATGTGGTAATCACCAACAGTGCCAGAGGCCAGCACACACCTGGTTTAAGTTAATCTTACACAGTAATTTGCCTGTGAAGGGCTTCCTACAGATGGTCAACAGGCAAAAACTTATTCCAGTACCACTGGACAGATTGTCTTTGTACTATACAAGGACTAAATGGCATTGGCTAACCCTCCTGTATTTCATGTGACCACACTCTTTTTATGTTTGACACTATTGTCTTTCATGCTCCACAATCACTTTTAAATAGGATTTCTTGCAGAAGAGTCTCTTCTCTTATTCCATCTCCAACCACTATTTTTCCAAACCAAGATTACTTTGTTTTTATATATGAGACATCGAAGCAATAGGAATGTGCTGGCAGTATTGCTAATATTTATTTTATAAAGAGCTTCCCAAGTACTCCTGTAACATGCTCATGCAGCTCACGTGCTACAAAGAAAACCTTTATGAAAATATTAATAATCATCATATAATACTAAAAGAACTTCTGCATCCTTTAGCATGATGTTCACTTGAAAAGTTGCAGCTCAGAATCTCAATAGCAAAACATAACAGGAAAACCCTCATACCATTTCCAGCTTTTCTATTACATGTATGAGGAAGTCAGAGAAGTAGAATTAGTGTCAGGGAGGACACTGCTGCAAAATCCACTGTGGGAACCCAAACTAGAGATATGTCTGTAGAGAAGTAAGATGGCAGTACTGTATAAGAACCGGGCTCAGTTCTGGTCAGGGCAGGGTTAATTTTTGCAGTAGCCAGCGGGGGAGCATGGCCAGGACCCAGAGGTTATTCTGTACCACCTCATGGGCAAGGGGAAGGGACTCTTCCAGGGAGAAAGAGCCAGTAAGCAGGGAGCAGCTGGGTAAAACCATTCCAAATAATCACATGTGAATTGTTTTGCCTATCTTGTACACTTTGTTATTGGTAGTGTAGCTGTTACTCTTTGCTTTCTTATCTCACTGCTGTTTCCAATAAATTGTTCTTATCTCATCCTGGGATCTTTACTTTTTGTGCCTTCAACTCCCTTGCCAGTGGCTGAAGAGGAGAAGGGAGAAGCAAGTGAGCATGGTTTGGAGAGTCTCAGCAGTAGCACTAAGCTGGGGAGTACCACTCCTGAACCACGAGAGTGCCCTAACCTCCAGCTGAAGGTTTATGTGTTTTCAAAGGGTAAAACTAGAGGTACAACTAAAGCCCAAGGTACAGCTAGACATACAGGGAATATTTTTTACTGTGCACGCACAATGATATACAGAAATTTCAATGACCTCCAAATTCCTAAGCTATTTCTTCAGGAGGATAATGCAGAAGTACAATGTTTTGCCCAGTCTAACAGCGTGGTCTCATGAGCCAGAACAGCTACATCTTTTACTTTCATGTAGTGTCACACTTTATTCCTGTCCTGAACTACTTTCCTAGAGCAACATACATTGAACTTTAGGACAAGAACCAAAAAGGCAAGACAAAAGATCCTGGCAGAGAGAAAGGGAAAAGAGAATACAGCAAGATGCACAGCATCAAGTACATCAACTTGACTATAGTGCACTATACTGTAAGTACTTTTCCTTCTGTTTTCAAACATCAGCTCCATTGGTTTAAAAAATCCTTATTTTGCAAAATGTGAAGTTTTACAGCAGCTCCCATGCAACTCTGAATAATACGAGACAGGTTTTTAGACTGTAGAGCAGAATGTCACAATGTACAGAATGAGTAGTTGGTGGAGTCAGAAAACTACTCAGCTGCTGAGTTGACATAGCCAAACAGTTAAATAGTATTTAAATAGGGAGGAAAAAGGTGTGGGTGGATAGGATCATGTGATGGAGGGCAACATGCTACTGTAGTTGACACAGAGTCTGTTCCTGTTTAACACTCAGTGTAATGTCAACTCAGTATTTGAACACTACTTAAACAATCCTCTAACCAAGACTTACAATGTCCAACTACAGTGTTTCCTGGGAAGACAGATGCTAAAACAAATTACAGCACACTCTTGTCTTAGATAAACACAGTCCTGAGAAGCAAGAGGAACTGCAATCTCTTTTCCTAGTAACCAGTGGCAGCTTAACAGCTGAATTCAAGTGCCACTGAAATCAGAACTTCTCTATTACCCGTATAGTTTGCTTTATGGAATGGGGTTTGTGAGCTGATATTAACTAATAAAGTAATTCTTATAGAGTGTTCAAACAGCTCTTTGAGCAGCACCATTTCCTGAAGTTGTATACAAGTAGCTCAATATTATCCACTTTGTATTCTGTAGGTACTTCAATTATTTGAAGCTGCACTTAAAAGATAGCTGTGGCACATGTTGTTATACAGAAGTTTATTTGCATCTGCTATAGGTACAATTTTTGATAAAAACTTATGTGATCTGAAAAATTAAGTTACAGGAATTTTTTTATCACCTTCTGACACAGCACCAAAAGCACCTACTATAATTTAGAAGTTATTGGATATTGGGCTGAAAGGCACATACTAAATCACTCATCTATTTTCCCCAGCTTGAAATAGAGTTAAAAACTGTGCTTAAAACTGTATCAACCTCTTATCTGACTACATTCTCAGAAACATCTAAAGAAATGAAAAGCAAAAGAAACCTACAACATTCGTTGCTTTAATTTATTTTTCGGTCGTCCGATAGGTTTTGCATATCGTCTCCTTATTTGCGCAGCTTTCTCGTGAAGCAGCTTTCTCCCTTTCTTCTTTGGTCTACAGACCTGGCAAATCCACATCCCTAGAGGAAGGAAAAAGAGTTTAGTTGTACAGTTTATGTAATCTGTACTGCAGGTGTGTACCAAGATACATACCAAGTATATACCAGGTCAGAAAATTATCTCTTGAGCAGGACACAGGGAAGGGAAAGTGACCCAAAACATGATCGCCTCTCCTCATACTCTGACATTTTTAAAAGCCAAGTACTAATGGAAAGGGGGAAACGAGGCAACAAGGATCACAGAAAAGATTATGAGCGACTAGGTTCCTAGAAGAATTTCTGTTCTAGCTGGTCCCTCCTTATCCTACCTAGATCTTTCTTCAGACACAATTAAGATGGGGTAAAAAGTTTACATGGGTGCTACAGAGCCACTGGGGTAGAGCATGCTAAAGGACATACTGTATCACACCTAGGTATATTGGTTTTAATACAGAAATTGAATTTAGCATCCTTATAACATTAGATAGCCATGTCTAAACATTTATTGTAGATAAGGCTGGGGACCAGGAGGGGAGGAATTGAAGAACACTTTAAGATTATATAGGGAAAGCCATAAAGATGTGAGAGCAAAAGTGAGAGGTGCCACAGATAAGAAATCTAGAGATTAGAGAACCTGAAGACACCTGGATTTTGTTTTGTTTGCCTGTTTTTTCCAATTACTCTTACAAAAGGCATGAAGAAGAGTCTCTTGTACATATTCCAAGGACATCTTTCTCAGTGTATATACTCCAAGCATTTTAACAGCCTTTCTAAAATTTACCTTCAATAAACTGACCAACAACTCATTATGCAGTAAATTCATCTGGTCAACTATATGCAGACCTTTATTATTTTTCTGAGAAAAAACCCTTCATATAATGACAAATAAAATTGGCTTTGATATGAATGAAATCCTACTATTTATCATTGAAAAGAAAAATGAAATTAGCATGCTCGAGAGGTTTGGGTCACTGAATACAAGACTGTGAATGAAAGTATTTTCACGAAAGGATTTTTAAGATCACCTTTTGGCATTCGGGATAGTGGTGGGTCACAGCACTCCATGTGGAACCCTCTATCACAGGAGTCGCAAAAAAGCATGTTATCCTGGGGGGGCAGGGATGAGGGGGTGGAGGAAAGGAAAAAGGAAAAAGAAGACTTAATACAGCATTGCTTCAAGTTGCACATCAATTATTTGTATTTGCACATGTGCTAATTTTAAAGCTACTATAAGCAAAGTGAGGTAACACTGAACAAGTCTAACTTACTGCATTTTTGCCTTGGATCCTACACGCACTGCATGTCTTGCATTCAATACACTGCCACCTCAGGGCCTTCACATTGGTTGTTAACTCCGGACAGAATTTCAAACATGATGGATGCCCTAAAAAACACCAAAATGTTATTGACAGCTTGAGATTTAAGATTGGTTAGATGGATTTTTAAGTTCAGCAGGATGGAGCCAGCACCATCAGGACCCTGCAAGGACCAGCTCCTTTCAGAATTTTGCAACACATTATTTAAGTCATCTACTTCATAAAAATATACAGAATAACTGTCATGAAACCCATTAATGAAGACAGGTAGAAAACTGACTTCTACTGTAACTGACACCAGCAAGTGGTCTACATAAGCACCTAAAACTGAACTTTTTATTTTCACTAGGTTATTTCCATAGCATATTAAACTGCCATTGGTTCTAAAAAATGTATATTTATAAACTTGACCACATTCCCTTTTTTTAGCAGTGCAAAATAAACAGAGGAAATCTCTACATAAAACTGCATTAATTATTTTTCTAACTATACTAAGTATCTACCAGAGAAACTGAATAGCCAAACTATATGTCTTTTTTATTTCAACTTATCACTTAATTATACCTGAATAACAATTTCAGAGTAATAAAAAGGGAAAAAATGAATCTGGTAATTGGCATAAGGAAAACATATTGCAATAGAAGGTTTAAAATCCATGGGGTTGGTGTGGAGTAGTTGAACTACCACCTCCCAAAACCCACAAAAATTCCTTGGCAGGACCATCTTCTTTTCACAGTAGCTTTGAAGGCCTGCATGACTTTTCCAATTAACAGCAGATACCAGAAACTGAACACATCCAACACCTTAGGCAATACTGGCAGTGATTTTTTCATGTCTTCAACCACCTCGGAGCACACCCTTAATCCAGAAAAAGATTAAAGCACTGCTATATAGGAAGGGATAAGCCTTCCCAGGGAAACACTTTATGACAGCATTATATTCAGAGATTATCTATCAAGAACATAAACACAGAAGTTGTCAGAGATCCCTGATGCTATGCTGCACTTATAGATGGCTGTGGTGACATGGTACACATCAAAGGTGCTTTCTTCTCGCTGTCAGAGTTGGGGTGAGTGCTTTCTTCTAGGTAATGGTGCAGTCACAGTGATTCAGACTTTCTCCACTGACTGTTTCTCAGTCCAGGACTGAGCTAAAACACCACAAACAAAAATACAATCTAATCTATGAGCATTTGCTATTTTTGTCTTCTAATGGACTGAGGTATGAATGGCAAAGGCTGATGGAATGCAGAAGTCACCTGAATAAGTGACAATTTCAGATTTTACTTACTTTTATTCTATTTATCCAAGGCTTAAACCACTTTATTGTTAAACTTTGAAAGACAACTTGAATTGTGCATATTCTCAAAATAAAACGCAGGGATATAATCTATTAGTAAGGAGCAATCAATAATAAATTCAAAGAATGATTTCAGAAAGATATTGAAAAAGCACAACCATTTGATTCTTAGCATACAGTTCGAGATACACCAACATTTTTTGTGGTTAAAACTGAGCATGCACTTTCAAGAAAGTGACAAATACACTACAACTGCAGAGATGAGTTCAACAAGATACTGTTCCCTTCAATGAAACCCCCTAGAGAGGCTGATATTAGTAATCAATATCACATAGAGACTTATTTTATCAACTATGACTTAACAACTCTATTAACACTTTAAAGCATACTCATAAATCAATCACCTCCATGTAAGTATATTTAATTCCAGTTATCTACCCTGCACAGAAGTGATTTATTTCAAGGAGCAAGTAAGTTGCAGTTAAAACTGTTGATTTTAATTTTGTTTTAAGTAAATAACTGTGATGTATAAACACATGAAACATCCATTCTCACTGGTTGAACAATTTAAGTGTAACTGTGTTACTTCATACATTTCTTTAAGTGCTAGATTTCATTATCAGACAAAAATTCAAGAAAGAATTCCATTGGTATTAAATATGAAGATTCTGCCTGCAATTGCAAATCCTTGAGCCACAAGTAACTAGAAGGAAGAGTGCAAATAGGAACTATCACTATGTGTTTTCCATGTTTTTCACTGTCTTTTCTAGGTATGCACTAGCAGAGACAGCCCAGAAAGTTTTAGATTTCAAAATACCATATGGTATTGTTCTTTAATAGCTGATAATACTTAAACTATTCATTTTAGACACAAATTGACATAGTGCAAATATAACAATAACATGTGTAGGGTAATGCCTACCAGACATTAAGTGGTAACCAACAAGTTTCAATTTTAAAAGGAACTCTGTTTAACTACAGTCATAGCAGTTATATAGATTTTGTAGTTTAACAGATTCCCATAGTCAGTTGAAGTTACTGTGCCCTTCACTGATTTTACAGCTAGTTTTTTTTTAAATTTGAGAGTTGAAGGAAAGCATGTCTTGGGCTTCCAAACGTGAAGTATTTCAGCTCTAACTGAAATTAAACTGAAATTAAAAACATACTATCTTCTCCATATCCAGAAGCTGATAAGTCTCCAAGAGGTTTTCAACACTAGTTTGAAGTACTTAAACTGGTAATTTCTCTTGGTTTCACCACAGGACTTTCTTTTAAAAGCCAGCACCATCAATATCTGAACGTATCAAACAAGTTTACCAGATTACTGGAAATTCGGACCTTTGGAAGCTGGAAAATTTCATCAGGAATACATACAGACCTACTTTAAAATGAAACACTTTAGAATTCATCCATCCATGTCAGAAACAGTTAAAATTTGTGATACACTGACATGGCAAAAATAGATGGGATCAGGAACTCAAAAGTGAAAGGTCTCATTCCTTTGTGATAGAAAGCAATTTCTTTAACCCATCCACTTTTGTGTCTTTCTCACAAAGTTGAGCCTTGTTTATTCATTAAAGAATTTGATGAAAAAGCTAGTCTTTCAGAAGAACAAGTATTAGATCAGTGACTACAACTAAACACAGTGCTAAATTAGTTATGCTAATATTTCCAGTTATTTTTAACTTTAGCTGGGAACTACTGTGTAAGATAATTCACCAAAAAAAAACCCTCAACTTGTATCTGATAATCTTTTAGGTAGAAAGTGTTGTTGTTATTATTATTTAGGAAGACTTTAGCTATGAGCAGAGATGGTCAGTGCACCTGTCTTGGGGATGCACCAGTTTTTTCTACCTACAGGTTTCTTAGCAGTTCATTTTATCCAACTAGCCCAATATCCTTACACAGACAGAAATAATTAAGACAATTTCTCTATTCCATTGTTACTAAAGCATACCTAAATCTCATTTAGAAAGCAATCTCTGCCAGTTCTTTCCAAACATTTTCTGTCCCTATTCCTCTTGACCTGAGCCCAGTGTCTCTGTTCCTCTGCTCTTCAGCCTCTTCTACCCATCTTTGATCAGTAACTTTTTTGCCTCCTCAGGATAACATACAACTTGAAAGGAGAGTGAGTACCCACAGGTACTTTTAGCTATTTTTACCCCTTTAAAAAAATATTTATTATAATTCTCCAGTCACTCAACTTTTCTACATCTTCAAACCCTTATAAAAATCTGTCAGCAGCAGCTCTTTAATTGCTTCTGCACATCTTGTTTGGAAAAATAGAAGCAGAGTTCGATTCCAGTTCTCAAGTGTATTGATCTTTCAAAATCAAGAGAAGGGGAAAAAACAGGAGAGGGGGAAAAAAAAACCCAACACAAAACCCAACTGAAACCAAGAGGAACTATGTTTGCTTTTGTAATGGGATTTGTTTTCTCACATCTGACATCCCTCATCTTACTTCTTGAGAAAATACTCTGTGCCAACTGACATAGCAGTGCATTTCATTTCTGCTACCCAAATACTTTATCCTCCCAAATACCACAAAATGTGCAGTTATCCAGCTAGTTTCTGCTTTTAGAATGCAGAGGCACTATCTGAAAAGACAAAAGCAACTTGACACAAAAACAGAAAGGGAAAACAGACATGCCAGTAGTGGGCACTGCAATTTAATCTCTGATCAACTGAACAATTTGCTTGCTGTGCACAACATGCAATTTCTTTTCTATTTGTTAGACAGCAAGACCAGCTTTGAGATACACTGCAATGTGCAAAATTACAAATCCAATTACAATAAAACTCCACTTGAGTGAAGTTTTGTTATTTATAAATTGCACTGAAATTGGTTTTTATTTTAGTTAGGCATCAGTAGCTAAAGTTTAACCATCCAGCAAACTGATTGGCAGTCTCAACATTTCATTCCTTATATCTAATACATCTGAGGAACTAATTAAAGATAATTTAGTCTTAATGAGGCAGAGAGAATGTATCGGTGTTAATTCAAATAGAAGCTGATCCATGAAAGTCAAGACTTCCAGTTCAAAAGTGTCTTAAGACCCACCAGGGAATTATTACACAACAGAAGAGTAGCTGATATCTAAGCTCACCTGATTAACATAAACTCTCTGCACCAGAGTCTAACCAAGCATAAACCCTATTAATTTCCCAAATATCAGAAAACAGATTTGAAAATAGAGGAGACCTATAAACCACTAAAGGAAGCCAATTTAAAATTTATGGGGTTTGCTGTTGCATACTGGGTTAAAAAAGTAATTTTCTTATTTCAGAGTGTAATAATTGGCTAAAATATACCAAAACATACACTGGCTAAAATAAAACGTATCTGTCAGGGTGAGATTGAGCAGCAGACAATCAGTAACATATCCTGATTAACTGAAAACATGTTTTTATCCATACTGTTTTGTTTTGACTCAAGTTCTGATGTAGTCTGTTCTGGGTACTGCCATAGCTACCATCAGCATACCTCATGATGATACTCATGGACTCCAGATTCACACAATCACAGAACAGCTGGAGCTGGAAGGGACCCACAAGGATCATGGAGTCCAACTCCTGGCCCTGCACAGAATCAGCCCCAAGAGTCACACCCTGTGCCTGAGAGCATTGTCCAAATGCTTCTCAAGCTCTGTCAGGCTGATGCTGTGACCACTTCCCTGGGGAGCTGTTCTAGTGCCCAACCACCCTCTGGGTGAAGAACCCTTTTCTAAACCTCCCCTGACACAAGTTCAGGCTGCTCCCTCAGGCCCCATCACTGCTCACCACAGAGAAGAGAAGCACCTGCATTAAGAACAGCCACAGAGTCTGCAAGAGCTGCTGCAACACAAGGAGCAAGGTACATGCAATCAGTAGTGCCATTACCTTGTGCCTGCCAAGTAACAGGTTGTCTACCTGATGTGGTATGTTACCTGAAATATTATTCAAATTCCCTCTTGAGTAACAGAAAAATTTTATTAAAAAAATGAACTGGATATACAAGATATGCAGCACCAAAGACTGCTACACAGTCTTTATTACTGATTATTCCTCAGCTTCTGAAATACTGCAAATTTGTGCAAGAAAAATTCTTATCATTTGATGCTACAATGCAAAACTGAATTTTCAGAGCCAACATAGATCCCAAATAATAACTGAATTCTTTTATTGTAGAAGTGTGGTTTCCCCCTCTTAATTTACTCAGCAGATCTATACTTTGACATAAAAATGAATTCCTACCTCTCACTTGTAATTATCCTAATTATACAGATGACAAAATTCTAGTTTTAAAAAAACAAACAAAAACTAAACCAACAAACAAAACCAAGAAAAACAAAAAACAAACTCTTCTGCCCCTCTGGTTTCAGTTCCTGATCTATGTTTGCTCAAAGAGAGGATAAGGTTGACAAGTTTAAAATAGTTTTTAAAAGACATATTAAAACATAAACATTTGTATTATTTGTAAATTCAGCCAACTTACCACTGCTGCCACAATCTGCACAGGACAAGAGCTCTTCTGGTTTTTTTTCACGATTTGACTCTTTTGTTCCCAAGCAAAAGCTACATATCGGGATGGGATCAGCTCGTGGCTAGGTTCAAAAATAAACAGACAGTTAGCTAACAAAAAAACCCCAAACCAAAACCCACCAGCCTCCATGGCTTTTACTTGGTATTTTCCTGTACCACATATTAATTGCCAAGGCAAATGCCCACTTTACTAATTTTGGTACAAAGTTTTTATCCTAACCTATTTCATAAACTAAGTTGGCCCATAATAAGCCACCCTGTGTATTAATCCATGTAAACGTCTCCAATACAAGAGCGGTGTTAACACAAACAAGGAAAAATTACAACTTGGGACACTGCTCTTGCACACACAACTGCAACTCTAGAACACAATCACTTGTTCTTCAAATATAACAGTGCTCCAAGATCAAGATGTAAACTAGTCTTTATTACAGATGAATGTATTTACACAGGAAAACAAACTTACTAAAACCTCACAAATTCAAGACATATTTTATTGCTTGGAAATCCAACATAACTCATACCTCTCCCCCCCAAACTACTATTTTAGGGTAAAAGCACTGGATTTAACAGCTCAAGAGTTATCCATGCCAGTCTGATGAGTCCCATCAGCTCTGATACACAATCATAATAAAAAACATGAAAACCTTTCAATGTCTGGAAGCAATACACAGAACTTTTCAGAGAATTACTTCAGAATTGACACAAATTTACTTTCCATCTTCTTCATCAATTACATGACAAAGTATCAGAGATTAAATTTCTATTATATAGTTTCTGCATTACATTTCAGAGCTTTAATGAAAACACTAACCTGCAACATCCAAAATATTAATATACTAATGACTACATCTGTAAAGAGGTCTGTAATAAATGAAATTATATGCAACTATTTCTCCAAATGGGAGATTGAAATAACAGAGTACCTTCTAGCAAAGAGTATCACAATAACTCAGATTAAAATGCTTTCTTTTGCAAATTTGTAGTTTCCAGATACAGGTAGGCAATGCTGTTAGTTAACATATCAAAGCAATAATTTATTGGCTTTGCCTTCATTTTACATTTTCTCTTCATGCTACAATACTTTGAAAGCTGGCAGGCTATCTTCACTTGACCTATAAATCTGTATTCCATTATAGATCTGGGAAGTGGGGAATGCTTTTTTAAGGGTATTCTTGTGAAGGAATCAGTTCCATGGTGATGTGCCCTTATATCTCAACACAATGTAACACAGAAATATTGAAACTACTTTTCTGTTATTAAGCTTCATGATCGTTTTAAGTCAAGCAGCATGAAGAATTCTGACACCAGGAAGGTAAGTTTGTCCTAGCCAGAGAAGAGGAGCATACGTGAACATACTTCCATATAAACATCCGCCAAGGCACAGTACTTTTTCTGAAAACTTAGTCCTCAGAAGGTTTGCTCACTGTTCAACTCTTCACAATCCCATTACTGAAATACTGACATACTTGTATATCCCAAAGAATATACTTAAAAGATAAACAGAGTTGAAGACTTTTCATAAGTAAGGAGATGTGTGTTCTCTTCCATGATCTACAAAAGGGAATTGTTATTACCTTCTTAAAACCAACAGGAACAAAAATCATCTGCAGTCTTTTGTCTTACTAAGGTTTCCATTATGGATTATAAGGTTAGCTGAAATATGAAATTGCTACTTGGATAAAAACAATTGTTTAAGTTATAAAAGAGACAGCTTTCGAAAATAGTCATGCTTCAAAAAAAAGCATTATTGGCTTTGTCAGTTTTAGAAGGATGACACTGAATAAGATCAGTAGTTCTATAGGTGGGAAGGGTTATACCAATTATTTGCAGGACTTTCCACTTGTTAAAAACAATGTATATATAAATAAAATTAAATAATTTAGTTACTATTCTTGCCAGCCAGATATAATTCAACAGATCTTTCTCATCATTTGGCTTTTATGTCATTGGAGCAAAATGATATTAACAAAAACCCCAAAATACATAAACTAAGCCAATAATCACCAGCAGGAAAAGGGTTCAGAGCTATTCAAATAGAATTTGCAGCATTGTGTGGACATTTCTTAACTGCTACTTAAAGTTTCATACAGATAATTTTAAAGAAAGATGATTCTTTTCATGGAATCCAGCAAAAATCTCCTCTTGGCAACCATACCATTCTCTTTCCCTTCGATGTAACAGTGCCTTAGCCATTTCAAAAAGGCTTGTGCTGATAAATAATTTACAAAGCTTCACATATCATTCAAATCCAGGTCCACAATCTCATCTATCTTTCCAAGATATTTTTTTTGCTCTAGGAAAAGACATGGCCATTAGCCAACATTCATTTACTTCCCTATTTCAAACATGCCCCCACCCCTCCTTTTTTTTTACTGAAGGTAAAATAAAGGACAAAGGTTGTTGGCAGTTCAGGGCTACAAAGACTGATGCTCCCATACCAAAACTAATCACAAAGAGCTTGCAAATCCTATCACTTCATATACAAGTTCCCAAGAAACTTACAGGCTCCAGTATATTCTTTGAAGCCATTTACATTAATAACTGTATTACAGGGTCTGATCTCTCAACTACTGAAAGTTAAGAATACACACACACTCTCTTGTCAGCACAGTAAACAAGACATCATTTCAGCTTGCTTTAGCTTGCACAGTCGAAGCAAATCTGAATTCATACTGGTAGTATTAGTTCTGGCTCACAACTGTCTCCAGTAGCACAAACTAAGGGGGTTTGAGGTTAATTTTGGGGGAGCTGGTGCATTTTTTTAAGCTTTTTTTTTTTTTTTTAATAGCAGCAGAATATAGTCCAAACAGCAATGCACCTCCTACCTTAATCAAGGAGAACTCTAAGACAAACTAATCTCTTTTTCTAATCAGTAGTGTATCTTCTAAAATATAGCCATGACAGATCATTATCTTTTGAAAAACAATGATTAGTCTTCGGGAAGGTTAATTCCCTTTCATCTCCTACAGGAAGGAATACAGTCAGTTTTATTCAACACTGCAGTATTTTGTACCAGAAGAAACAGTAATATTTTTTGTGTTGATATTTAATATTAATATTTGGGTTACAAAAGCTTTAGGAGTATGGTGTCTGCTCTGTCACACAAGGGAGGTCTGAATAACTCCTACCCAGTAACATCCTATTGCTTCAACAGAACAAATAAGCTGAGAAGCATTTTTCATCCCTTTAATTTTGCAAACAAGATAAATGACAACTTGCAAAACAGTTTAGTTTGCTAGGTTACTAGAAACTGAACATTCACATTTTAAAGACTGCCTTGTTCTAATAACTGTATTTCCAATTGCAGTAAGAGCATATTTACAGGAAATTCATCCCTTATGCCAACATGCATTCAGAAACTGAAGCTTCACAAAGAGCAGTCGTGAAACTGGATTTTAAAAAAATACATATATACACACACCACGGAGCAATAACAGACCATCAACTCAGCACCTGTAAACAGGCTGGGTTTTTCTTTTGCTTTCCAAGTAAAAATTGAACTGTACTTATTTAAACATCACACATTCAACTGCCATAGTCAATCAATCCCTTAAAACATCATACAGACAACCTCTGCAGTCCATCAATCCTCTAAATAATGTTAAAACCACATACTGTGAGACAATATTGTACCACCAAAAAACACCACCAAAATCCAATTTCACAACACTTATAATTTCAAAATTATTCTAAACAATAATTGATTGCGATTATTCTAACACTCAAAACAGTTTTCACTAAAAATATATGAATGTGTGTACACTAAATTTTGTTTATAGCTTCATTATTTCAGTCACTAAAGAACACAAGAATAAAAACCATGTTTAATAAAAGTTTGTGCTACAGATAAAGACTAAAAATAAAAAATATTGGTTTAGTGCCTTCAGTAAGTGTTTTGTAATTGATCCAACTGAAAAAAAAACACCCCAAAGCCAACAATAAAACCTCAAAGCATTTTAACTATTTGACATAGTTTACATGTTGTGAAACATTAAGGACTCACTATCCTTACTGCTCACAGTCTTTACATATTCTGCATTCTGACTGGTTCACAAAAAGTAAAGAATCATAGAATGGTTTGGGTTAAAAAGGGCAAAAATCTAATTCCAATTGCCCTGCCTTGGGCAAGGACACCTTTCATATCATTGCTAATTTAGAAATAACAACATAGTGTTAGCATTAGTTAAACTAGTGCAGTGTCCATGTTTAAGCAAAGACTTAGAAGTCATTTATGCAACCAGTAAATTATTTTGTTTATTTTAATGACTCACAGCTATCTATTCTGAGAAACTAACAGGCTTTGCCACTGCACAAAATCAATCCTTGGTAAAAATTCAGCTGGACTTCTATTACCTTATGCCAGAACTTTTCTCAGAACTATGGCCCCAAATAACAACTTTTTTCCTATGTAGTTTCTGTGCTTGTGGAATTTATATTCTTATTTGATTATATTTATAGTTTTCATGAAATTCTTAAAGCATTTTGCATGTTCTAACATCCCACCCCCAAAAAAGTCACATTAAGTCCAGAAAAGTTTTATTTACTATATTTTTGCATATGCCAAGTTACCCAAAAGTCTAAATCCCACTCAAAGCAAGACAATTCCTATTTGCATTGCTATAGCACTCTGAGGTTTTAAACAGATTGTCTGAAAACTGTTAGGCATTAGCTCTGTACACACAATTATGGTCTTAAGTGCTAGTCTCATTAAGTGTTATACACACATTAAAAGAAATTAAAAGTTTCACACACACTCCCAAGAAATTTGACTAGTAAACCAAAAACCTTAACTGTTCACATTTGCAACTGCCTCTCCATGCCTTTTCAGAACCACCTCAACATCATCTGACAACCTGCTGGAAAACACATCCTTATGCATGATACCCAAGCATTAGATCTCTGTTATCCCATCAACAGGAACAGCATGTAAGTAATTACAGGGTTACCAGGATAGAGGGGCAAATTTTACTGAAAAGTGAAGCTGCCATGACCTTTGATACAGATCCATGGCCCTGGTCCCAGCCTATTTACAGCCTTAGGAAGACAGAAGCAGCAAGCTTGCTTTCTCAGAATACCTGCATTTTCACAAAGTACCTTCAAGGGTGATCTGCACTTCTTTTTTTTTGTTTTTGTTTTTACCATGGTTTCAAAAAATAAGTCTTTGAACAGGAAATACTGCCAGTAGCATCTCTAAATACTGGGATTTTTAATATTAATATTCAAAACCAAAAGCTTTATCAGTGCCAGGTACTGATTTCTGTCTCAGCTACTGAAGCAGCTGCTCTTGGTCCCAGGCAAGACAAGGTAGTTTCAGTTTCCCTTTCCTGCACCCATTCTGTGTGGGTAAAAAACAGTTTACTTTCCACATCTGGAAAAAAAATCATCATGTTACAGGAACTAATTACTGTAAGTTAAACTGAACTCCAAATTTTTAAAACACCTTGGTAACTATCCAGTAGCTCCCATGTTAGACCTACAGACCTGGAAAGCATGGTAAACACACACTAACTCAGATGATGGCAAACACATCCTGACAGGCAGAAGTATGGAAACATTACAGCTGCTATACACCTTCATGTAGCAGCTCTGCATTCAAAGAGCACAAAGCAAAAGCCAGCACAAGGGCAGTTCCAAAAAGAGAGGACTGACCAGGGTGTGAATGTTCCTTATTACACCTTTAAATCAACTAACTGCAAAAACGGTGTGTATTGAGCAAAAGCTACAGTCTGAAACTTCTTCTCTTCCCCCCAAAGATTACCATCACTGCTAGAATGCAGGTTTGTGTGTTTTGGGTTTTTTTTTTTTTTATAGAAGTCCCTTACTACATGGTGGCTTTGCGGCTTTCTCTGCTTACATCTCCCTCTTGCACTTTGAAGGATATCTCTCTAAGGGCATTGTGATATACAAGGCAACCATCAAAGATACCTAGAATTATGCAAAAAGAGTAAATTTAAAACCCTTCACGTCCTCCTGGATTCACACACCCCCCAAAGCCATCTAACCGCAATAGCAGTACCAGATTAGCTTAGACTTAATTAGCTGCACATAAGCCAACCTGCATTCATGTTCTGTTTGTAGTTTATATCCACTGAAAAGATTAAAATTCCACTTTCTGTTGAAAAACCGTCACCTAAAGCAAGGACAGTAGACATCTAGAGAAAGCTGCAAAGCAGCAGCTCGAAAATACAGCTAAGTCTCCTGGTCCTGTGGAGGCTCAGCTTCCATTTTCAACAGAATGGATATAAAGACTTTACAGTTACAGAAGGGAGGCTTTCCAACTCCAGTCCAAATTCAGTAGACACACAGGACTACTGAAGTCAATCTAAAAACAGTCCTTGGATAGGTGTAGGCCCTGCTACTGTTTCTGTCAACAGGCTTTGATACTTATTTAAATTGTATCCCTTCTGTGATGTTTCATTAATTTCTATGTGCCACGGTTTACCCCCAGCTGGCAGCTAAGATCCACACAGCTGCTCGCTCATTACCCCCACATGGGGATGGGGGAGGGAATCAGGAGAGTAAAGTGGAAAACGCATGGGTTGAGACAAAGACAGCTTAATAGCCAAGCAAAAGCCACATAGAGAAGCAAAGCAGACCAAGGAATTCATGCCCCAGTGCCCATGGGCAGGCAGGTGTTCAGCCATCGCCAGGAGAGCGGGGCCCCTTCACACGTAATGGCTCCTTGCGAAGGCAAACACCATCACCCTACTTGGTTGTGGGGTACCCCACTGCCGCCTTCTTGCTCCCTCTTTATACACTGAAAATAACATTTTATGGCATGGAACATCCCTCTGGTCAGCTGGGATCAGCTGGCCTGCCTAAATAACCTCCAGGATTCTTCAGCACCTCCAGCCTCCTCACTGATGGGGATTGTCTGAGAAGCAGAAGATGCCTTGACTCCGTCAGCACTGCTCAGCAATAACCAAAACTACCCCTGTACTACCAACACCATTTCCAGCACAAACCAAAGGTATCATCCTATAATAGCCATGATAAAGAAAATAAAACTCCTCCCTAGTCAATAACAGCACACTGTGGTAGCACTACAGAAGAAAGCAAGCTTTTCTCTCCTGAATGGGAAGGAATTTGTTCTTTAATTTGTAGGTTTTCTGCTTTGGTCCTGCACCTGGGACTAAACAATTGAAAAATGTATTCACCTTCCCACTGTAATAGTAACAATGCTTTTAAATAATAAGAAGTTCTGTAGCCAAGGCTACTAATATAATATGAAGAAGGTAATCCTCCATTTCCCTCATGCATTCTCCACTCTGAGATCAGAGCCCAGCTATAGAACCTGCCACTACGAGGTACTTTTGCTTACCAGGTTATCAACAGGTCAAGCTGCAAATACATCCCATATACACTGCAGTTTTCTATTTGCATCTTCCTGTACTTCTGATGACCACTACCTACATTGTGTAAACATAACCTTGGGCCAAGCAGTTTTCAGATTTCCTGAAAGCCTATCTTCAATGGTTTTGAAGTGAAAAGACCAAGGGAAAAAAGTTATTTTAACAGTTTTCAGCTATGTTATTAATACCTGTGGCAATACAGCTCCTTCAGGAATACACATCTAAGTTGTCTCTATCAAACAGATGAAACTGAACAGACCATGCAACACTGGTACTGCATGTAGGCAATTCCACATTCAACTACAACTGGGTTTGACCCCTTCTTTCACCTTCTGCAAGGTACCCTCGGGAAATTAGTTCAAAACGCATTTCTAAGTCAGACTTCATGGAAAGATAACTTGGTTCCATTTTCTTGACACCTAAGACATAGATAACTTTTCTCTTCAGACTCATCTGAAAAGATATTTCAAGAAGTTAAAATTTAAGGAGCTCCAACATTTTAAATCCATCTGTTCCCTTACTTGCCTACTGTGAGACCAGCAACTGGTTCAAAATCTAAACATCTTAATATCCAGTTTCTGACTAAAACACTTTTTTGTTTGTATGTTTGTTTTGCCTGTGTTTGTTAAATTACACTCTTCAATTTGGCACAGAAAGCAACCTCAAGTGTACCAATAACAGGCTTCTTTTCCTTCATTCCCTCTCCAAATAGTCCATTGACTCCCACAGACCAAAGTGAAATTACTACTGCAGACCCAAACAAGCAGCTCATCCCATAAGCTGTGCTGCTCCTTACTTACCTACCACTACTTGGAGAATGCCACATCTTCCAAGCAACACCTTTTCATTTCACGTAGCTCAAATTTTTCTTCTCCAAAGGAATGAGTTTTTTACTCTTCCCAACTCCCTCAAAACTCAATTCTTTAAATCCATCTAGATGTCTTAAGAGCATCACACATTTGTTACTTGCCATGCACTCTTATAACATAAATTATGTCCTTCAATGACACTTCCAGGTATTCATTCAGAGGTAAAATGCATGATGTACCTAGCTTTCTACAATCCTGCTCATCACTTGCTAATTTCCACAATCTCTTCTTTATCTCAGTTTTTTCATATGCTTAGGACAAACATAGTATCCACTGCTTTTTGTTACATGTATCTATACAGTTGTTCAAATCAGATTCCATTTTCCAACTCCAAATTTTATCTTGTACTGCACTGCAACCAGAACAAAGCAGGTGATGCATGTAACCACAAGGTAAGCTGTGGTGCAATCCACAGACCATGATCTCATGGCCATGTATGTCAACTTGTACATTCTTTGGGGGAATGTATTGTTTTTACACAGACTAAATAAACCCCAGTATGAAAAGCACATGCTTCACTGCTACGATATTATGTTTACTCAGATGTTTGTATATATGCATATTTTTATCCATAACTTATTACCAAAGTCATCCTACATAAATGCGTATAATGTTTGCAGCGTGGCACAGGATAATTATTAGTTGTCTTGATGCTAATTGCTCAGGGAAAATGTTTAATTGCATATTAAATTGATCATATGCATATTTTATCTAGTTTACTCTTTGGGGCAAATGTACTGTCAGCACAATCTAGATTTGAATAGCAGTATAGTAAATACAGAAGCAGGGCTTTTTGAAACTGGGCTAATGTCTGAAATGCAATTCTAAATAAAACAAGCAGAGCCCTCTTCTGCTCCAAGATGAAGTAGGTGAATATCTGCACAAAGTCAGGACAAATCCTGCCTAGTTGCCTCATAAAGGGTAAAATATTAGGGAAGGGAAAAATATTAGGACCAAAGCAAAATTATTATGGCCACAAATTCCAGAACCTGATATGAGATTACAAGAGAACTATAGATTTCTTCCACTGATACGATTAGGAAATAGAAGCTTTAAATAGGGAGCACTTACATTTTGTTTTTGTCACGTACATTCTGGGTTTTTAATCAAAAAAGTATTTTGTTTTAACTCATGCATATAACTTGACATCCTTTCTGCTCAATTATATCAAGACCAAAAGCAGTATAAGTTACATCACTGTAAATAACACAGCCACTTCTCCTACCAAGGCCCAAGTAGTAGAAAAATGACATGGCTAAGCTCATATTCTTACAGGCAAGACATGACAGCAGCTTGGCCATTGACCTTTTGTTTTAGTCACTGGTTTCTACCCAGTAAAAAACACTGGCACCAAGATACTTCTCTACCAGGTGAGTGAGAACAATACATGTAATGAAAATCTACTTATTTACCTATTTATTCATTTAAAAATAGAGTAATTCTTGGTCTCCTTTCTGAAGCGAGAGAACGTGGACAAACAGCTGATTAAATGCTAACAGCTTCATTTTTTTTTTCCCCTGACAGGAACTGAACTTTATTCTTGAGAGAAGAAAAGCAGTTTATTCAACAGCCAAGACACTGAAATCACTTGCAGGCATTTACCTTTACAAGCCACTGCTCAAGACACAAAGCCATTGAAAATCTGCCAGCTCTGTAAAGTACATACAGTGTGTTTTATACAAGACTTGGGAGAGTAGCAGTTCTTTGCTTGATCGTGTGCTGAAATCCATGGCAGAGCATAATAAAGGTGAATAGGCACAGTGGCCCTGTACCCCAAGGAGTTACCTAAGAGGCTGGCACTTCCAACAAATGACAGATTGCTTTGTCAGTCTCTGCTTCTTTATACACAGAGATCATGTGCAATAGTGACATACTGTCAAGAAATTACAACCTCCAAATCAAAAAGCAATTTCATAATTAAAAACCCAGATCACTGTAGGTCATTTTACAAATTGAGTAAAATAATCTCCCTTAGAATATAATAAAGCATTGCTAACTAGCCATGTGATGTAAACCAGAGCTCGAACAGCTCAGAACAAAGCCAGTAAACATTTCACAGAAGACCGGTTTTTCTTAGAAAGGCTTTCAAGTAGACCTATTATATAAAATTAAATGAAAGTCTCTTGAAGAAAAGAGGCTTAAAATTTGCCTTAAGTATTACAATTTAAGCTGGGGGACTGGGGGTGGGGAAGGGGGGAGAGGGAGAATTAAAAAAAAAATATTGCAGCAACTTGTATTGCATGGCTTTCAGAAACAAATCCAGTGAGGCTCTCAAGCATTGGTTTTAATTTATCTTCTACACTATTTCCAAGTATTAAAGTCTATGAAGCCCATGAGGCCATTCTCTGTCCTACCAATAACATTAAATTGCCATGCTACTCAAGGAAAACATAAGAATTCTAGCATCAGCATTTGTGCAAAAGGACACAAAAAAGGACAGGAGAAGGGTCATAACCAAGTTCATTAAGTCAGCAGCTTGTGGACTGCAATTTTGTGAGGGTTTTTAAACAGTGCTCCAAAGGTAGTTATGCCCTGCTTCAAAAACAGCAACTGGACTGCTGATAGCCTACAGAAGGTGATAAGCAACTTCAACAAAAAAGAAAAACCAAAGGAAAGAATGAATGAAGAAATCATCACTTAACAAATCCATCTAACAGCACTTGGACCATACCCAAGTTTGAAACTGAAGTCTCCTAGAACCAATTCCTTTCAATGCTGACAGGAAGCAGTCCCTGTTTGCTTCCATCCAGTAAAAGAACTAACCAATGAAATAACCTGTACCTACACCATCATCCACAGTTAAGAGCTCTGGCCATTAAAGTAAAACTCTCACTAGTAATACTCAAACTACTTCCACTGCAAATTTTGCAGTGCAACTGCAAAAACACTTTTTGATCTAATTCCAAGTGAGTTCAGAGCATGGTTGGGAAAGAAACAATGATAAAGTCATTAAAACACACTGCAGGAATCCACTTCATGACAAAATTTTCTGAGCAAAGACATTTCCCTTGCATCTTCCTTCACACACAGGAGAAAATACAGTATCTCAATGGAAACAGACAAGCAGCATGACAAGAGCTACCCTGTTTAACTCACTGAAAAGTCTTTAGGACTGGATTAGACTGTAAGACCAAGAGACAAGTAACCAATTCACTTTTATATTTGACTTTTTCACTTTGTGCATGCACTATTCAGCTGTTTTAGCACCAATAGATAAGTACAACAAAGAGCTGATGCTTGCAATGAAGCTTGCAATTCTGATCCTAATTGACTACATATTTCAGTCTCCCACATAGTCTAGTACGAATTACATTGAGGATGGGCACAGTATCTCCTTCAAATTTTCAGAAAGCAAGGATTTATGAAATAGTACTTCAGTGATGCAAAGCAGACGTTTTAAAGAGGACCGAAAAAGTTTTGAGAACTACTTGACTAAAACATGATCACTTCAGTAATAGGATATTAAGAACTGTCTATAGCCCAACCCACAGAAGAGGCCTTTTCTCTCTCTCCTTTGATGCTTAAAATAAAACCTAGAGGTCTTCATTACTAGCAAGAAGTCTTAATAAATAAATCAACATCTGAAAGGTTCAATATCTATACCTCTGAATTTTCAGATTATAACCTAACTCCAGTGGGATAACTTTTTTTTTTCTTTGGTGGATGGGAAGCAAAGAAAAAGCCCTGCAGCATAAATAATAGAGAAAGTTCCCTCCAGACTTCAAATTCTGCTTGAGATCTTGACTCCACTGCCATGAGAGCTGCGCCACTCATGTCCATACAGTTCAGAAATAACGTATCATTACCCCATTTTTTAACTTCTGACAAATTTTTGAGTATGCCATTTAAAGGGTGCTCAGCTTTAAGCAAACGACTATAAATTTTACAATTTGGGAAAAAAGGAATACCTGCAGCACAAGCTCGTTTCCTTAAAAAAAAATAAATATACGAGGTTCACATTAAGTGACCAATAAAAAAGACATACATTTCATGTTCCAAATGTAAACAGGTAATGTATAGAATAGTTAATACAAAGCACTCTGAAGTTACTTGATCTATCAGAGTGCCTTCTACCCCTGCCAAATAAATAAAAAATATGATCTAGTTATTCCACACACACCAAAATAGTTTCATGATAGGCTAATTAATCATGAACATAACTTTTCAGACATTACATAATTTCACAGACTTGCTTGTAGCTCCTGCCAACAAAAACAACAGTTTGAATGAGAAATAAATCTACACTTGAAGAGAGATGACAGTGACAAAACATGACGATAGTAGGAAAAAGAGTGGGGGAAAGGAAGGGGAAAGTATTAATATCGCACAACCCCCCCATATAACTTTATTACTCAAAACACAGCAAAGCTGAAAAGCCAAAATACATGAATCAAGCAACTGAAACTAACTTCTCACTCTAATCTTTCTCATTTCTTAAAAATTGTATACTATTTCTGGGAATTATGTTTGATAGAACTTGAGGAACAAACCTAAATCACACAACTTATTCTGTGGCACTTATCTGGGATCAGGAATCTCCTTGTAATAGCCGTGGGTTTATTGCTTGTTTGGGACACATCCAGTAGCACTCAGACCAAGCACAGATCACTTTTATATCTCAGATCTACATTTTCAACCAGCCAATAAATTAATACTTGATTAATTCAAACTATATATTAAAGAAAGTCAGATACAAAGAAAGGCGAAAAATAAATTTTTCTTGATAATATACTTTTAATCCCCCTTGTAGGCCCCTCTGATAACCCCAAATGGCCAAGGCACTCTAACTGATACAGTAAGACTATGCAGACAGAAGTGTTGATTTAGGAAGTCAGGAATTGCTACTGTTAGGAAAAAGGCTCTCAAAAGATCCCTCCAAATCCTGTATCAGTGACAGTCCACACAATCTGCAGATTTATATTCCTTTTAATTGCATCATTACTAAATCATGGAATTGCATTCATGTGAGAACAATTATAAGTTTGACAGTTACTCACTGAAGTAAAGTTTATTGTTCAAAGCTGGAAAAGACTGATGAGAACTAATAACATGGTTACATATCATGCCCCCTGCCACATTAAAAACAAGGTGAAGAACATCACTGTATCATAAGCCACCAGGAGAGAAAACAGCAGCTGCAAGCAAAAGCTGCTGTTAATACTGTAATTCTGTGAGTGTTTCCCAACATTGTCTCTCTCCCAGAAGCTGAGGAGAAAGAAGTAGCATTGGAACATCCCCAAAACATCAACTTTAATTAAGAGACCTTTCATGCACTGACACAATTCTCCTTCACAGTAACTACAAATAATACCCACAGGTACAGAACAAAGTAAAGTATTTTTCACTTTTTTTTGCATCTTTTCTTCAGGAGGAAGGACATTACAAGAGTATTTTTCTCCAATTTGAGACTTCTGTTTCCTGGGAGAAAGGATGTTCCCCTGCCCGTAATCACAGTTAATCATGCAGTACAGTCACTACTCCAGCACTGCTTTCTAGGAGAAATCAACATTTGCTCTAAGACATCTGCCCTACTCACATGAATCTGCAGGATCATAGAATGGTTTGGGTTGGAAGGGACTTTAAAGATCATCTAGTTCCAACTCCCTGCCACTGGAGCACAGGGGGTGTGTGTATGTGTCTTTCACTAGACCACCTTGCTCAAAGCCCCATCCAATCTGGTCTTGAAAACTCACAGGGACTGGACATCCCCAGCTTCTCTGGGCAACCTGTTCCAATTCTTCACCACACTCACAGTACAGAATTTCTTCCTAGCATCTAATCTAAACCTTACTCTAACCACTTCAATTGAACCTGCTCTTAACCCTTTCAATTTAAAGTCATTACCCCTTGTCCTATCACTACACATACTTGGAGAAAGTCCTTCCTGTAGGCCCTTTTAGATACTGGAAGGTGCTATACATTCTCCCTGGAGCCTGCTCTTCTGCAGGTGCAACAAGCCCAACTCTCATCCTCTCTTCATAGGAGAGATCTGCTGAGCATCTTCATGGTCTGCTGACCAGCATCCTCTAGAGGATCTGCACTGCTTGGAGGGGAAAGGTGGAATGAAAGTATAATGGAATACTGATGTAATACTGAGAAAAGGTATTCCCCACACAAGCCTATGCACACTCCTGGAAACCAGTACCTCTTTAAGATGAATGACTTTTCCCCAGAACACCTCCAGTGAATCTTCTCTGGACATGCCATAAAAGGAGATAAATTCAGTGTAAAAACATAAATTGATGTCAAGGCAGACAACAGGGAAACGCAGCAAATCAATATCAGAGTCCTGAACACTGCCAAGGATAGAGGTTCAATAATCTCTGGGTAGTCTCTTGATTTTCTCAAGAATAAATCCTTCTATCAACCATAACAAGCACATTCTCTAAAAGCTTAAAATCTCTGAAGCCAAACAGAAGTAAAAGTCACAACCTACCAGCAGACAAATCTCAATGGTACCACCTGACAGAGTTGCATAAGATGTCAGAGCCATATTGCAACTTTTGTTTATACAGGGGCATAAATCTATTACTGCACTAGTTAATCCCACATTCCCCCACTTGAAATTTATTTCCACTACAATTCTGAACAATGTACTGGGGCATTTTTACAGCTTTTGTAAGTCACATTTAATTGAAAGCATGTACATTAAGCTACAAACAGCTGCTAGAATAATAATTCAATGAAGAGCTTCAGTTTCTGGTTTGGATCTGTAATTTTCCTCCTTTCACACGGTCTTTGGATATCTGATTAAAGCTTCACTGCTTAGAAAAACCTCAAAACTTAAGGACTGTTCTTTGCCCTTCCCACAATATATAAAATACCACTGAAGAGAACTCAGTACTTAGGAGCTCTGGCCCTATCCCTTGGAAGGGAGGCTGAATACACAGCTGGCCTTCAGTTCTGCACAGAGTCACTGTGTCATGGTCAGTGGAGACACTGACCCCCAAAGGATATGAGGAAAAAAAGGAGAGGAGCATCGAAAGGTGTCAGCTGAGGGAAAGTAACAGAACAAGTTAATGCTAATTCATTCTCAGCAGTGGCTACACCAAGAACTTTCAGCTTAAAGACCAGGTTAACAGAAACATGGAACCTTCTTGCCACCCCAAACTCCCAAGTACACCGGAGACGTAAGTGAGAGGACTGTGCAGCAACTGCTGAAGTGAAGAGTTTCTGGGACACCTGCAATATAAAGCAACTTAAAAGTGATTGTCAGTCTTCATTCTATGCTCTGATTTAGCACAGCTAATCGACATGCACTCATCTATATTTGAACTGCTCAGAGATTACATCAAGTATAATTTCTCTTAAAAAACTTCACTATTTGCCCTAGACATCAGCTTAGTATTAAAAAGTATTTCTAAAGCAATTCTATTCTTAAGACAATACATCCACCAACAAATACACTACTCACAGTTTTAGACTATAGCACCTTGTTTTACCTCAAAAAAAATTAACAATTTTTTAAACTGACCCTTCCACTCATTCAGCTATATGAGGAAGAAATTAAGGAGATGCCTTCATAGTATTTCAGTTTGAGAAGTGATCACCTGGCAACCAAGTCCTTTAACTTACTTGTAATGCCTATTAGGTATGCATGAAAACTGTACAGACTGTGTAGTACAAAGAAAAATTGATAAAAATATTTGGTAATGTGATCGAGGGCCAAGCAAGACACCAGAAATACCAAATTACTATTCTGACCACAGGAGGGAAAAAGGGAATTTTCCAGTGCCCTGAAAATATGGTCCCAGGCCTGATAACCATCCAGCATTTGTCTCCTACAGCGACAAACCTCTGCATACCTGGTTTATGTGGACAGAAGTACTCAAGCTGGTCTTATGCTACTTGAGCAAGTGAAGTAACTAATGCTAGAAAGAACATTTCTGCATACCAATAAATGTGTACAACAGTCTTAAGCCCATTAAACTCGTTTTGGAAAACAGATTTGTCCTTGAAACTATCTTTTTAAAACAGTATGCAGCTCTAATGTAGACCTCCCCATTGCATGAAAGGACCTTCTCAAAATACTGGGTTATAAAAAAGGGTTTGTCTATACACTTAGATTACGATGTATGTGTAATTTATGTTCAAAGTTTAAGTGCATCTCTATTTCATTTTAAATACTCTACCCATCTCCTCTCTAGGAAGGAAAACCATATGAAAGAATGTAAAGAACTAAAGTCTTTTGCATAGTTTTTTGTCTTCTGAATAGTTTTTAAGCCTAATTCCTGATATTTCTTCAGTTGTAGCTCTGCAAAAGGAACAGCACGGCAGAGCTGCAAATTCTTGCCACTGCCATCTAAGCATCAGTAATCTAAGCACAAATCAAAAGTTACAATACTTAATGATGCTAGAAATAAAGCAGCTGAATAATTTCTGTGATTGTCAAGGCTTAGCTTACACCCAATTGATCTAATGTAATGGTTCCCTAAATTTCCCAACTACATACAATAAATTGTGTTGAAGACACCAAATATACCACTTGGACAAAAGAACAGGTTTATATCCAGATTAGCACGGAGGCAGGAGAAAGGAAAATGTGTACACAGGTGCATACACTCGAATTCTGCAAGTAAGGCAAAGGAGGCAACTGATGCAACCAGGTTCTGTTAAAATATAATCACATTTTGATACTGAGGACAACAACCACTAAGTGCTTAAATTGATTTGCCACTTCTGGTTTCTCAATTAAGTACATAATCACCTGATCACAAGATGTATAAAGCAAGACTGAAGGGCAATAAACATAAGACAAGATCGTTCATGCTTTAGTAGTAAATTCAAAGGTAATGGCGGGGGTGCAGGGGGAGGCTCCCTGTCAACACTAACCTGAAAGACTACTAGATCTCACAGTTAAGATAAAAAAGCAGTAGAGAAATACAGCAAGAGGAAACAGTGAAATAATGTTTTGTAGAACAGGAATAATACTGAAAACATTTTTGCCTCCATAAGGTTAGTATCATGATCTCTAATTAACATGACCTGCCCAAAATAAGTTATAATGCTGAAAATCCGAGACTGCAAGGTTCTTGTAGGGCAGAGTTTGGGTTCGTTACATCCTGAAGCAACCCCTATTCCCAAATCAACAATAGTCTACAGAGCAGGAGGATGAATTTCGGCATTTCCTCAAGTCTGACCTGCAGACTACTCTGCCAATATAATTTCTTAAACTACGTTACAGTCACCAAAAATATCTGAAGAAGGCTCTGTGGACCACACTGAACAAAGAAATTGTGATCTCCACACAGGATCTTTGCATGGCATCTTCCTTGAAGTGTGCACCACCGTATCTTTACAGAGTAGAAAATAAGAACACAGTGCAAGAACAAAAGTTCCTTAACCCTGGTCCCTAGTGCCACAACCCTCAAAACTTGTGAGACATAGTGGCAACAAGGACTCCAGAGAAGACTGTTGCAAACACAACCTTTGAGATGCTGTCCCCCCTCAAATCTAAGTCATGTTGGGCCCCAGGTTGAGCAGGCACCAGAATGCTCATAACCAGGAACAGAGATGTGCTGCCATTCTCCACTACTGATCCAAAACATTGGCTAAGCAACACACAGTGGCATTTACGAGAATGACTGGGGAAAAGGATCCTTCCATCCCATATTCAAGATGCCTTTTTCATTCCTTAAGGGAGCTGCACAAGAGGAACTCATATGAAAATAAAATATTTGAGTGCAAATGTCAAAGCAGACTCAAATCCCAGAAAATGTTAACACCAGCAGTGCCATCTCATTCATCCATGTTAGTCTGAAAATATCTGACAATTAGGAGACCAAGTGTTAGGAGATCCAGCTCAAAGCTAATATTCCACCCCACAATCACTCAAGAGTCTTCATTTCAGGAAGGAAAAGAAAAAAGGAAGAAGTTAAATTAGCTTTCCAAAGATAAAGTAACACAATACAGAGAGCTTTGGATATAACAGGAGGATGAGATGGGACTTAAACATGAACTGACTTTGGGTCCAAAACATAAGTATGTTATTTCAGAGTAGCTCAGTGCCAAACATAACCACCAATCAGACACCAAAACACTTCAAGATCAATGCCCCAACCCTCCATCAGTGAAAATATCAGCATTACTTCCAGTGCCCAGACTAAAGTGCAGTAGTGAACAGGGATTTGGGAAATTAGAGAAGGGAGATGTAGGTAATTTTACAGCTGTTTACATCTGTTGTGCAGGAAGAGCTGGTTCATATTTATTAGCTGCATTTAATTTACTGTAACTCTAAATAATAAAACATCTAATTTTTTTTAATATCCTTAGTCTATTATTAGTCACACAAGAAAACCAGCATTGGATTCTCCCCGTGACACCTCCTCCCAGCAATACTCCACTTGATACTCATTCATCTCCAGGATTATCATATAACTACCAGTTTAAAGCTGGATCAATGTTTTTTCACTTCACTGAACAATCTAATCAATAGCAACAAGGACATTCTGCTGTCAAAAGCAAGCTGCTGCTCGTGCTGCTAGTCCCCCCTGGGCTTGGTGTTACAGAGCTATGTTAGATAGATCCTAGCACGCAGCACTCAATGTGACACTGATCACTCTGTAGGCACAGAGCGAGGTATTGATACCAAGTATACAGCTAAATCAACACAGCTAATTGCTGGCACCCTCCGAAAATAAAGCTGTAGTCATGACAAACAGGTTGTAAAATTATTTGCACCTCCTACTGAGGAAACTAACCTAGTCTGATTTCTGGTTTAATTACCTATGTATGCATTGATTTTTTAGGAAGGCAGATTAAATGGAGAAACTAGGAACAAAATAATTCAAAGGTATTTCTCTAATCAGTACTACATATGTAAATTTTAAACATTTTTATCCCAACCACTGGAAAGCATACCACTCTCATTACAAGTCTATAACTTCTGGAGAGCCAGCAAATCAAAAATATCACTGTACCCTTCTCAGGCAAGAAAAATGTTTTGTACTTATATTGCATGAGATCTAAGAAGGTGAGGGCAGTTGTATATACAAGAGATTCCAGCTTAATCTCTTAAAAATACATGCGAAACACTGCAACCAAAGAAAACCCACCTATTGTCTGTCTATTTTGTATTCAGTCTGTCTGTAGCAACAACAACAAACCTCACACAAAAATATAAGGGTAAAAGGGCTTAAATTTGACTCCACGATCATCTTATTAAATAACATTAAGCAATTCCCAGTTGTATTGCATCTTTAATTAAGGTACACAAACAGAAAAAATGTGGGGTTTGAAACTAGTTTTCAGTAATAGGAACAAGATGGGAGAAAAGAGGTCAGAAAGGCCAGAAGCATCACACTAAAGAAATGAAAGCATTGTTCCTCATTACATCTGGCTATCTTAGCAGGCTAATTGCACAGAACATGTAAATCCTGCTTTTAAACAAGATGGTGAAATCTGTTTCTTCTGCTATAAAAGCAGAAAAATAACATGCAGATTTCTCTCTTTATTCTAGCTATGAAATATCCCTTAAACCCATGAGATTTTGCAAATACTTAGTTTCACACTAAGAAACATTAGCTTAACCTAGAATCTTGGACATTTATGAATTCAGCACAACACATCTAGTAAAATAGGCTTCTGACTGGATTATCTATCTTCACTACCTCCTCAGCTCCACATTCTCAAAATATATCCCTCATGCTCACACTTAGAACCCCAATATTCTTCCTCCTTGCTATTTACCCTGCATCTCCATCTTACCAAGGAACATGTGCCACATATTATCCAGTAGCATATATTAATTCTTTATCTTCTACCATTATGTGAAATATCAAACACAAAGATGAACATAGGGCCTTCCCCCCTCCTCCTTCAGCAGTAATGCTGCCAAAGGCATCTATTTGCTACTCTCAGTTTCCATAAAACCTACTTGTCATTTTTGCTTGAGTAGAAGTTAACTGTGTGATCTGGCCATTAGTTCAACTTTACTGAGGGCAGATGGGCAAAGTACATCTGACTGACACTGACCGCAGCTGCAAAGTAACTCCAACTGCTTACTTTTTTCTTTTTTTAATGTAGGAAAGCAGAAATTAAACCAGCAAGCAGATATCCTTAACAAATGTACCATTTTTTCCCCTCAGTGGAATTGTGGCTCCAATACCACTACTCCTTCTGTATATTGGACCAGACACAGCTTAAGCATCTCTACCCATTCCAGCAGTGTGTATCCAAGATGGATGTATTTCATAACAAACTAGCACTGCTGAACAAAGCATAGAAACTAGATATTTTCCATCCATACAAAACCTCTCAATCTGCCACAGTACTGAAATTACCTTTTTTTTCCTCCTACTTATGGGAAAAATGGGGTGGTGATTCAATCACACCCAAATCAAGTAAGCCTGATTTGAAGTTTCTGTCCTATTAGCAAATTTAGCTGCTCCCTCTCGGGTCTAAGAAGCAGCCACATCTGAACCCACAACTGAAGGAGCAACTGACAGTTACTTGCAAGGTCCCAAGTCCTACCAAGAAAATGAGACAACAGAAGAAAGCTGCCAGCTTGCTTTGCTATCACTGCAATAGGCCTGGGAAATGTATTTGTAGCACGTACAGCAAGTACAGCACATGGAGTTTCCTTAAGTGTGTTTATCAGGTGGCTTCGGATACATTCTCAGAAATCAAACCAGGAATGGTTATGTTAAAGGGCATTACCTTCACATATGTCTTTTGCTACAGGGAATCAATAGGCCAGACTGTTGAAACTTGCAAGACCATGAAATTACCCTGATTAAGCCTAAAATGGACACCTGTTCTTAAAGAACTGGCCTGAGACTCCCTGTTATTTATGTAAGCCTGCAAGCAGCCAAATAAAGGGTCTGAACCTATTTCCAATAGTCCTCTGGAGGTGCAAAGCACCACATCATCAGCCTTCCAGGGTAAAACCATGCAACAATAAAGTGCCAAAATGCTGCTAGCTAACATTTCAACAGCCAATGCAGAATCTGAAGAAGATCCACAAAAACACAGAATGAAGCTGAAGCCTTGCCAGAGGTTCCTAATACTGACGTACTGCTGACAGCCACTTTCTGTCACTGGTGTCTTTGTACTTGAGCTATGGTTTTAGTAGAAACACGAGCTTTGGAAGAAACAGGCTACTGCAAAAAAACAGTGATGACAGATCAGAGAAGCAAACTCAACATTTCTTGAGCTTGACAAACCATGATCAAGCTCTCAAACTACAGAAACAGCTCAAATCCCCAAAGATAAAGTGTCAATAAAATGAGTAACTACAAGGTGAAAGAACACTTATTTTAGAATTTGTTTTCCTTTTTTCACCCACATAAGTCCAAGACCACCCACAACTACCTTCAGCAATGAACTCTGAATGGCTACTTCCTTTTAATGCCTTTGCAAAAAAAAGTGATGGCTGATGAAATGACCATGTGTTGGATCCACTCTGGAGCATCAGGCAGTCTTACTGCAATTCTTTCTAATGCGTGGTCGAGCTTACCCTGATCTGTTGCTCGATTCTAGAACAGAAGTGCTGAATGCATGCATCCATACCTATCATGTTTATCAACTGCATCCTAGGAATACGAAGAAAGCTGTAATATAATAACCTACACCAACAGAAATTCTATTACATTAAAACTAGAATTACCTCACTAAATTTGAGAATAAAAGTTATATTTTGATAGACTGAGAAAAAGGGATTTTAATGAATTATTGTTTTGCTTGGCATAGTCAGGCACGTTTGTTACAGCATGTGGAAGCTTTCTTGTAAGTAGATGCAGTCCTTGCCAATATGTACTTTCAAGCTATACTAATATTCTTTAGCAACAAACAGTATTTTACAACACTATAGCTGTAAGTGTTGCTATATTTCAGAGTGAAAATTGTTTCAAACTAATTCCGATTTTAGTATTGTTATTTAAAATATGTAGATTCTGGGATTACTAAAATACAAACTTAACCTTGGTCAACAAGACAGTCAAATAAACTGTCAAATCTGATGGCAAATTTTAACAGCAGCACATTCTGCCCAGTCAATCTATAGGAAATTTCAAAATTTTATTAAGTCTTTGAATATACACATGGAATTAGGGAGATATAGATCCTGATGCTTTTCTCTCATTTCATTCCCAGCTTTGGGATTAGATGTGATGAATGAGAACTGCTCCTCTGTCTCAGTACTACACAGCCTACATCATTTAGACCCCAGATGCCATGCTGAAACCCACTTCGATGCCTGGACCTTATCATCTTTCTTCTGCGCCGTTGCCACCTCTTTTCACAAAAGTTTAGCTGATATGGTGACACTTGTTCACAACCACTGAATTCTTTGTTTCCCCCACCTCTCCTGGTGCATTCTTTTAAGAAACATTGCAAAGAAATACTGTTGCAGGCAAAAGCAGGGGAGAAGACAGACAAAAAACCCCTCACAAGCAATAACAACTGAGCAAAAACTTTAAAAAGCATTCCATTTGCCTTAAACTGATGCAAGCTCTGACTTCACTGAGTCCAAACCAATATACACTGCCCTAGAAACAGAGTTTCCTAACCCTAAGAAAAGTTTTGGCAAGAGATGAGCTACAGTACAGCAACTGCCAGAAAGCTGTAACAAAGGAATGCTGAAGACACTCAAATAAAGCAGGTATCTTTTAGAATTCCTTTTAAAACTATAATCCAGGACTAGTAACTCTCATACAAAACTTCTTTTGCTATTTATTTCATTTTTATTACTTCAGCTGATTAACATCTTTTAAAGAGCAGATACCAAGTTTTTCCACTACAATAAAAAGCAATGCTGGCCAAGAGAAGATTTGCCCATTAGCCGCACTATCTCCACAAAGACAGCAGCCTTATTAAATTACAACTGTTTGAACAAGGTCAAGCACTCAGGGTTTAATTCAAAGTGTTTCCAGGTATAATGCTGTCAGGTCAACTTAAACAAGCCAACAGAGGCTTTGAGCTTGATTAAATATTAAAACAGAATCTTTCACATCTGTTTTTACCCAAGGATGAAATTACTGTACATCCCTTCAACCAGCTCATTAATACACTAAACACATATCTTGCCTCAAAAGGTTACAGGAATATCAATGCTTTCAGTGTGCCTGCAGTGAAACCTACACAACTCAGCTAGAAGAGAGGTCACTGCATACTTTAGCAGGATGTCAATATTTTTTTATAAATGTGAGAGGTAATCAGTCATAGATACATTTTAAATTAAAAGATGGGAGCCTCCAGTGTAGCTAAATCAGTTGCCTTTGATCTGAACCTTTTAAATGTTCATCTTATTTTCTTTGATAGATAACTTGATAACAGACGCAAAACAGAAAGTTTGATCCAACAGTAATTATTTTTCAAACTGGAGGGCTGTCATGCTCAACTAGAAACCTGCTTAAAAAAAATTGCCCAGCACAGTTTTTAATTGAAATATAAAAAGGTTTATCAGGATCATCTATTTCAACACCTATCATTCCTAACGATACTTTGATGGCATGTTTGGGTATGGGAGAAGAGAATGCATTTGAGGATACAAGTTCTTTGACAATGACAAATACACTGTATTAACTACTCCACATGGCATCTGCAGCCCTTTAAAACACAACCAAAAAAATAGATACTCCTCTAGCATTATCTTTGTATGAGACAGGAGACATTAGTCAAATCGTGTTTCCTGACTGCAATCCATAAAAAGCAGAGACAAATGAAAGTCATCTATTTAGAGCAACAGATGTACAAGACAGGACTTGGAAGGGAAGCTATGGGGAAGTGTTTTGCATCTAGACCACGCTTAGAAAATGGTCTTTCTATTTGTTTCTGTTGAAACTGAACATCACTTTTAAAATAAAATTTTAAAAAAACCTAGCACATTTGCCACAAAACATTCAAATCTACTAAGAAGTCTTAACAGCATGCTCTTAGGGCACGGCAGGAGGAAAACTGCTTGAATATGTAAGTTCTTACATAATGAATAGGAGAAACACATCTCTGAAAGCTCCAGCATTCTTTCAGGAGTCAGAACTATATATTTTAAGCACTGCTAATAAGGCATGAGATAATTTGCTTAAGACAAAATAAAATTCCAATACAACACAGTCGTCTACCACCTACTAATTCACACTTGAACAATATAATCAACTAGACCAAACTATGCTTAATGTAAAGTCAATAAATTCTTTTTTGGCTGTTGACACAAAAATCTACTGGGAATTAAACACTTGAGGAAATTAATCATTATAACACTCTGGTTCAATGCACATCTGTATTGAAATAATTTGGTCTTTAATTCACTTTATTTGTAGTTGGGTTTAAAGCAGTAAATTTGATAGAAGCAGGCCTCATTAAACCAATCTAGCTCAAACTGCTTTTTGTTAAGCTTGGTGTATTTGAACAAAGTCAAAAAGGATTCATTTCCTTTAAAACAATTGTGCATTATAAAGTAACCCAAACAAACCAAGACCATTAATACATAATATAATAAAGGCATCTACATTTGATCTGAGCGAAAGCCAGCATTAATGATCTGTTTGCTTTCAGTACACTTTCTTGAGGCACAGACATACTCCTTTCTTATTGCCCACAGAAACTCACACGGACAAATACCTGGAGAGCACCAAAATAAGATGGCTAGAAGCTCAGGCTATTATGACAAGCTCACAGCTTCCTGCTTTACGAGTTATGTTTAATACTTTCAACACAGATGTAGTTTAGCATTGTGGCTCCCAGATTTAGTTAGCTTGGAAATCAGCAGCAGCAACAGGTGGCTGGTGCAAAGACACCTTGGGAGACACCACATCCACGTGCTGGGGAAACCTGTGCCGAGCTACCTGACTGCACTAAAGTGACAGATCCAGCTAAGAGAATTATACCAACACTTCTCTCTACATGAATTCAAAACCAGCAGCAACTCTGCAAAGGATGGCAGCAATCTCAGCTCCATATGTAGCTGCCAGGACACACTGAGCAGTTCAGCAGGCTGAGCATATCCCCAGCTTGACGTCTTTACCCCACTCTCTTTCAGGACAGGCATGGTGTCACTGTATGTCACCACAGGAGCCGAATGTCAGCATAACACCCTATGGAAACATCTGGCAAAACAGAGACAGTTACACTAAAAATGCACTTCGAGACACGTGCAGTAACCCAAGAGCTTTATGTTACTCACTTCCACCCATATGTACCTTTCTATACTGTCCCAGTGACACAGCAGGCAGTACATTCCATGCAAAGGGACTGCTTACTCTCAGGGAGGCACATAAGCAAATCCTAGATGGTATGAACAAGCTAATCTCTCTAGAGATTATTTTTTTCAAAGCACACACACACACACACTCTCTCTAGATAAAACAGAGTATTTTTTTGTGATTTCAAGAGGTGAAGAACTTTACAAGTTTTGACCTTCCCAAGACAACACTAGGCCCTGTCCTATCCCCCTGGTTTCACTCTATGTAGCTCATGCCTCTGTGCCCACTCCTTCAAAAACAGAAACATGCACCTGTGTAATTTAGCCTGACTATGCCATACAGTACAATATCTATGCTACAACTGAGTTGTAGTAGCAGTCGTGTTAAACTGGGGTGGGAATGAAGAGGGAGATAACCTAGCATGAAATAAAAAAGTATTCTTAGCAATTAAAAAAAAAAAAAAGGCACAAAACCCCCCACTCAACCTGAGCCCTTATGAAACAGTTTTCCTATTCTTCAAAACAAAAAAAGACCACCTTCCAAAGGTATTAAGTTACACTACTTTCTAATCAATCACAGTTATTATTACAGTACTAGACCAAAAGAAAGAGAGGACACAAGAGCTTGCACTCCTCATAAGCTTTAACCTTCCATAAGGCTTAGTTTGATATACTTTTGTGGTTCCAGGATCTGAACTGGGATTTCAGTACCTAGAAATCCTTGCCCACCTCCAAAAACAAACATCACAGGGTTATTCAAGTGATGTTCAGGTGACTACCACTTGTTCCATAAACAAGCTCTAAACAAACACAGTAGTGCGAAGATCATTCCTCAAGTTCCTACAACTGAAAGAAGAATCCACAGTGACCAGAATGGCTCTACTGCTGAGTTTCTCCCACTCCTCATATAACTTGGTCACAAAATTACCTCACAGATGAGGGACACACTAACACTACATTTTGCTAGTGATTTCAGAAGGCATCAAACTCATCAGTGACAAAGGTCTGGTTTACTGCAGTTGGACATGGTGCCATGACAACCCCGCACCTTACCGCCCAAGTATCTGAAGCTGGCTGCAGCTGTTACCAAGTTACTCAATTAACTTGAAAAGACAGGTCAAAACCTCAGCACTAAGTGGCTGACAGTACCTGCAGAAAGGAAGCAGCTCTCAGTAACAAACATTACCATTTAGTTTACAGCAGACAGAGTATTTTCTTCTTTAACCTTCCTTTCATTCTCTGTAGTCTTCTGCTTTTCGTTTCTATCCTCATTCAACCTTGCACCTCATTTTTCTGTTCTTAAAATCAAAATCTTTCGGTCTTCACAAAACAATGAGGTTAGTAAATCATCATATAAATGAGGGTGGTGCAAATAAAACCTATTGTATATATACATTTCTCAATGAATATGTTTAAAAATAGAGTACCTCAAGGCATATAAAAATCACTTCTGAGAAGAAAATTCTCTTCCCTGGAAGCTGTTTAAAACTGTTATTTGCATCAATTCCTGAATTGCTACTACTAAGTGGCATTAGAATATAAAATCACACTCTGCAGTTTTCTCCTCCTGAGATTTACAGTTAAATGATAAGAAAAATACTTCCTGGTTAAATTGGACAGATAATGCAATACAGCTTTTATCAAACCAATAAATATGTTATAACACACAAGCCTCTGGCCCTAAGAGACTTCCTTCTTCAGGTGCTGGCAGTCTATAAATTAGCTCATTTGTAGCACAGAAAAGCTCCATAATTAGTACCTAGTTTATCATTAAAACCTTGCATTCATTGTATGATGTCACAGACTACTGAGTCTGGCTCTCATTTACACACTCAATTATTTTCTGGCATCCCAGTACAGTTGATCCCATTATTTCCTATATAATTGACCAACTTCAACAGCTGCAATTCTTCTCTGGTAAATACAGAACATATTGTAGATGACAGGATCATAGTTATCACTCTTAAAAAAATTCCATATAACATACAGTTTAAATTTGACAAAGCTTAAGATGCTTTGCCCTGCAGCCAGCAAAAGTTTGATTTAAAAAGCACTGTACAGTAATTAGATTTAAACCACAGAATTACTTAAAGTACCACATTCATTGACTGGTAGAGCTTTTATTGCAATAGATTAGACTCATTACTTAAGAGTCTGAAAAGCAGTTGAAGATCATTTACCTCTGGTACTAGAAATTAATACACTTACTTTTGATTACAGCTGCGAATGAGACTGGTCTGCAGATCCAGGCATGGCAGATACCCTCCTGGACCAATGGAGAGCAGAAGTGTCTCACCTAGTGACCAACATGCTAGATCCTTCTAAGACCTTCTGGCAAAACCTGGAGTGCATGCTCTCAGAATTTCTTCTACCCAAACACCTTGAAATTACAACCCTCTGTAGTGCAGACATGTAAGATAATGGACAATTCAGTAAAGTACCTAATTTCACATGGCCATGAGAAACCCTGAGATGTTTTCACTATTTCTGCAAAATCATTATATCTGTAACAAGAAGATCTGACAAAATACCTGTATTTTATTCAGCATAAAAACATCTCCAAGTCTGAAAGCCAGGAAGTCCTTTCTTACTGGCCCTCAAACCTATCAAGAATGGTCTTAATGATGATTAATGAATCTAATGAATCATTAATCAAAGGAGAATACAGTAGTAGAAAAGACAGGACTCAACAACCTGCACCTGTACTGTGCAGCAGTGTTTAGCCCTACAAACCAAAAGGCAAAGGGAAAAAGCAAAGTTTCGGAAATCTAACACGTAGTGCTGTACATAAACATGGAATACAACTTTCATAGGAAGGTAGTATTTTCCCCCCCTCACTTCTATCCTTTATTCTGTATCATGAAAATAAATAAAACTCCTTTTATTATTTTTTTCACACCTTCCTTGGAATTTAATGGACAATACAGTAAACTGCATTATACAGCTTTTTACTGTGGATGTAGGGTTTTGTTAATACCACTTGCACATCAGGTATACTCACGATGGCTTGGAATTTCAGGAAATGTCAAGGATTTTTCTTTGTATTACTAGGAACAACAAAAAACCCAACCCCAAAACACAAGAAAAAGCAACAAAGCAGCTTCCTGCCTGTTAGGAGGCAAAAGATTCTGCCTTTCAGTTGTTGCACTTGTAAACATGTGTCACTTGTAAACCCTGACAGCCAGGACAGAAAAACCCCTTAGCACTCAGGACATTTTCCTCCAGAAGAAATGTATTTTATCAAGGGTAACACACTAGCCAAATGTCTCCAGAAGCTTTCACGGGTAGATGCCCACCAGTACTGATGACAGTTGGAAAGCTGTCTTGGGCGTCTGCTGCTGTGGTTGCACTGTCTGAAGCATTTTTTTCCAATGAAGCCATATGATCCATGGGCAAAGGAAAAAGAGAGAAACAGGGGAGATTACACCTCAAAACCTGTACAATGCATTTAAGTTTTGATTTGGCATTCCTGTTTTACACCATTAAAGATACATCAGGTTTTCAACCCACAAAACAATGCAATTAATTTAGGTCACTATGGATCTTGCACATGAAAATCTGTACTGACCAAAATCAGGAAAACAAAACCAAGGCAAATACCTCACCCCTTTCTACAGGATGGCCACAAGATGCAACAGCACAGCAGTACAACTGAGCTGCACAGCACATCATCTTTTCCTTCAAGACCAGTATTTTATCACTTAAACTATTTTAGCATTTATCAGGGTACCAATTATGATATATTTACATTAATCTGATACAAATACAAAAGCAAACCTGCAGCAAAGCCTTACAGCAAAAGAACAATGCTTGAATCATATGGAATTACAATTTCAGTATGCTCTAACTAATGAGGAAGAAGCTGACCTTCATAGTAGAATGTTAGACAAAAAATAGGAGGTTTGTGTAGCACTCCATTAAAAATAGTTGAGTATTTGTGTTCAAGACGAAAATTCTAACAAAACAACCTTGAGAGAAATGTATTCTTTAGACATGGATCAGGCAGCTAGTAAGGCTAGTCTTTGGAGTCGTGTAATCAGTGACCACAAAATTAATTCCAAGTTAGTTATAAACATACATTAGCTAAGTTCACATATTGATAGAGCTGAGGATAACAGTATGGTCCTCTATATAGAAAGGTTACTTTTCAACTTGTTGTATCATGGAGGAGAGTCAGGATCTTCTTAAATCAGGTACATTTCAGACATTAAACAGTAAAAATCTACAGTACTACAAAAGTGCTTCTGCAGCATAAATGAGGTTACTCAATTCCAAATAACGTGCTATTAACAAAATTCCATCATTCTTTATTTGTTTGTAGAACAGCTCTTTCCTGTAATCTAGCTAAGAACCTTTCCATCTTCAAACAGGGCATCTGCATGATACCTCTCAGGACAGAATCTTCTCCCAAGTCAGAAAAATTAAGCATTAAATTAAGCTCTTAAAAACTGTCTTCACTGCATTCACTTGGTCTTTTGATTCTACTCTAATGGATTATCTATTTAACTTAGTCAGAATTTAATCCAGTGTTACAAGTCACGATCAAAGAAAGATTATTTTAATCCAGCTATAAAAGCTTGAGCTCTTGAGCTAACACACTAGATAGACTTATTCTCAAGCTTCACCTGTGCTACTACACTAGCACTGCAGATCCTGAAGCACAAAAACCATGGGAAGGGACTGATGAGTCCTGACTTAAGGCTTTGGAAATATAAACAGCACATTAAGCCTGCATTTTCTACTCAATTTTACATCAGTCAAGAAATACACACATGTAGTCAGGGCCTCAAATCACCTATTTCTTCAGGCTGTGTGAACTAATGGTAGAAGGCAGGTGGGTGGGTGGGAAAGGGTAGGGCCAGTGAAACAGATGAAAAAGAAAGCATTTTTTACTCCTTCGGCAGATGAACAGTCCAACACTTCCCATGCATGTTTCTCATTTTCCCAATTCATTGTAGGCCAAATATAAAAATATCAAACTTTGCAAAAGAACCTAATGGAGATTATTACATGACAGGAAACAGCATGAACTATACCATGTCCTATACCACAATGGCAAACTCAAATCATAGTTGGCTTTTTCCTTCCCCTAATTATGAGCAGTCAAACCACAAAACCTATGTTAAGATCTTATCAGTTAAGGTTCCCTCATGGGAAAAGTTCAGAAACAGCTGTACAAAGAATCACTGCTCAGCTTCAAGTTTCTGAAGTAGTCACAAGTTTAGAAGAATGAAATATGTCCATTTTGACAGAGTATTTGGGACTCTTCCATCACTTGAGATATTTGTATTAGTGACTTCCTAATCAACACTCTTGAGAAGCATTTAAAGAGGAAAAAAAAGTACCAAAACCCCCACAGGTTTTACTGATACTGATATCACCTCAGAAGTACATAGTCTGGATACAAACTGGTAATTTGGGCAAAACAACCCAGAGAATGTAGCTAAATTGTATGTCATGTGAACAGGTTTTATACAGATTATACACTACTGCCTCTTACTTTCATAACAAGACACTTGTCCATACCCTCCATGGAAGCTGCTAATGAAGTATTGACTACAGCTTTTCACTCAAGCTGTACACTGATGAAGCTAAACAAGCAATACCATTCACAAAAAATACCTTCAATGTACTTCTGCTAAATTGGCATAAAATATACTTTTAAAAAATACTTTTTAAAAATCAAAAGAAAACCCTCCCGTGTTTTGCTGTTGTTTACACTAAGTGGGTTATCCGTTCTAGATTATGCTACTCTTAGACAAGCCTGAAAGAGCACATCTAAAACAAACTCAAGCAGACAGAATAAATATCAAACCTCTCTTCTGTAGTACTAACCACAGCAGGAATAAGTGCTGATGGCATAAGCTGTATTGAACAGAGCTGTGATGGAATTTAACAGATCTACTAAGAAAAAAAAAAATTGTAGACTAATTATTTACTGGTTTGTGAATATGAACGATTAAAACTGCAAATAAAATATAAACATTACTTTCTTGTAGCACTACTTTAAAAACTCTTAGGAAAAGTGGTATTTTTACTTGTATATACAAGTCAGCATATCAACAGAGTAGAGGAGAACAAATGCACCTTCACAGAGCTCTTAACAAGCAAGACCTGCTGTTTCAGTTTGAAAGGCAGTTCTAAGTCATGCTTTCTTGTTGCAGTTTTGTTTGTATCAAAACACTTGTCATTGTACCTCCACTAATATCAGCCCCAATTAAGAATTTAATTACTCCCTTACTGCCTTTATAGTCTACCAGCTCATTTTCAATGAAGAGTGATATATGGTAATAAGCAATATTCCCTGTAGTACCTCCTCCCAGTGAAACTCCTTCCAAGAAAACTGTTAAAATTTAAAATTATAAACGCAAGGGTTTTTTCTCCAACTGTAGCATTTTGCAGTATTTTACTGAAAAGCTATGCAGAAGCAAGGACCCTTTATTTACAGGCCTTAAAAAGATCAGAGGTGAAGAGGACTGCTAGATCACATAACTGAGTAACTTTCCAAGTTGTGACAAGCAGGTACAAGGCTGATCTGTGCCATTTTGGGCTACGTTGTAACAGCAGCAATGAACAGCAGTGCTGTAATCCCAGCTGTGTCAGAAGCTGACATTTCCAATTCTGCTACTGGAAGCTGTACTTTGGAAGTCATCATGCAACCTGCCTTATCTTCATCCTTAGCTCCAATGAGGCCACAGTCCCTCACAAGTGAAAGATGCCACTGCAGGAGCTGTTATATTTTGGTCTGCTTTGCCTGAAGAAAGAATTAGGATCAGTTTACCTTAGTCATACAATTCATTCTAGGGAAGGTTGCTAAGAGATTACAGACTTAATTTTCATATATAATACTATGCAAGAGTTAGCTTTAACACTGAGGGAATCTTAGAGATGCTAAGTAGACCATTCTTTAAAGTTATTTCTCTATGACAGTATCTCAGATTTTTATAATTAACTTTCAAAACACAAACCAGGTCACAAAAGAAACCTGTTTCATACTAAGCAGAGATACAGAGGAATTATTGGAAATGTACTGGAGTTAGATGACAGCATTTCAGTAAACCAGAAGGCAAAAGAAACAAAAAAAATCCATAAAAATTCCACTAGGTACAAGAGAAGAGCAATTTCTTCAGTCTGAGAAGCTATTTTGAACATTTATGATGGAATGTATTTCACTAAGTGTTTTAGCACTGTCCTCAGAAATGGAAACCAATTTGCTTATTAGGGCAAAAATATATCGGGGGTAATGAAACGAATATGAAGTTGCTTCCTTTTTACACCATTTCAAAGATGTATCATTTGACTGTGGTATTTCTACAGCAGAAAAAACACTTCAGCTCCTGGGTTTGAGAATATCATATCCCATTTTATTACAGCTTTATGTAACAAAATTCATTTAACATAGATTCATTTCTAAATTCTATACCACAAATACTGATTTTTAATCAGCTTTTTCATTATAATCCTAGCATTAAAATAGAATTTCTGGTTTTTTGGAACAATATAGTTTCAACAGAAACAGCCCAACAACACTTCCTGAAACTGCACAGAAGATGGTCAATTGTTTATTGGTAGAAGTCTAATCAGTGTATGATGTGGGCTGAAAGGAAACATAAGAACCCTGTAACACATTATATACTTGATAAAATAAATGAACCCCCAAAGCTTTCAGGAATGAAGTCAAAGTTACACTTAAACAGGATCTGAAAAACATTTTTCTCTAACATGCATTAGACACCAACTCTTAAACACAGGATCTACATGAAGAGGTGTCTATTACCCCCTTCTAAGCAGCAAGGTATACAAGCACCCCCCTTTATATATAGATGATAGAACAACACCTTATTTGATTTCTATTCTACCCACTGAATTTCTGAAGCAATTGAAAGAGTCTTAGAACAACTCACTTTGGGATCCCTACAGAACAGAATTTTCTTGGACAAAGCTGAAGACCTTCATTTTTTTGAAAAAGTGTTTTGTAAACACTAACAATCCAGAATTGTTTTCTGCAATCCAAGTACTTTAAGTTTCATCTGGGGAATGCTACAATTCCTTCCCCAATTCCTTTCCAAAATCATTCTAGAAATTAAGTATTTCAAATCTTGAAAACAGTCTTTTTTACTAAAAACCCTGGGTAGTAATTTGTTTTCTACAGGATGTGGAAACAAGTGTACATGGAAGCTTTAACATGACAGTGAACTATGACCTTTAAATATACTCTCATATGTGTGTGAGGTACACACTCATAACTATAATCCAAAGTAAATGTATTTTTGAACTTGATAATCACCAGATTGCTTAAACTATATTTGAGGCAAGTCTAATCAGGCAGAAACGAGAGTTACTCCCCCTGGTACCACTTGAAGAAAGGCAGAGCTTTCAAAGTTTGAAAAGATTAATAAGCATGTGGTGACAACGAAGTTGAAAAACTCAGTTTAGTTAAAATGTTGAAGACAGTTATCAATCCAGTAAGACACCAACACTTTAAAGGTAGTATTAAATAAGAAATTCTTACAGTAGTCCAATGCTCAGTACCTGGAAGAGGACTAAACCCTTTAGCATAATCTTTGTATTCACTAAATCCAGAATTGAGCAGTAGAGCAGCTGTTCAGTGCCTGCTCTGCAGAATTCAATGAATGACAAAAGGTTACCTTAATTCAATGAGATAATCAGCACACATTTACCCTCTACCAAGAGTTTTCCAACCATCTGCAAGGCGGCAGAGCTGACTGCCTATAAAACAACTGGTAGCATGCTGACATGTCCTCACATCACTCATGTCAATGAAAATTTATCTCTTAGCAACAGCTAAAAGAAGCTGAACTTCCAGAAATATTTTAGATGCATCACGAGCCAACAATTTCTTCATAAGTGATTTTGATTGCTGCTGATCTCCAAACAGATGTCTACTCTAATTGGTGAAATTTATTAAATACATATCTTAAATAAGAAAAAGTCAAGTTGTCATGCCCTAAGAAAGCAATAACAATGGGAGTCACTCTAGCTGTGCACATAAAAGACAAAAGCTAACCTTATTTGAAGCTGCTAATCCCACAATATCAGTAACAGTGAAGTAAACATGTGTGTATTGTGGGGAAAGGAAGGAATTTGCTATTAGGGTTGCTGTCAGCAACTGAAAGCTAAGAAGTCCACAAAACTAAGATAAATATTTTTGACAGGAAAAGCAAAATAAGAGATTCAATGCTAATACCACTTGGCTACTAAAACTATTTTATAATTCCCTTTTCTGCTACATGGGAGCAAATACAAAATTTTAAGGCATTAATCTTTACAAGTAAATTCCATACAAAACTTCTGATAAAACTGGAAATACATTTGTTTTAGCAAAACTCATTTGCATTAGCAAAATACCAAGCAAATTAAAATTTTAGCACCAGACAGAGACAGGAAATGGAAAAAGCTTGTTCTCAGCTATATTACAAGCTCTTCTCTAGAAAACAAGTCATACAGTGGTCTCTTCAAAATACATCCAAAGACAATACTGAGAAAGAAACAATATAAATCATTCAGATTCTGGTTCATGCTAGCAGATAATGAGCAGTTTTGCTTTCTTCCATCACTAGTATTTTCCAAGAGACATAAAACAGAATCTGTCAATCCTAGGCTGAATGGAAGCCACATTTATTTACCAAAATTCACAGTCAGAACTGAGGTATCATCTTGAATTCAGAGCAGTGGAGGAAGTTGGGAAAACAGAGGAAGATTCCTGCAGTGGTTTATTAATCCAAATAAAAACCTCCTACCACTCATCTCCTGTTCAGATCAGGAAAGACTCTTGCAACTCTCCACTGAAAGACTAAAAACATGCCTGCAAGAAGAGCAGCTAGTCACTTGTTTTTAAACACAGCACATAAATTTATAAAGCAAAAACAACTGCCCATTGCCACAAAAACACCAAATGGCAAATCCCAGAACTCATTGAACACGAGTACCAACATTTTCCTTCAGTGTATGGCAGACAAACATGTCAAGTGACCCGACAAGAGCAATTCTCTGAATAAGCCACAGAGGAAGCCACTGGCTTCCAAGAGAGCTCGAGCTCCAGTACTTTTGAATGGAGCTAAAACATACACGTACAACTCATCAACAGCCCATCCTACAGGCCCTTAGCAGGGCTGCTACCTTGAGAACACACCCTGCATGTGGTTTGAGTCACTTATTGACTGATTTATCTAAAAATTTCAGACCTTCAGAAAACATCTGTAGTATCTGAAAGCCTGCTTTGCTAGATCAGCAGAATGTATGCCAAACATATAAAAATAAATGCATTGGGTTTACTATACAATTTTTCAATATAAAAGCAGATTAATATTTGAAAAACAGCATTAATGATTTTTTTTGTGGCATTCATTTCTTACAACTGGATAAAGAGGAAGGGGAAGAGAGCTAGACAGTTCAAGGCAGAGCAAAAATATTCAGATCAGAAAATACCATGTTTATGTATAAGCCCATTGTTTATTACATTAACCTCCATGTTTATATTTATAAACTGACTGATAACCAAATACTTACTTGGAGGAGTCAATGCACTGTCCTCTTCCTCTACCATTAACAGATTCTTGTTACACTGACTCCTACAACAGGCATACTAGCATTCAGAGGTCAAGAGAGAAAAATCAAAGTAGAAAATGAAAGCTGAGTATCTTTACATTTGGAACAGAAGGGAGGGATACAGCAGCCTTCATAAACATAGAACTTGTTAACTATCTACTATTAAGTTCAGTGATCATAACAGGGCTTACTTTGGTCTTAAGAATCTTTTCAGGCTCAAACACTGACTTTTTCATCACCCATTTACCTGTATTTTTGTATAATGTCTTTGCTAACTACTGTTCATTGTCCACTAATGGTAAGCATTTTAAAGAATTCCACACTACTTGCAAGTTAGGTATTACTCATTTTTTCCAATAAGTTTGCTCAGGACCCTGCCTAGTCCAGCTCTGATCACCTCTGAGGATAGAGATTCTATAGCCACTCTGAGTCCCTGTTCCATGTCTCTCCAACCTCATTTTAAAGGAATTTTTCCTTCATCTATCTGCAATTTCCCTTGATGCAACTTGTGCCAGTTACCTCTCATTATTTTGCCATCTGAAAAATAGCAGTCTCCATCTTCACTATAATCACCCAATATGTAGTTCTGAAAGAGGTGCTTTAACACAACAGTCCCACACATCTATGGCAATTTTATCTTGACTGTACTCCTTTCAGCTGTTACCTGTAAATACTTCCTGCTGCCTAGGGAAGTGTTGGAATCACTCTCCCTGGAAGCATTCACAAAACATGCAGATGCAACCCTTGGGAACCTGGTTTCATGGTGAAGCATGGCAGTGCTAGGTTAACAGCTGGACTCGCTGATCTTTGTGGTCTTTTCCACCCTAAATAATTCTATGATTTTCCTTAGTCATTAGTTAAGAACTGCCTGCACTCTATGTCTGAAACACAGGTGACACTGACATTTGTCTTTTATTGAGCCAAATGCAAACACTGCTAGTTACTGTTGCCACGGATACATGGACATTACATAAAAATTAGTTCTTAAACTACAGTCACTCATCTGCACCATTTTGGAAAAAAACAGATGTGAAATTGAAGCCAACTTCAAAATACCACCAGAGATGAAATCAACTCCTGCAGAAAAACATGTGGCAAATTCACCACAGCTTAAGCTAGCTCTACTTCTACTCCAAGATGAGGAAACATCAGCCATGCCTACCAGACACCTCTGCTGAGATCATACACAGCTTTTTTCCCGTGCCAGAGTCCTGCTTGTAATTAAAACCAGAAGTCTCAAGCCTACACCACCTAGGACTGCATTAATTGGTAACTGCTGGACTGTACCACTACAACGAGAGGAAAAAAATGGGACTCAGCCCCTCTAGACCCAAAAAACTTGGCAAGGCAGAAATTCGTGCACATATGTAGCGAGTACTGCAGTGACAAGGCAGAGTAGACAGTTTACAAGTCTGCAGTTTCCCTCACCACAAGGGATTGTTCCTTATGTAACATCTTATCTACAGCCCAACCTGAAGTCACAATAATCCACACAAAGTGCAGCAGCCCTGGAGTTGCCTGCACAGGCATCTCTGTAACAGGTCACACCCATTCATTTCAAGAAGGCTGGCTGTGCCTGCAAATTCAAAACTTTAAGCTCTTCACAAAGAACCTGGAGAAGAAAAAAAAAACCACAGAAAAACCCATGCGACACCAGTAATAATTTTCCACAATGAGGGATACGAGCAGATTGGGAAAAACAACAATAACTAGAAGTACTTTTGCAACTGAAGGAAATGCCACTAGTTTAAAAGTTGATTTGTCGCTTTCCAGGTAAGCACAAAGGACAGCAGTGGATCTGCCAGCTAAGTGATACCTGCTCTGACCTGCCATCATGTCCAAGATTCTAGAGCCATCATCTGAGCCCTAATAATGTTGTTCCAGTACACAACAGCACTCCAGCTATTTGGTTCCATAGAGTCCTAGCCAGTGTCCTGGCTTCAAACAGGCCTTCAAATCACGGGTCTGCCCTTACACCCAGCCAAACAGAGTCCTGAACACAGACACCCAAGTTGCTAACAGGACCATAAATGGATTCAAAGTTGTAAAGAAAACTTTATACCAGTTGAGTATTTTCTTAATGTTAGCTTGAAATTCTTTCAAAAGAGAGAGTCCTTTGCCATGTCCAACTACCAAATTGGAAAATTCCAGTTAATCCACACCTGATTATTAATTAGCAGTTAATCTATACCTGAGATCTTTCTTGACAAAAAAAATAACTTGTCAGAAATAGCAGATAACTTCAACTGCAAGTTACCAAGATATTTCATCACGTTTTACAATAAACTTTCTGCAACAATAAGAAACAATATGGAATTGCTATCACATTTCAACCGACACAGAAAAAAGACCCAAGAGTCAACACCATCACTATTACTGAACACTGAAGAGCAAAGACACTTTGAGCAGACAAGAAAACAGCACTGAGAAAATATGCTAGGTAATTCTCCTTGTATGTAAGGCAGCCTTCTGGTATTTCTGTTTTAGAAGGAATCTTGAAAAGGGAGATATCCACGCATTGACTAGTTGAGAAAAAAATTAGTCTGGGAGGAAAAATGCAAGGAGTAAAACCTCTAACCATAATTTAGGAACTCAGTGTCACTCCCAGTTAAGACAGAGGAGTTCACAGAAAATAGCATAGATGAATAAACACCAATAGAACTGCTGGAACTACACGGGATTGCTTTAACTCTATGCTGTCAGTTTCAATACAGGACTCACCACAGAACACCACACCAATTAATTTTGAAGGGAAACAACCAAAAGAATCAAATTTTAGCAAGCTTTAGGATTACACAGCTTGCAGTATAAGGTTTGGAATCACTCCTTGCAATAAACAAGAACCATGTGCACATCATGCAGAACTATGTTCAGAATATCCAGCTTGGGGGGAAAAAAAGGATGAGTAGGGTCTTCCCTCATGGATCTACAGGCTACTGCAAATATGACCCTGTTTGCAGAAACTAATTCTCATCAGAAATTTAAAACTAACCTCTATCCCAACTTATGAAAAAATAGACCAATCTAACTCAGGAAATAGCAGTATTTAATTTACTCCCCACCATATAATTCAAGAAAACTTTTACAAATATGCTTCTTAGGTTGGTCCAAATGTGCTGAATTGTAAAACACACACACACAAAAAAAAAGCCCCCAATGGGTTGATGAGACTTTTCCACTTCAATTTCTGGTAAGCTCCAGTATCTCAGGTGTTAACAGGATCTATTCTAAGTGTTCCCTTGGCTTATGCCCAGAGTTGGTACTTCTGGCATTTCAGAAGCTAAAGGGACAGAAAAAAAACGAACCGAAAACAAAACCCACCACACACACACAAAACAAAATCCCCCAAAATAAAACAAACAACAACAAAACCCACCAAAAAAAAAAAAAATCAAACCCCAAAACCCAAATACCCCGAAACACAAGAGCAGCAGCACCGAGTAATCGTCCCAGAACTTCCAGGACCAGATCTAATCACAGTTAAGGTGCAGGCCACCCTTCCAAGAAATACAGGTAATTTGTGNACAAAAAAAAAAACAACAAAAAAACCCACAAAAAAAAAAAAAAATCAAACCCCAAAACCCAAATACCCCGAAACACAAGAGCAGCAGCACCGAGTAATCGTCCCAGAACTTCCAGGACCAGATCTAATCACAGTTAAGGTGCAGGCCACCCTTCCAAGAAATACAGGTAATTTGTGAATTGAAATAATGAGAAGTACAAACATGAGACTTAGTGTTTGCCAAGTAATGTCAACATTCCTCAGTATTTTGTCACCATGAAGACATTATGAGGAGAGAAACAAAGGCTGCATCTGAAGACAACAGTGTTTTATGGACTGACAAAGTTCAAATCTAGATTTTTTTTCATTTCCCTGTGTACAGTCTCTTCAATTGTAGCACTGTAGACACTCTAGAAACTTCCCCATCACTGTATTTTGGTGCTCAGACTCACTCTCAGAAGCCCAGACTCCACATAAAAGCAGCTCCCAAAGTCTGGCATTACGAATATCCACTTATGTGTAAATCTGCAAGATACATTGTGCATTCTTTTCTGCCTCCCTTTTCTGTTTCTGCACAGTGGAAAGTCTGGAGGACAGAGGCAACAAGAAATCTCAACCAACGCTGCCTTGCTGCCTACCCACAGGAAGGCAGGAAGCTTAAAAACTGAGCAAGGAGGAGCCTGATGCCAAAAAAGCAATTCGCTATAGATTGGCCCTTTGCCTGAAAGACAGAAGGAGGAACACCCAGTGTCTGCACTGGCACAAGCTACATACCAGAAAACTGAAATTCAACCCATGCCAAGTTACACTTTTCAAAGCTAAATGTACGTAGGCCAGTGAAAACAAAATTAGATAGGAGTTCAGGGTAAGAAAAATTAATAAAACAAGTTCAGTTTTGCATGAAAGTCAGCTTAGAAAGACAAACTGAAAGTGAAAGAGGGATTAGTAAATTTTTTCATGCCAAGAATCAGATGAAAATCACAGTTGCTGAGCTGTTCAAGAGAGCATTGAGGAGAACAAACATCAAGCCATCTCCATTTGAACTACAATCTTTGAAGTTTAAGTACTAATTATTCTGAACATAGCAAAGATGAAACTACTGAGATACACTATGAATTCCCACAGCCCTCTGAAAATGTTACAATGGCCACTCCCTCTTCACCTTTAAAAGCTGGACTTATCCTTTTAAATTATGTCTAAAAAGAAGCAAATAAAGAGCTGCCTATAGCCTACAAATATCTATTTCTTTGAGTTGACAGTCACATAGCACTTGTGCTCAGGAGATGGCTAACTCCCAAGACTTATTAGGTTTCATGCAGCTCCCAAACTGCAGAACCTTCCTAGTGCTTGTCCAAGTGACAAGGAAAATAGAGAAACATCAGCAATATTGCCATTCCACCACTGACACCATTCAAGATAAATTAAACAACCTTCTTAAAACTAACCATAAGTTTTAAATACCACTTTGCTGCATTTGCAAAAGTGCATTTTAATGCTTCAAAGGCTTATTGAAAAGCTAAGTATCACTCAATTTTCCTCTCTCTTCACACCCTTCCCTACTATGTAACCAGTTTTTACACTGCATTTTCTGGTTAACATATTCATACAGCCCTTTTCAGAAAATGCTTGGTGAGAAAAGGTGTGAAGCAAAAGGGAGGGTATCTATGCAAGATACTCTTGAGCATAAGGAAGAGCACATAAGAGCAGTTAAATTGTTTAAATATGCACTGCAACATAGTGAAGTGCACGAGATCAAACTGCTGCACAACAAAATGAATTATTTTTCTGCTTTCTTGTGTGTGGGGGTTTTGGGCTTTTTTGTTTCTTTATTTGAGGAAGATTTTTTTCTGGGGTCTGTTTGTTTTTCCAGGACATAAAGACACTGCAAATCTTCATCCTGAAGGAGACCACTGTTTTCAGTTTTCCTTCGCTCTTAAGGCAGCTCCACCTCTGGCTGGATGTTGTCCTTCACACACTCAGTTAACACTAAAACAGGCATCTTTTGAAGTCCATTGATTCAAGTTACCTGTCCAGACACATCAAGTGAGCATTTACCTCAATGTAACCACCAGAATAGTTCATATAACTGAAAAGTGCTTTATATAATACACACTACTCATGACCCTTACAATATACCACCTACACAGCACAGAGCTGCCAGTTGCTACTGACCTTCCAACAAGATCTGTCTTTCCATGAACCTTGTACTTGTATCTCTTCATTCAGAGATGGAAAAGCAACCCTCCACACACACTAGGGAGTGCAAAGGGATCGAACAAGGGAAGATTGAAACAGCTGCACTGCATGCTTTCTCTTGCTGCAACAGTTGATACAACTTTGCCCAAATCCAGAAGAGTCAGGATAACACTTGAAATACCATTTTCATATCAATCCTTTCTTCCAGGCCTATGGATAACAGGAGAAATCATGGCAGCTATCCTGCTGTAACTAACTACAGCTATTTCTAAACCTAATGAAACAAGAGAACTGTATCTAGTTAAATTGAATCACCCAGTTAATAGGGACAAAAAAAGCAGCTCCGTATCATCACCACTAAGAAATATGTTTAGCACTTCCAGCTCCCTGTTCCAAGTATTTCATAGAATGCAAAGCACTCAACACTCCTGTCACATAGTCAAGGCTCCAGGTCTGCAAAACTAAATTCAGTGACACTGCATTTCAACAGTATTTATCTTCTCAGTGCACTATACACTCAGATGCTTTGGGTGGGTGATTGAAGCAAGCAAACCAAAACAGAAATCCCAAGCCAAACAACCAAAAATCCCCAAATAAACCAACAACAACCCATACACAACACAACCACCTTGCCCCACACAGGCCATACTGTATCTCTTCTGATCACGTTCCACTCACACAGCAAGAAAGGTACAGAGTCTGCATTTGGTACTATGAGTGTGAATGTTCAGACTGACAAAGAGAGCTCTAATGTACTTCTAGTGCACCAAAGCTTCTGTCTCATCCTGATGAGACGTTACTTATGCATTAAAGAAAAATAATCAAAATTACTCAAACTTCCACAGTCATCAAAATGGATTTCTGTGCATCCCTCCATTTGTTCTTCTCCTCCAGAAAGGTCAACAAAAGACATCCTAGAACTTCACCTCTACTATTTGAAAATAAAAAAACCAAAACAAACATAGAACATTAGTCACCCCAACAAAAATCATCTCTTATTTGTGCTAGCTATAGACAGAGCCAAAGAAATTTTAAAATACACCAATCTCGTCAAACATCAGCCATTCCCAAGAGATGCCAGTTAGATACAGTTATTGTATTAATTTCAATAAATAATCTTAACCAACCCCATATTGTCACTTAAATGCTTCCAATAAAAATAGCCTAAAAGTTTTTCTTCAATGCCATTCTACTTACATATGAATTAACATCAATTTCAAATGAAGATACAGTCACATCCAATAACAAGGACTACTTAGGTACACTTACTTTCAGAACTGTCCCTGAAGTATTTAAAGCCACACATGTTGAAGAACAGTAAAACTCCCATATTTAAAACAAGTCTCTATATATTTTCTCAGTCACCTGGGTCACAGCTAACACAACTAAGTGGTGCACTACACCAACATGGAACTACTGATTCACCAACCTCACATCAAAACTATTTTTGTCAGGAAAAACCGTATGCCAGTTTTTAAACACGCAAGTCATACTGCTAATTTTGAGGCACCCAAATGAAAGCTTATTTCTTGCCAAAGCACTTGCTAGAGAACAGATTTGTTTGGCTAACTTCTAGAAGACAGATTTATCCTTATACCAGTATTTTACTATGGCAGTAATGGCTTTTTCAGCACCATGACCCAACTAACATTCTCTGCAATGGGTGCCAGTCCCAGTAGGTAGCCTAACAAGGGAGATGTTTGTTTCTACAGAATTCATGTTACTCGGGTTGCTCACTACTCCAGCCCTCAAATTTTTCATGTCATTACAGTATGAGAATTACAGTAGGAACTCAAAGTACTTAAACAGACAGCTTTATCACTACAAGTAATTAAATGTTTATAGTGTACAGCTACAGCAGTAATTGCACAGTATGCAGCACTTTTGAATTTCCATTCTGATTATAGAGCATGAAGCTCCATGCATCCCTCAAATACCCAAGAAGTCCAATTTGACAGAAATAGATATCCATATATAAATGCAATCAGAGTTAACATACAGTTAGAGAAGCTCACAAAAAGAGAAGCTACCCACCTCTGGCTGTTCTCCAAACAACTGTTCCTGAAGACCTCACAAAATAATTCCAACACAAGCTTTTCTACTCTGCACCCTCCAGCTCTCACCATCAAAGGAAAAAGACCAGTGAAAACCATCATGCTGCTTCTAGGAGACATTGGTGGCACCTCTACAATAGCAAAGCTGTCTGGACTATTCCATGTCTAAAACAACTGCCATGAAACTCGACCAGCCAGAAGAGGAAAACAAAAACAACAACAACAAAAAGAAAACAAACAAAGAACCCCAAACCATCAACTTACAAATATTTTAAGTAAGCTGATTCAACTATGACAGGTAACTTTCCTTCCCTCAAGTACACTGAAAATTCCAAACACACTTCACCATACTAAATGGGAAATGATCAAAGAATGCCTGCAGACATGTCTTTGACACTATCCTTTTATAAACAAAAAACTCATTGATAGCCCTTTCTCCCTCAAGGCTGAAACCCTGTGAACAATTAACTTCAAAACAAGACTCAAGTAATAGCAAAAATAAACCCATGTAGGGAGCACAACAAAAGCAAAACAGAAGGAGGATCCTTCAGTTTAGCTCAAATTGTCACTGTAACACCTTCACTTCTGTTCCTAGAATATTTACATTAATTCCAGTTTCAATTAACTGCCATTTTAAAGCTCATCCACATACAAATATCATTAAAAAATAATAATTCTAACTGTCTTAAACATCACAACTCCTACCAGTGGCATTTCAAGCAGTTGAACCCTAAGAAAATCAGTATAGCCTCCCAGAAAATTAAGGTAAAAGGCCTCAATCAAATCACACTGCAGATTTCAGCTACACCAGTCTGTCAGGCAAGACAGAACAATCTCACACCTACAACAGAGCATACAGCTGTACTCTTCCCTGCTGTTGTGTTCATCTACTGAAAATCCACAAAGCAAACTATCCAATGCAGAATGGCAGGACACAGGGAGCCAAGTAAAATTCATTTACCAGAACTGATTCTGCATGAATCTTGGACATGCATCCCCACTCATACACATTTAATTGGGTAAATAAAGCGTGAGAAGAATCATTGCTTTTGTATAAGGTAAATTAACAAAGGATAAAAAGAATAGTGTTTCATTACTACATTAGCTCTCATTTTTCAGACTTACCTGGTCTTTCTCATGGGGTAATAGGCTGACAGGTGGAAGGGAAGCTGGGAAGGTGCTGGAGTATTTTGGAGCTCCTTTGCTTTCCAAACTGCCATAATTCACTCTGTACTGAGGACCATCCTTCAGTAACCTCCCATTGTTCACAGCACGTTTGGCCCCCAGCCGCAACCTCTGCTGAAAGGCAGGATTGTTGAAAATACTTGCTAGGTCATTCTGACTTCTCAAATACTTCTCTATGTTTTTCAGGGAGGAGCCATTAGGTTCTTGAAGCCCTTCAATTGCTCTTCTCAAGAGTTTATTCCAATCCACATTACGAAGCTCATTACAAGCTCCTCTAGATCCCTTGACAGATTTAGGAATAGTGCCAGGTTTAACACATGAAAACCGTCCAGGATTATCTGGGTCCTTGTAGGATGCAAGACCTTTGTTAGTAACTTTAAGAATAGAACCATCTTGAACACTAAGTTCCAACTGTTCTGAAACAGTCTTCTTATCTAATCCATGGGAAGCACAAACAGCATGACATATTCTCTCTTCAGAAGGCCTTTGCTTTTGCTTTTTAACTTTTTGTATAGCTTCCAGAATCCACTCCGTATAAAGAGGATTGGCAAGTTTTACCATGGTTGACCAGTAATTGTTTCCAGCCAAGAGTTACCCATAGAGGTTCCTCCTTATCCTTTTAGCAGATCTTTCAGAGGTTATTCACACCTCAAAGACAAAGGAAAGGACTCCACACACTTCTTGGACACATGTCAAAAATATCCACCCTGAGGAGTCAGAAAAAAGCAGAGAAATACCTGCTTGACTGAAACTTTCCAGTTACGTTACTGTTACCGAAACGTAGAAGGGGTTCATCCTCTGATGACGCCGGTAAGTCCTTAAAAGAAAGTTTGTTGCAACCTTTAAAAAGAAAAAACAAGAAGCAGGGAGAGAATACAGTTAATGCTGAAGTATTAAAAAGAAAAGCCGCATTCAGACATACATTCAAACTACAGATGCTGCAGTTTAGAAAAATCTTTGCGATATGAAACATTTGCCAGTTCCCACCCCACACCAAACAAGTCATCAGAAAACCCTTCTGCTTCTCGTAACAGTCAGTGGGTTTAGTTTTCCTGAATTCCATCACCCCAACACTTAACCTACTACTGACCTGCTGGACAATTTCCATTCAGTCAGGGATCTGAAAACACTCTCTAAAACAAACTGCCTACAAATCACTTCTGCATGGATTATACATGCACTAGAAAACCCAAACAAACAGAAAACCAAACCCCAACCAATGGAAGATAAATTATTAACTGCTGCCAATTCTTACAGTATCCTGTCTCTAAGTGTCCTGCCATGTTGATTACACAACTCAGAAAAATCGAAGCCAAAAATATCAGAACCAAGTTACAAGTATTATATCCTCCATTAATATTTAGGTACCCTACGAAACCGAAAGACATCACCAAAGCACTTCTCATTTTAAGGCGTGCAGCACAGAGGCATTTTTGATACAAACCCTTAGGAACAGAAATGAAAACAAAGTAACAGGAGGCATTTTCACATAAAGAGGTTGTCAGCACAAAGATGTATAAAGAGGTCACATAGCAAAACGTTTTATTGACTCACGCTTTA